>OU618561.1:5150556-5750556 GCA_914829495.1 Eilema sororculum
GCGAGTAGAGGTGTAGCAAATTTTGTTACTTGGTGGATAGACAACTTATCCTTCTTCCTACAGTACCGGACATCTGATGAGGCCGTCAAGCTGAGTGCCACCATTGTTAACATGGTACGTTTACGATGGTGACCCTCTATCGGAGATTTTGCCTTTAGCTTACCATCAGGTGAGTTGAAGTCATTTTTTTTAAAGAGTATTATAACCGAAGTTACTAATATTCCCTCTAACCCCTCCAACTAAGCTAAATTACTTGTGCTGGATTCACGTCGGTAGTGTAATGGCCAGGATCGAACCCGGGACCTCTCGATCGTAACGCCGACTCCTTAACCACTAAGCTACCGACGCTTTTTATTTGATGTGAAATGAATTAATGTGTGCTTATAAAAAAATAAAAATAAAAAAGGAGATATAAAAAAATGTTACTACTACTGTTACTTAACTAGCTTGTGTTATGGAATCTAGAATGCGGATAAACATACTTAGATACTTTTTTTTTGTAAATACATACATAATTATACATAGAAACACCCAGACCAATGCAAATAGCCATAATCATGCATAAAAATATTTGCACTGAGCGGGGATCGAACCCTCGCCTCCTGCGTGGCAGTCGCGTTCACTACCGCCACGCCACAGAGTATTACAATCAATTGTTTTGTCTATTTAAATGTGTACAATATGTCCTCCATATTCGAAGTCGGTTACAAAGGCAGAAAACTTGTTATATAACTCTTTTGTAGCTCACGGAAATTGAATATTTTGTCGCTATACAATATTGCAGGCTTTGTGTTCGTGATTGTGGGCCAACCATGTATGTTATTATGTAGTTCTTGCTTATAGGTACAAAAACGAACCTAATTCATAGGAGTAGGTATTATTTGAAAGGAAATGTGCGGTAGCCTAGTGGTATAGGTAATGGCCTGCTGAGACGAGGTCTCGGGTTCGATCACAGGTTTACCATGGCACACACCAATGACATTTCGATGCTTTTCGAAGTTATGGGTGTATTTATTGCAGGTTTATAAGTGCCCGGTTAATGGCAATAGGCTCGCCGCCTATTACATTGGGACCTAAACATAAACTGGTGAAATGTGGGTGCTAGCACCTCTGCCTACCCCTTCGGGGAATACAGGCGTCAGTTTATGTTATGTTATGTATTATTTGAAAGGTACTGAACTTTCATTTCCATCAACCTAACTTTTTTTTTTTTTTTATACAGGACACGTCAATTTGACTTCACCTCGCCTGATGTTAAGCTAAAGGCAAAGTCTCGGAAAGAGGGTCACCATCGTAAACATTTACCATGTTAACAGTGGTGGCACTCAGCTTGACGGCCTCATTAGATGCCTTTTCACGCCCCGCTTAAAGGACCCGGGACTGTAGGAAGAAGGAAACACGTGAGCTACCTACATGCTACATGAACTACATACATGCTACGCAATGGATTCTGAAATCACTCTTCTTCTTCCTCTTCCGAAGCTTTCAGCTTCTAGTCTGGGGTTCGCTTTACCAGTCTAACTGCGGATTTGGCTAAACTTCGATATTTTCTGTACAGCAATTGCCGTCTGACCTCCACAAACCAAAGGCAATACCGAAGGATTGCAGCTAGACCAGTTGTTGGACTTTTGAAGGCTCCAACTAGCTGTAACGACTGCCATAGATGTTCGTATGGCAACCGGGATCTACGACGGCTTAACTTGCTCTGCGAAGCACGACCAGACCAATGCAAATACCCATATTCATGCATTCAAATATTTGCATTGAGCGGGGATTGAAGCCGCGCCTCCTGCGTAGCGGTCACGTTTACTTCCGCGACGCCGCGGAGGTTTTCCTGGATTCTAAAATCACTGTTTTGTACTTTTTTTTTTTCCGTGCGGAAATCCCCTCGGATACCCCCCTGCCGGAGCCGGAAGGGGAGGTTATGTCGGACTCGAACCGACTAAAACCGCACGCCGACTGTGGGTCGTGGTGCTAGGCCGGAGGTGAGGTTGTCATCGACATATCCCTCGCACCCCGGCGGAATCACTGTTTTGTACTAAATATTTCATAAACAAACCAGCAGAGGTAGCTTCCTTCCACTGACTTAAATATTTCAGTTGCATTTCAGACTCGCAAAAAAAGCATTTTGCTCAACAAGATTTAAATAATACATTACACATATGTTCACGCTTGTACACTCTGCAACGAGGTAGGCAGAGATATACAATCCTACTAATATTATAAACGCGAAAATTTGTGAGTATGGTGTATGTATGGATGGACGTTTGTTACTCTTTCACGTAAAAACTACTGAATGGATGTTCATGAAACCTTACAATAATATCCATACTAATATTATAAATGTGAAAGTAACTCTGTCTGTCTGTTACGCTTCCACGCCTTAACCACTGAACCGATTTTGATGAAATTTGGTATAAGGGTAGATTAGACCTTGAAAAAGGACATAGACTGTTTTGTCGCGATAACCGACGTCCACGCGGACGGAGCCGCGGGCAAAAGCGAGTAGCTTATACATCAGAATAACACATAGGCTACACATCTGCACGCTACTACTCAAGGGAACGGAGCAGTGATCATTAATGTCAACAATTCGGCCAATATTATTTCGTTATTTTAGAGCGACTGTAATAAAAATAAATGGTTGTTGTGTTTTTCTACGCCACTCGGATTAGTATGTATGTATGTATAACTAGCACCAGCTTTTATACATACAAACATACATACATATACTCACGACTGTAAGTCCCTGAAGGGGTAGGTGTATTAGCATCAACATTTCGCCAATTATGAAGGTTCCAACGACGTAATAGGGGGCGAGTCTATTGCCATCTCAACCCTTTGTCTTGGGCTGTATGTTTACTGTCGGATGGAGAACAGCCCTATCCCTTATCGCCTTTTACGACACCCACGGGAAGAGCTGGGGTGGTCCTATTCTACTCCAAGAGCCAACACGGCAGAGTTATAATAAGGAATTTATATATACACTGACGGACTCATAAACTGCATCAAAGTTCAGGTTTACTCTAAAAGGATTTTTTATAATAAGTATGCAAACTTTTTAGATTAAATTATATAAATATGGAAAGACTGGCTCTTAATCTTAAAAAAAATATTAAATTTAAAAATAGAACTGCAGTAAAACAAATGAATATAGCCGGGAAAAGAAAATTTACTTGTAGTATCAGATTTGCGTGTTATTTATAGCAAAGTTTTAAATTGATTCTCATTGATTTTTTTTGTTTTGTCAATTGAATTATTGTTACCAGCATAATTGTTGGGTTAGTTTTTTAACACATCGAGAGTTTTTGAACCATAATATGGATACTTCGTCCGAACAAGCGGCACAAATTGTAGCATTGGTGCGGGAGGGCTTGGATCAACGAACGATTGGTAGAAATTTAAATTTAAACCAGTCTACGGTTTCTAGAATATACAGAAGGTTTGTAGAGACAGGTTCTTAACAGGAGGAGACGTGGTACAGGCAGAACTCGAGCAACCACAGGTCGTGATGACCGATTTATTGTTATAACTTCCCTGCGAAATCGTTTCCTCACGTCAGTTAACATCAAAACCGAGCTTAATGAAGTGCGTGGAGTAAACGTGTGTGCACGAACAATAAGAAGAAGGTTAAAGGAAGCGGATATCACCCCTTTTAGACCAGCAAATGGTCCAAAGTTGTCTACAGCTCACAGACAAGCTCGCTTAAGATTTGCGCGTCATCACCTGAATTGGACAGAAGAGCAGTGGGCCTCTGTATTGTTCACGAACGAGTGTAGGACATGTTTATATGGTGCAGATGGTCGCAGAAGAGTCTATCGTCGACGTGGGGAGCGATATGCTCAAAGTTGCATTGAGGAGCGTGTTCCTTTTGGAGGCGGTTCATGTATGGTCTGGGGTGGCATATCGATGAACGGGCGAACAGAACTTGTGTTCATAGACATGGTCCGTCAAAACGGTAATAGAGGGGGTTTGACAGCACATCGCTACATAACAGAGATATTAGAAGATCACGTGGTGCCTTACATGGGATTCATAGGCGAAAATTTTACTTTAATGCAGGATAATGCCCGGCCGCATGCAGCTGCACAAGTTCAACATTATTGCGAAGAGGTTGGGATACGTACAATGAATTGGCCAGCACGCAGCCCGGATCTTAATCCCATCGAGCATGTTTGGGACAATTTAAAAAGAGCTGTATATGCGAGAAACCCTTCGCCCACGACAGTGGTAGCACTAAGAACAGCACTTTCAGAAGAATGGGACAATATTCCGCAAGATCTTTTAAAAACCCTTATAAAATCTATGCGGAACCGATTAGAATCCGTAATAAGGGCACGTGGGGGTAATACACCTTATTAAAACACAAATAAACCCTTGCATAAAGTTTGTGTCTACTGTTAAAACCAATTTTTTAATTAAATAAAATTTTTCTTAAATTTCTTGTTTTTCTTCAAAAAAAGTCTTAAGGTCCTTTCCAGTACATAAACTTAAACTTAAAGATATGACCCTACGCTGTTTTAAAGTTCACGAACCAATCTAGAGGTTTCAATTTAAATCTGTATAGAAAGTATGCATACTTGGTTAAAATATTTATTTCAAAGTCGTCTATTACTTTGATGCAGTTTATGAGTCCGTCAGTGTATATATATAAAATAAAAAACGAAATTTTTATAACATAAACATAACATAAACTCACGCCTGTATTCCCCGAAGGGGTAGGCAGAGGTGCTAGCACCCACATTTCGCCAGTTTATGTTTTAGGTCCCAATGTAATAGTTGGCGAGCCTATTGCCATTAACCGGGCACTTATAAACCTGCGATAAATACACACATAACTTCGAAAAGCATCGAAAAGTCATTGGTGTGTGCCATGGTAAACCTGGGATCGAACCCGAGACCTCGTCTCAGCAGTCCATTACCCATACCACTAGGCATTCATTATGCTAACTTTTAAATTTGAAATACCTACATCGCGAAAAATGAAGCGCTCAAATGGGACTTGAACCCACGACCATTCCCTTACAGGGGGAATGCTCTTCCAACTGAGCTATTGAGCCACACTTGATTCTCTTCAAATTTCCCTTTTTTGTAGGGGAAAGGTCGTGAGTTCAAGTCCCACTTGAGTGCTTCATTTTTCCCGATGTAATCTATATTTCGCCAACTGTTTTACGGACATTGGTTATTGTCTTCAATCCAGCGTTAGTTCCAATCGCATTTAAAGTTTGTACTTTTAAACTCAGGGTCCGCTTTCCTACTCCTTTTTCATGATTCTAGTGAATTAAAACCCGACTGCCACTGAAAAGATAGAAATAAGTTTGATAGCAAGCGGTACCCATTTGCCAATCATAAACCGAAAGAAACTTAATGAGTACCGCCTGCTATCAAACTTATTTCGATATTTTCAGTGGCAGTCGGGTTTTTTTATTTATTAATTATTTGTTTTATTTTATACTTTTTAGTTATGATATGACATGTATGTATTTTTGTAATCTTCTTCTAATTTCCTTCATTTTGATACCCTACTCGATAAGTTTGAGTCAACGTTTTGGCGCCAAAAATCGACTGTTTAGATTTTCTAGAAATTTTAATGTACCTGGTGTCACACACACAATCACGACGAATCTAATGCATCTCGCATGTCAAAATCCGTCAAGCCGTTCTGGCTAAAGGGCGGCGCCGGGCGTGCCAAAGGATATAATATACATACATACACACACCTCCTACATACTCCTTTCTTTGGCAGTCGGGTAAAAAAGGAACATTTTACGGAGGTGACTGCCATCTGACCTTTAATAGGCAAGCCTAGGCCTTGTGTCCTTCATCAGCAGGTGTAAGAGTTTGCCGGTGAGATTTGTTTGGGCTCTTAAGGTAGTGAGATGGCTAGAGTAATGTACCTAGTATATTATTATTTTATTTATCACTAGCTGTTGCCCGCGGCTCCGCCCGCGTGGATATCGGTTATTGCGACCAAACATAGCCTATGTCCTTTCTCAAGACCAAACTTCGTCAACCTATCCCTAGACCAAATTTCATTAAAATCGGTTCAGTGGTTTAGACGTGAAAGTAACATACAGACAGACAGAGTTACTTTCGCATTTCATAATATTAGTATGGATTCTGCTCGCCTGTTCCTTTTGTCTTATGTTTAAACAACTCATGAGTAGTGGTAATCACTTATCATTAAACGTGTGCTCGCATACCACATTAATAGTCAATTTCAAAAATCTGTTAATTTAGAATACACATTATCATACTACTTAGAAAGTAGATTTTCTAAAAAAAATTACCATGTGCCTGAAAAGAAAATATAATCCTTTATTTTTTCTACAAAAATATTAAAATCTTACCTCCTCAAACTCATATTGACATTAAAAAATGCGTCACCACAATAATGTCACTATACAGTATGTTTTCTTTAATCAGATAAGCACCTTTTATTTATTCAGATAGTGTCACATTTAAAATGTGACATCAATCGTTTCAAAAGCACTCACTTAAAAATTTAAATTCAATTTAGCACTTAAATTTTGGTGGCAATGGATGTAAGTAAATAAATTGAGTGCAAATGACAGTTGATGGGTTTATGTTTGATAAAACAAAAGGTTCAATGAAATATGAAGTCTTTTGTGTTGAAGCAAATCGTGGAATTAATGGATGAATTTAATTGAATGCATTTATTTGTAGATAAAAATTAAATGTATAATAACATTTGGATTCATGTTATTTTATGTACCTAAACATAATATTACCAGCTTCTGAAATTATTACTTAAACAATTATTTGAAATTAGTCCTTATAATTTTAACAGAATATTTTATCAGAATATAATATCGTAATAAATTCTACCTATAGTTATTTATTTTATGTTTTATATTAATTACACTGATACTGATGTTTCGGTTCTTTTGTAGCAACCATGGTGACGGGGATCAGTATAAATAATTTAATAACACGTCATAAATCGAGATAGGCTTTGATAAAATATAATTTTATTTCAATGCGTAACATTAGGGCCAAATTTTGACAGTACCGCAATGTCCAATTTTAATTAGGTAAGTACTAGGACCTACTCTTTTATGAGAGGCCTCTTTTATGAAAGGGAAATCACAAGAGTGGTCTCATACACAAATACGTACTCGAGTTCTTTTCAAATGAAGTAGGTACAAGAAAAACCTTTAAACTCTTAAATAAATTAGATATTCAAAGGTAGAATAATTCTGTATTAAGCTTTTACAAAAACCATTAAGTATGTTAAAGTCGTTTCTTATGTAAAAATAATTTAGGACGATAAAATGATTTTTTAAATATTTTGTAAATAACCAAAAGAATACGTTTAATGAATTACTTAGATTTACAACAAAATAACACTTAAAATACATAAACAAAATCAATGAAACAATAAAACATAATAAATCGAACACATTTAAACCAACATAAAAGCACTTAACAAAAAAAGTGCATGACAGTGACAAATAAAAGTGCTTTACTAAAGTCACTTTCACATTAAACAACACGATGTATACAAAACAACACAAATATTATACATTCGTATTCTCTATCCGAAAATTGTTCGAAACAACTTCGATCTACGACATTCGCGGGCAAACTGAAACCAAATGCGATTTCAGCCCTAACGGTAACAGTAATGAACTCATACGAAAATGAACTTTATTAACGAACACATAAAGTCTATTTAAACTGTTTTGTGGTTCTAAAACTATAGTAGCATTTTATTATAGCGTGTGAAGAAGAATTATCCTTAAAGTCTATATTTGCTTACCTTAAATTTGTTACACCGTAATTTTCATTCGTGAGATACTTTAGCAGAGAAATTTCGACTTTGTTTTTGGGGGTTAGAGTAGATTTTTTAATGATTTAGAGTATTGCACCATTATTATACGTGTAGATATTGGTTATATCAATTTGTTTAGTAGTTTATATCTTCATTTGTATTGATGTAGGTATATTCAGGGTCCACCAAAATCTATGGAGCCCACCCAACTCTAGAGCTAGCCGGAATACCTGCGGTTTTCTTTATAAGAGCTGATCAGACGATAGTTGCTCCTATAAAAGCCATATCAAGAGAAACAGTACAATTGCAAACATTGGGCTCCAAGCTCAATACATACTCAAACCAAAACAAATCAGACATAAATTCGTGCATTTGTGCAAATATTTGCATTATTATATTCCCATCAGGCGAGGAAAATTGACGAGTCCTATAAAAAAAAAACAACTGAGCGCAAAACGAATTTACAATCTTTGACATAGTAGTCAAGTGCACGCCACATAGATCTTTTTAAATCAAATAATCATAAAATTAAACATTTAAAAAACCCCCGACGCGCCTCATCCCCACTTTAACCCCATAACTTGTAAACAGCTCAACCGATTTTCATCAAACATATCTAAGAACACACGCACATAAGTCACCTTTAATACAAAAAAAAAAAAAAATCGCTTCATCCGTTCGGGAGCAGGCAGCTATGATGCCACAGACAGACACATCAAACTTATAACACCCCTCTCTTTTAGTCAGGGGTTAAAAAAAATAAAATTACAAATCTATTAAAGGATACGGTGCAAAGTATACCTGCTGGAACCAAGCGTTTCAGTGACTCATTCTTATGCCGCAACACTAAGACCTGGAACTCCCTGACAGCTCACGTGTTTCCTTCTTCCTACAGTCCCGGGTCCTCTAAGCGGGGCGTGAAAAGGCATCTGATGAGGCCGTCAAGCTAAGTGCTACCACTGTTAACATGGTACATGTTTACGTTGGTGACCCTCTTTCCGGGACTTTGCCTTTAGCTTAACATCAGGCGAGATGAAGTCAAATTGACGCGTCCTTCACAAAAAATACTAAAGAATTACGAAGTTTTGAAATGTTGCTAAAATGAAAAGCTTCTTTTTTGTAGTCTAACCGACTTTTAAAAAGATACCCTATCTTTTTAAATTCGGTTACTAAAAAAGTCGGTAGAATAAAAAAAATACTACATTTACCTAAGTTTTTACCGATTTACTTTCATACCTTCGGCCAGTGAAATGACTTGCGTTCTTCGAGGAAACGAGACAGCAACTTTTGTTTTCCGTTTCCCGATACTTCGGAATACCTTTTAATGTTCATGGTCGCAGAATTTGACCTAGAAAACATTTTTAGTTTACGAACTTTGAACTGTGTAGGGAATATGAAAGATGGTCGAGACCATGTTAGACATAATTTTACGTTTTTATCCATATACATACCAATCCATACATCTTTCCGAGATTTTGTCTTTAGCTTATCATCAGGCCAGATGAAGAAGAAAAAAAGTGGGAGAAAAAAAGGTAATGCGAAAGTAACTCTGTCTGTTTGTCTGTCTGTGTTTTACGCTGTCACGTCTCCTTTTAGACGGTGTGAGTTTCTCGCACGTTCGAGTCGATAAAGTCGTATGCGATAGTATAATTGGGTATTCTACTGGCTGAAGTAAAGCCAACGAGACGAGAGAAAAAAGGTAAACAAAGTGACCATTACTGAGTTACGTAGCGATAACTAGCGATTATTGTCTGTCCTTGTCGCACATGTCACACGTACGTGAAAATGGCCGAGCGACAGCTGTCGTTGCGCGTTTCGTTGTAAAGGAAAGCTCAGCACAGCGGTTCTTAACTGTCAGATTCACCATCTTAAAAGCAATTTCATTTCTGTCTGGAACGCGCTTGAAATGATACGTAATCATTTTCAAATAAAAGTTTGGAACCGCTGAAACATTGTTTACCTTCTTTCTCTCGCTTCGTTGGATTTACTTTAGTCAAATTAGTTACTTTTTACTTAACGTCAAAACGAAAAGTTATAAAGTAACTTGTATGAAAAAAGATATAGTGACGTCATAAAATTTAATAGTCAAATCAGTTACTATTATAGGTTGGGTGGATGATTAAAAATAAATAAAAATTATAAAATAAGAACTGATTCAACTTTACCGCTCTTTTACCATTCTTAATTTAATAAGCTCGGTTAGATAATTTATTTTAACTATAGGATAATATCCGATTACTAGCAATTTCAAAATATTTACACGCTCAATTTTCGCATGTTATATCATATGAGTTTATGGATGAGTACTTTGTTCGTCGTAACTTATTGTAATATTTATTAGTTACTAGCTTTTGCCCGTGGCTTCGCCCGCGTGGATGTCGGTTATCGCGACAAAACATAGCCTATGTCCTTTCTCAAGGTCTAATCTACCCCTATACCAAATTTCATGAAAATCGGTTCAGTGGTTAGGACGTGAAAGCGTAACATACAGGCAGACAGACAGACAGAGTTACTTTCGCATTTATAATATTAGTATGGATTAAATAAAAGGAATCTGCTTTTAATACTGCAGTTGTAGGTCCGTCTACACTCTAACGTAACGACATGTCGCATGTCGGCAGAGAAAGGTCAATGTGAAATAGATACATCTGCACTGCTCCCAATTTAGAAATAGCACAGGTACAATCAGCGTCATAAATATCTTGACGACCAAGTCTCAAAATGATCTTTATATGATACTAGCTTTTGCCCGTGGCTCCGCCCGCGTGGATGTCGGTTATCGCGACCAAACATAGCCTATGTCCTTTCTCATGGTCTAATCTAACTTTATACCAAATTTCAGGCTATGTTTGGTCGCGATAACCGACTTCCACGCGGGCGGAGCCGCGAGCAAAAGCTAGTTAAGAATATACGCAAAAAATATATAAGATACAGATGTTAGATTGACAAAATTGCATTTATTTTATTTTATTTTTTACACATGCAAGGACATGGCTGAACTGATGGAACGTAGTTACCGAGACCTTAATAGACGTGTGAAAAACCAGGGACATCACATTCGAGCTGACAACCCTGTAGAAACCTTCTGATGCCATTCTTGAAGAACCTCAACCGACATCTATAATCCATACTAATATTATAAATGCGAAAGTAACTCTGTCTGTCTAAACCACGCCTAAACCACTGAACCGATTTTGATGAAATTTGGTATAGGGGTAGATTAGACCTTGAGAAAGGACATAGGCTATGTTTTGTCGCGATAACCGACATCCACGCGGGCGGAGCCGCGGGCAAAAGTAGTAAATAATAAATATTCCACAACATTTACACAACGCTATCTAGACCCATGGTGCCCATGGTTAGCTTAACTAGCTCCTCACACCTGCGTGGCAGTCGCGTTTACTACCACCACGCCACAGAGGCAGGCTACGCGAGTGAAACCGCAGGCTTTAGTTAGTATTTACTTAAATAGCACCATCTGCTTCGTAATTTATCTCTCTTCAGATTTATGACCAGGACTCAACAATAATCCACTCACGTCCCGAAAAAATAGGCAACTTAATATTTTTACGGCGAAGATCGTATCAGGCAATAAACTAAGACAGTCTTTACTTATTTTGAGAGTAATCTACGAAAATATAATCCATACTGATATTATAAATGCGAAAGTAACTCTGTCTGTCTGTCTTTCTGTCTGTATGTTACGCTTTCACGTCTAAACCACTTAACCGATTTTGATGAAATTTGGTATAGGGGTAGATTAGACCATGAGAAAGGACATAGGTTATGTTTGGTCGCGATAACCGACATCCATGCGGGCGGAGCCGCGGGCAAAAGCTAGTATAATATAAATATTCCACAGAATATATTGTGTAGAATACACAACGCTATCTAGACCCATGGTAAGCTTAACTAGCTTGTGTTGGGGAATCTAGAATTCGGATAAACATACTAATATATATTTTTTTTAATACAAACATATTTTACATGGAAACACTCACATATTATACATGGAAACACTCACATTGTCCCGTATAGTGGGTATTACATCTTCCTGAATTCAGGAAGCTATTTAGGAAAAGAAATTCAGTCACCGAAGCTCGCGATTACACGTTCACTAATTTAGGATCCTAAATCATTTTTGAAGGACGAGCGGCAAGGGACGGACGTGTCGACTGTCGAGTGAATTGCGACAAAATGCCCTCAATACTATATAAAAAAAAAAACAAAATATTGATATTGCCATAATCCTTGCGGTTAGCTTAACGACGAACGATTTTTTTCTTTCATAATCAATTTGAATAATTAGCATACCTACTACATGCTGTAAAATTTCATTCAAACATTTGGGCGAAGTAATCAAAAATCAATGAATAAAATGAATGACAGATCATTCATTGGTTCCGATAGCATAGCTCGTAAGAGCGTCGGTAGATTGCTCCACCATCGCCTTAAAGACGGATACAGATTGGTTTGGGCGTGAGTCTGGTAGCTAGGTGGTCAAAGCATTCTCCCTGTAAAAGAAGGATCGCGGGTTCAAATCCCGCCTGGACCGATCATATAATTTTTCCTTGATCGATTTGAATAATTAGCATACTAGATGATGTAAAATTTCATTTATTTCGTCGGTACATACGCAATATTATATTGGGAGGGAAAGACAAACCTGCGCTCTCGACGGCAGGCGCGCGGCGACTGAGCGTCCTGAATTTAAGAAACGTAATTACACTCATCCGATTTAGCCATTTAGGACATCGGAAACCATTCTTTTCCTAAATAGCTTCCTAATTAGGAAGCTTTGCTTCCTAAATGCAATTACACTGTCCTAAATTCAGAATTTCCTAAATTGTCCTAAATAATGTAATACCCCTTTATGTGTGACACATGTCGCTGCGTGTTTCGTAGTACAGGAAAGCTGTTAGGACAGGCAGCGGTTCTAAACTGTCAAATCTGGCATCTTTATGAGCAATTTCATTCCTGTCTGGAATGCGCTTGAAGTGATACGTAATAATTTTAAATAAAAATATTTGGAACCGCTGAAACTTTGTTTACCTTTTTTCTCTCGCTTCGTTGGCTTTACTTTATATATGTACGTAAAGTCTAAGTAGAATATGAATGAGCTTAATTAACTCAAACTCAATAGAATGAATTAGACGAAGTAAGTTTAGCAGACAGTAACTTATCAGCTACAGACAGACAACTTTACCAAAACATATCAAAACTATTGAATAACAAACAAATTAACAAACATTTCTTGGTAGATAACACTAGTTCTAACCAAACATCCAGAGAAAGTTCTACCTTATTCACTGAGACTAAGAATCATAATCGTTTGCCGTACAGAAATGTCCATTCCCAATGGATATATCAAGTAAAGGTAACTCTTCATGGACTGTATTTCTATAAGAATAAGGTTCAAAACTCAGTGAAAATAAATTACTTCTTTAGTTTTCTATATAAATTCTGAATCTTGTTGAGTAGTTATCAGATTTTTAGCTTCATCTATACTTTCTATCCGTACCTATAATATAATAAATGCGAAAGTAACTCTGTCTGTCTGTCTGTATATTACGCTTTCACGCCTAAACCACAAACCGATTTGGATGAAATTTGGTATAGGGGTAGATTAGACCTTGAGAAATGACATAGGCTATGTTTGGTCGCGATCAACAACACCCACGTGGGTGGAGCCGCGGGCAATAGCTAGTACTTTAATATTACAAAGCACTGAAGAGTTTGTTTGTTGGTGTGAACGCGGTAATCTCAGGAATAAATAGTTTAAATTGAAGTTTACTTTAGTAACAATATACGTACATCAATGAATTGAACAATTATTTTGTGATCTGTCCAGGCGGGATTTGAACCCGCAATCCTTCTCTTACAGGGAGAATGCTTTTGACCACTAAGCTACCAGACCCACGCCCGAACTGATCCAAATCTTTCCTCTCTTTATATATTCGTCTTTGAGGCGACAGTGGAGTAATCTACCGACGCTCAGTGAATGATTTCTCAAGGCGGAAGGGGAACGGGCGGCGGCGGCGGCGCGGTGAGCAAGTACAAAAATAACTGTAGATTTATTCACTGACCAGAAAATATTATTTGTTAACCTACCACAGTCCACTGCTGGACATAAGCCCCTTCCAATGTTGGGAGGCCTACTGTTTTTCCACTCTGGCCAAGTGGGTTGGAATAAGGTTTGTTGTTGGTAGCTCTAGGATGATGGAGAAAGTAGATTGGTCACTTCTTCCACCTGTAATGGAGTAAATGTTCCTTATAGTCACCAGGTTAAAAACCTGGGGATACTTATGGACAATCACTTATCTTGGGGTCCACAGGTCCAGGAATTGAATCGCAAAACTTTTGCCGCGGCGGGGTCCCTGCGCAGGCTCCAAAATTTTCTACTCACTGCCACTAAGACTGCGCTTGCACAAAGCCTTCTTTTCCCTATCCTTGACTATGCTGATGCCAGTTATCTCGATCTCACTGAAGACCAACTTAACAAGCTTGAGAGACTCCAAAATCTTTGTATAAGATTCATATTTGGTCTACGCAAATATGATCATGTTTCGGAATTTCGAAAAAAACTCAAGTGGTTACCTATACGCCTTCGCCGGAATCCTTCTATCCTTGTTGTACAATATTTTATTTAATCCCTTAACTCCCTCATACCTGTCATACCTCAAACAACGTTTTGAGTTCCTGCACAACACACACTCGAAGGTTTTGAGATCATCAGAGAATCTGAGATTGAAAATGCCGAGTCATTCCACCAATTTTGCCGACAAATCTTTTTCGGTTCAAGCGGTTCGGTTGTGGAATGCTCTCCCAGCAACTATTAGGCGAGCTCAGTCCTTGCCTATATTTGAAAGACAAGTCCGAGAACACTAGCTAGGCTCTGTGACCGAAATGGAATAAATAATTAATTATTTTCCTTGGTTATAATATGTGAAAATGTTATTATCTATATTTATGTGTATATTAATGTTATGTCATAATCTGTGATATTACTCGTAATAGTATGTATATATGTATGTTTAATTTATTTATGTATATCTACCTATACTTAGGTAGCTATTGTGTTTATTTATTTTAATTGTTATCTCTTGATTATTTATTATCTATGTACACCAAACTACCCTGAAATGATTGTCACCATTTTTTCCTCTCCATCCTATGGTTGCCTCGGAATGGGAGCTACGACTTGGGCGACCAAGCGCAGGGCACGCCGTTATAGCGGCGGTAAGACCCATCATGGAGGAATGGCTAGAGAGGCCACACGGCAGCCTCTCGTACCGGCTGACGCAGGTGATTACCGGACACGGGTGTTTCGGGAGTTACCTGTGTCGGATCCGGAAGGAGCCAACGTCCGAGTGCCATCACTGTGATGCGAGCGAGGACACAGAGCTGCACACGCTGACCGAGTGCCCAGCGTGGGACACGCCGAGGCGGGTCCTAGTGGCGGCTCTAGGGGTGGGAGTCCTCACACTCGTCACATTGCTCACAGCGATGGTACGATGCGCAAACGCTTGGGGTGCGGCCGCCTCCTTCTGCGAGCAAGTAATGCTCGAGAAGGAGGCGGCCGGTCGGGTCCGGACCAGACTCCGGGCCCGGGAAGCCCGGGCAGAGCGAAGGCGAACCGGACGTCGGAGGTCGCAGAACGACCTCCGTCCTCCATGAGCGCTGGCCTGGGGGTGACTGGTGGAGCCGCCTGTCACCCTAGCAGAAGCAGGCCGCGGCGGCGGCGCAAAGTGCGCCTCCCCGTAACCGGGGCTAGATGGGGACATTGTGGTCCCCACAACCCGAAGGGGGCCATCTCGAAAGAGATGGTCCTGGGTCTGTCGGGGTGCGAGAGATATGCTTTTGGCAATCTCACCTCCGGCAACCAAGGACCCAAGATGGCGTGCGTTTTAGTCGGTTCGAGTCCGACATAATCACCTCCACCGGCTCTGTGGAGGTGGTATCCGTGGGGATTTATCGCACGATAAAAAAAATAAAAAAAAAAAATCCTATGGTTGCCTGGAAGAGATTGCCGCAGAGCGATAAGGCCGCCAATTGTATTTACCTACCAAATTGTTATTATGTGTTATATGCAATATCCTTGGTGTACAATAAAGACAATTACTATTATTATTATTATTTATTTCGAGTGTTACTTTTTTTTTTTTTTTTTTTTATTTATGACACGTCAATTTGACTTCACCTCGCCTGATGTTAAGCTAAAGGCAAAGTCTCGGAAAGAGGGTCACCATCGTAAGCATTTACCATGTTAACAGTGGTGGCACTCAGCTTGACGGCCTCATTAGATGCCTTTTCACGCCCCGCTTAAAGGACCCGGGACTGTAGGAAGAAGGAAACACGTGAGCTGGCAGGGAATTCCAGGTCTTAGTGGTGCGGCATAGGAATGAATCACTGAAACGCTTGGTTCTAGCAGGTATACTCTGCACCGTAAATGGATGACATCTTAGCCCTGCACGTGTCGTCCTGTGAAGGAAAGGGGAGGGTGGGACTAATTGGAAGAGCTCGTCAGAACATTCACCATGGTAGAGACGGTAGAAAACTGCCAAAGACGCAACATCTCTACGCATCTGCAAAGGCTCGAGGGTGTTCGTGACCTCGGGATCCCCAATAATGCGGACCGCACGCCGCTGCAACCTGTCGAGAGCATCTAATAAGTACTTTGCGGAGCCGTCCCAGAGATGTGAGCAGTATTCCACGCAGGAACGAATTTGGGTCTTGTATAGAAGACACCGCTGCTCCGGCGTGAAAAAACGTCTCACTCTGTTCAGGACTCCGAGTTTACGCGAGGCTGATTTGATGATACTCTCGATATAGTTTTTGTTATTCAGTTTGCAGCGAACATCCATACCGAGGATAGTGAGGTGATCCTGCAGTGGCAGTGGTGTGCTCTGAAGAGTGGGAAGGGGAAGGAAAGGAGATACCTTAGCTGTAAACGCACATGCCTGGGTCTTCTTGGCATTGAACTCGACCAGGTTCCTAGCACCCCATTGAGAAATGTGGTCCAGGATCCGGTCCAGCTCTGTGACAAGAAGCTGCCTTTTTTCCGCGATATCAGACTGCTTGGCCGCAGGATGTGCGTGATAACTCCCATGTAAGGTGCTGTCGTCTGCATAGCAGTGAATGTTTCCGTTACAGAGCATGTCATTGATATGCAGAAGAAAGAGAGTGGGAGATAAAACGGAACCCTGCGGTACGCCAGCATTTACCTGCAAGAACTCCGAAGCTCGTCCATCACAAAGGACGCGAATACGGCGCCCCTGCAGGAAGCTTGCAACCCAGTTACACAGTCTAGGAGGCAGGCCGAAGGCTGGTAGCTTGGAAAGAAGCGATTTGTGCCATACCCTATCGAAAGCTTTGGCGATGTCAAGACTAATTGCCAGTGACTCACCGTGCTTCTCCATAGCCTCACCCCAAAGGTGGGTCATGTACGCCAGAAGATCACCCGTTGACCGTTTCGGTCTGAAACCGTATTGCCGGTCACTAAGCAGGGAGTGATCCTCTAGGTGGCGCATGAGCTGTGTGTTAATTATGTGCTCGAACACCTTACACAGCACTGAGGTGACGGCTATGGGTCGATAGTTGGCTGGGTCCGAGCGATCCCCCTTCTTGGGGATCGGCTGGACATTCGCCTCCTTCCAAGCCGAAGGCACTGTACCCGAACTGTAGGACAGTCGGTACAGCCGCGTTAGCATAGGAGATAACTCCGCTGCACATTTTTTAAGTACAACCGCTGGAATACCATCAGGACCACTGGCTTTCCGGACATCGAGTGATTGCAGTACTGCACGGACATCGCGTTGCCTGATACGTATATCAGGCATTGCGTGGTCACCAGTGGGCATTGTCCGTGGTTGCATACCACAATCATCGACTCGGGAGTTGGCCGCGAAGAGATTGACCAGCAAATTTGCTTTCTCTTGCGGCTCATGGGCCAGAGATCCATCGGGATTGCTCAGCGGGGGCAGCGAGGGTTGGCAGAAGTTGGCTTGCACGGCTTTGGCCAGTTGCCAGTAGCCACGGCTACCCGTGGGATGCGCCACTAGCTCTTGGCCCAGCCGTGCTATGCGCTGGGCATCCGCCCTGACGCATGCCCTCTTGCAGACCTTTGTGGCTCTGTTGTACGCCGCCTTGAAGTGACCCACGTTGGGATCGCGTGTGGCGCGCGCCCGCACCCAGGCGCGGTACGCAGACTGTTTATGTTCAACAGCCTCCGCGCACTCGCGCCCGAACCACGGACGCGCTCCGCGGACTCCGGTGACATCGGTGTATGGGATATAGTATTCCATACCTAGACCGATCTCACCGGCGACGGCAGTAGCGCTCTCAGATGGGTTCTTACCCTCAAAGCAGCGTTCAACCCACGGGATGGACGCATAATAGTCGCGCAATCCATCCCAGTCCGCTGACGAGTAGTGCCATAGCCGCCTCTTCCCCTGCACGGGTCGTGGGGGCGCTACAATGGGCACGGTGGAGCGGACCAGACAGTGGTCGGAGTTACCTAAAGCAGCAATCACCGAGACACTGTACTGGTCCGGGTGACTCGTCAACAGAAGGTCAAGCAGAGAGGGCTCTAGGCCGGACTCTCTTGGTATCCTCGTGACCTTGTGCACCAATTGAGTCAAGTCATGCGCCAGGGCAAATGCGTGAGTGGCTCTTCCCGCATGGTTTGTTATGGCAGAGCCCAACCAGATCTTGTGGTGGGCGTTAAAATCCCCCAAAAACACCAATTCGGCGTTCGGAAACCGCTCCTGCGCATCATCTGCCGCCTGACTCAGGTATTCGAATAGTCGAGTTATCTCTGCATCTCCTGTATGGGAACGGTAAAGGCACACATAGACCTGACTCGTGGAGCCATGGTCTACGTGTACCCAAAGGATCTCACAGTCTACGTATTTTTCCATTTGTCGCCTCTTTCGACACCTTTTGGATGAAATGGGGTGATGATACTTTTTTTCTTTTTCCATCACCATACGGATAATACCTGTACCCAAACAAATATTCTTTATATATCTTGTGTACACATTATCCGCCCATGTACACAATCCATTGAGCCTTTGTCACGGTCTGGGACAGTCCCAATGGACCCACAATAGTATTACACTCGTTTTATATTGGTTCTGGTGAATAGTGGCTGTTTGGGCCGTTTCTATAGATATTTTATCTTCGTTCTGTTTGTCTGTTTAACGAAATTGCGAAACAGATAAACATAGAAATATATTTGTTGCCGGAAAATTCATTCAATTGTTGGTTGGTAGCTTTGTCAGCCTTACGATCGAAAGGTCCCGGGTTCGAATCTTGGTCATTACACTAATGACGTGAACCCACTCCGACCTAACACCAGCAATTTAGCTTAGCTGGATGTGTTAGCAGGGTATTAATGATCTTGGTCAGTAATTTTGAAATATATATCACGCACAATTTTGTGACGTGGCCGAAAAGGGCACCGTTCCCGGTAGAGTAGAATAAGGCCACTTCGATTCAAATCAATTCGATTATTAAATAGGGCCTCTTCATCTCTTGTCGTGGGTATCGGAGATGGTGATTATGGGATAGGGCTGTTTTCCATCACAAAAAACAAACATACAGCCCATGACACAGTTTCTGTCCTTTTTACGTAGGACCGAAAATCATAATTGGCAAAATGTGGTGGCAAAGGTGTATTAAAACACCTTTGCCTACCCCTTCGGAGATTTGCAGGCGTGAATATCTAGGTATATATTTAATTTTACATAAATTCATTGTTCTACTTATGAAGGTGCCATAACCTGCAATGATTTTCCCAAGCGACTACAATATTGGGTTCTTCAAGAAGGGTATTAAAAGGTCAGCTGTACGAGTATGAATCCTCTTGAGTAACATACGTCCATAGGCCTCGGTAACCACTTTCCATCAGGTGGGCCGTATGCTTATCTGCCACATAAGTGATATAAAAAACCAGCCTATAGCACCGACGAATACAAAAATTAAAATTACAATTTCTTAACCTTTTACGTATGTAAATCATTTTGTGATACGCGTACAAAATTGAGGCTTTTATTTTAGCCATAAATGCTTTAAGGCTCTAATTACAACCCCAATTTAGAAAACATAAAATGAATACTAATGGTTACAACAAAGCAAAAGTTAAAAAACCGATTCGTAATTTATGAAAATTGCTTAATTACTCAGTTGATAGAGGTGTACCTATATTATAAAAGGTTTTATTTTAACTTACAATGTATGTATGTAAAGCCAACGAGACTAGAGAAAAAAGGTAAACAAAGCGGCCATTACTGAGTTACGTTGCGATAACTAGCGATTATTTTCTCTGTCCTTGTCGCACACGTCACACGTACGCGACATGGCCGACAGCAGGCTGTCGTTGCGTGTTCCGTAGTACAGGAAAGCTGTCAGCACAGCGGTTCTAAAAAGGATACTATACATTTAAACAGCTGATAAATTATATTGACTTCCTTCCCACTAACAAGACTACTCAATAAACTTCTAAGAAGTCGATTCAGATCAAGCATATCAGTCGAACCGCACCAAATAATAAACTATATACAAAACGATGTTTGTCCGTCCGTTACGACAGTAGATATCGTCACAAACACGCTCGTAAAAAGTTTTATATTATGTTTGTTTGTATGTTAACTTAGTGGCCATGTTTTTGATTCATAAAGATAACCTGTGAGGGTATGTATTGATTATTTTGGAGAATATGGAGGAATGGAGGTCAAGGTTAATACGTACTTATTTTTATTGTTTGATTGGGATTTATTTCACTACAATTAGATACAGTCGTCTACCCAAGTGCGACCGGGCTCGGTCAGCGAGAGATGTCGTGCGGTGTTCCGCAGGGATCGGTCCTGGGACCGCTACTGTGGAACATTGGTTACGACTGGGTGCTTCGCGGTGGGCTCGCGAACGGTGCCGCCGTCACATGTTATGCGGACGACACGCTAGTGACGGCGTGTGGGGCTGCATACCGCGAAGCGACCCTAAAGGCCACGACCGCGGTTGCCAAGTCGTGGAGCGGATTCGGCGGCTGGGTCTCGAGGTGGCTCTGCATAAAACCGAGGCCATGTTCTTTCATGGGCCTCGGCGCGTGCCACCGGAAGATTCCAGCCTCATAGTGGGAGACATTTCCATCGGCATAAAGCCCCAGATGAAATATCTGGGGCTCGTGCTCGACGGCCGGTGGAACTTCGGGGAGCATCTCAGGGCAACTGTATACGCTTTTTTAACAAGCTTCCTAATTAAATCAGAGATTTACCTGTTAATAAATTTAAAAATACAGTAAAGAGCAAACTGTGCCAGAAAGGCTATTATAAAATCCAAGAATATTTAAACGATAAACAAGCTTGGAAATGAGCTGTTCGCTCAGCTATGCTACTCAAGCAAAACATTGTATCTAGACCATAAGTTTTAGGCTAAGTAAATGTTTTGTAAATAGACTAAAAAAAAAGCCCGCTGAGTTTCTTGCCGGAGTCTTCTCAGGTCTGGGCCGCGTTTCGAACCGGTGGTCCATTTACTAGTATTAGTTAGTATTTAATATTTACTTTATGTTGACGTTCTGTAAGTGCCGATTTAATGTTAGAGGTAATACTTACAGTTAGAGATAGATCGCATCTAAGGATAAATTGCTCGGCTGTTTAAATTCAAAACATAGTAACTCCTATTTCAAACCAATTTCGGAAAATAAAATTTACCGCGATGCGCTTTCCTGCAAAAAAATCAGTTACCATGTTTTGAATTCAAACAGCCGATACGTCAAATTTGACCGTTACGATCTATCTTTAACTGTAAGGATGTTATTGGGAACGGCCGTAAGAGATTCCACACGATAAAGAGCTGGAATGCTCTGCCAGCACGCGTGTTTCCCTCTTCTTATAGTCCCGGGTTCTTAAAGCGGGGCGTAAAAAGCATCTATCAAGGCCGTCAATGGTGAACTGTATCTTCTGGACTGCGTCTGTGGCGTGGCAGTAGTGCACGCGACTGCCACGCAGGAGGCGCGGGTTCGATCGCTGTTCAGTGCAAATATTTGTATGCATCAATATGGCTATTTGCACTGGTCTGGGTTTTTTTATGTATAATAATGTATGTATTTACAAAAAAAATTATCTAAAGTATGCTTATCCGCATTCCTTAACACAAGCTAATTAAGCTTAACATGGGTCTAGATAGCGTTGTGTAGAATGTTATGGAATCTCAGTTATGAACATTTTGCAGGGGTGCAGTCACGAAATGAAAGATATAAAGTAAGTATATACCTTTACTTACGGCCGTTCCCAATAACATACTTACAGTTGAAGATAGAGCGCAACAGTCAAATTTGACGTATCGGCTATTTTTTTTTTGTTTTTATTTAAAAAGAATATTAGAACCGTAGTTACTAATATTCCCTCTAACCCCTCCAGCTAAGCTAAATTGCTTGTGTTAGGAGTGGGTTCACGTCGGTAGTGTAATGGCCAGGATCGAACCCGGGACCTCTCGATCGTAAGGTTGACTCCTTAACCACTAAGCTACCGACGCTTCTTGAAAACATGGGAACTGATTTTTTTGCGGGAAAGCGCACCGCGGTATAATTTTATTTTCCGAAATTGGTGTGAAATAGGAGTTACTATGTTTTGAATTTAAACAGCCGAGCACTTTATCCGTAGATGCGATCTATCTTTAACTGTCAGTATGATATTGGGAACGGCGGTAAAACCCCTTTGGTCGTATGCACATCATTTTTAAAATGTGAATAAGTACCTACTCTGCATAAAAGGTACTTTTTAACAGATAGTTAAATGAAAACTTTTACAGACATGTCTAACTGTATAATAAATGATTTTAAATGAAAAAACTTTCATTCGAACCTTCACAATTTGAGTTTTTGTCGAACAAAAAGGTTCGCTGCAACCAACTTTCGGTGTCGAGCATATTAAACTTTGAGCGAACTATATTTTGAAAGCATTTGAGTATTATAGGGGAAAGTTTTGCATAAGTATCTACTAATGATGTGGTCGATCACATTAATGGCGTTGTTAAAAGTAGGCAATAATAGTATAAATTGGGACGAAACCGTCAGGGCCTGGGTCAGCCGAGGGACGAGGGATATGTCGAAGACAACCTCACCTCCGGCCTAGCACCACGCCCCTTAGTCGGCATGCGGTTTTAGTCGGTTCAGTCCATGGAGAATGAAATGATAGCGGAGTTGTTGCAAGGCAATCGAGTCGCGTGCTATCCAAACGTCAAATGGACTCATTCGGTAGGAACGTTATACCTATAAAGTCCTTCGACTTTTGACACCCCGCGCGTCTCTCTTCCCACCCGCATTCGGTGCGCGTTTTATCAGGAGAAATATCAATGGGGCATCTCCGTTACTTAATCATATTCTGTCCTCCGTGGTTCAGTCCGACATAACCTTCCCTTCTGGCTCCGGTGGGGGAGGTATCCGTGGGGATTTCCGCACCAAAAAAAGGTGGTATAACTGTTTATACTGTTGATTGATGGCACTTGGTGGAATCTGCTACACATATTGAGTAAGACACTTTGTACTTTTCCACTTAATTTTATTTTTCACTTGATCGGTTTCGCCTGTTTTTTTTTTACTTTGCAGCATACCTTTGAGGATACCGTGACGCGAAACCGGTCAGGTGAAAGGTGGTATAAATTGGTAATTGTTAAAAACTGTAACTGGCAACACTCATCCTTTCTCAATGAAGATTTAAATGTGGCTACACGCGTTTTTTCTGAGCTTGAATCCTGAAATTCTACAATTACAACAATTTGGTATGTAGACATTGAAAATCGCCCAGACGTATTAAACATTGGTCAGGTGAAAAACACCTGAAACCATCAGATTTACATGAAAGTTTTATTGATATAATATTTTTAATTATACAAACAGATGGCGGGCAGTTAAATATCTCTGCCTACCACGAAATAGTCATGACGTATGGTGACGGAGAAACAATACAAGTATCACCATCTCATCCAAAGGTTGTCATAAGTGGCGACTAACAGAAAAATACGCAGACGATATCACTGCGAGAGAAGGAACACTCGAAATAAAATCCTGTACCAACCCGACTGGTCAGCGTGGAAACAATAGGTCAAAGCTTCCCAACAGAGAGGGGAGAGAGGCTTATGTGCAGCAGGCTGTAGACTGTGCAGATTAAATTGATTGACTGACACACATACATACATAGTCTGTCGTAGTCGAGTAAAAAACTAATAACACTGCAGTTCAATTTTCTTCTGAACTTTTCAATTCTGCGTTTGTCATGACAGCAAGCAGTCTGCTTGTGACATGACATGTAGCAGATTTTTCGTTATATTTTCTGATTTTCTAAGTGCTGCATTGTGTAATGTCAGTGACATTGCACTTTAGAATATTGTGGAGCCGTTAAGAAATTGAATGTCCCATTGTGTTAGTTTTATTTGCAGATGATTTATATTTTTTAGAATAATTTTGAGGTTATAACTCTAAATTACGGGTTGATGGATTTTGGTTGACAGCGTTTGTGGCGTGTCGGTAGTGAACGCGATTGCTATTCAGGGACGCGGGTTCAGTTCCGTTTAATGCAAATATTTGTATGCATGTAATGACTACTTACATTGCTCTGGTCTTGCGTGAGAGTAAAGCTCGAATATGCCTCCGATTAGTTGGTATTCGAGATAACTTTCCGTGGGCCAGTCGGGGAAACTGTTATCCCCCCTCCCGAGGAGGGCCAGACCGTAAGGAATGGCCCTGGATCAGCTAGGGTTGCGAGGAATATGTCGAAGATAACTTCAACTTCGGCCTAGCACGACGACCCACAGTCGGTTTGCGGGTTTAGTCGGTTCGGGTCCGACATAACCTCCCCGCTCGCTTAAAAAATGCGGAAATCCCCTCGGATACCTCCCGAGGGGATTTCCGCATTTTTAAGCGAGCTTTGCATTGTCTTGTATTTATCTAGTAATATCTAATATTGTCTGGTAATTACATAAGTACCTTTTTACTACTTAGTTTTCTAATAATAAAAATGTACATTATCGCAATGGGTTAATCCTGTAAGATAGATATAGGTATGTACACACGCACAAAGTAACTTAATAAATAATTGGTCAGGTCCTGACATTTTTTTATTATTCAAATCTTACCTGATAGCGCAGCTGGTGCCATCCTCCTCGTCCTGTCTCTTTTTAGCGCATCTCCTCATGTAGAGGTAGACCGCGAGGGCGCATAGGACAACTGCTGCTGCCACACTCAAGGTGACCACCAGCACGACTGTGAAGGCCCTCATTGTGACCTGTGGAAGAAAGAAAAGTATTATTATTCACTACTCACGATGGAATGGAACTACCTGCCAGCTCACGTGTTTCCTTCTTCCTACAGTCCCGGGTCCTTATACGCTGCAAAACACACATAGTGAGACTAAGTCCCTCTTGCAGCTGAGGGGTTTTTTTTTTAACCGTGGGGGAAAATCCTTCATGGATGTTATGCCGGACTCTTACCGACTAAAAACCCCCACGGTAACGCCCAGAAGCCTATGGATGGGAGCCCCGGGTAAGCCCTCGTAAGGATGTCCCAGGACTCCCATCAGACCTACGGCTACAATTGCGGCCTCGCTTTGGGGGTGGTTGGGGTGCTATCCCGCGTCTATGGGGGGGTTTTCGGGTGTTATCCCGCTTCTTAGGGGGGGGGGGGGGGGGGCGTGCGTGAATCCCTCACGTCACGCTGCCGTCATGGGCCTGCTTCTGTAGAGACGGTGAGCTGCCAACTCACCGTCCTCAGGCCCCCGGTCATGGAGGCCGATGGTCTTCGGCGAAGACACGTCGGCGGCGCCCGAGCCGCCGACTGCGGAACTCGGGTGGGAGAGTTTTCTCCCGCTCTCGCCCCGCCGCCTCTTTCACGAGCATGACCTGCTCTGCTCACAGTAAGAGGCGGCGACAGAAAGAGGCGGCGTGCAGCTGAGGGGTTCCACATCGCCTGTGAGTATGAGATTGTAGAAGATCCTCAGCGCCCGTCTTAAAGAATAAGAATAAAGAATACCTAACACAATGAGATTTGAACCGGCTACACACTACAGTATAAAGTTTAAAAATTCTCTCCTAGAAAATACAAGTCTCCGTGTGCATGTCATTAAAATTTTATTATGTTTTGGAGTAAAGAGCCCCTTTGGTATATCCTAGAGATACTACAGTTTTCGATTTCACGTGATAGGAGGTGAGTCTTTTATCACTATGTTAGGTATAAGCTGTATGTTTATCAGATCCTCGGAAAAATATAAGAAACATGGTAAATATCTCGACGAGTGTTTTACTATGAATGTATGTTTACTGTTAGAGAACCCTACTGATAGAGAACCCTATCCCTTAGTCGCCATTTAAGATACCAACGGGAAGAGATGGAGTGGCCCATTCTAGTCCACTGGGAACCAATTACGACACCTACACTAGTAAAATAAGAAGTACATACATACATATACATACAAATAATCACGCCTTTTCCCCGGTGGGTTAGGCAAACATTTTTTTAATAAAAGTACACGTCAATTTGACTTCACCTCGCCTTATGGTAAGCCAAAGGCAAAATCTCGGAAAGAGGGTAACAATTGTAAAATTTACCATGTTAACAAATGGTGGCACTCAGCTTGACGGCCTCATCAGGTTCAGGATGTCTTTTCGAATTTCAGGTTAAATTCTAATATCCGTTTTTTTGTCTGTTTATTCGTGATAGAATCATTCATATCAAATCAAACAAAAAGACCTGGAACATTGTAGTCAACCCCACGTAATAGGGGGTGCCCGGAATACGACATTAGGTTCTAATGCTGTATTCCGGGCACCATTATAGACTCGAACCGTGCATCTGTGCTGAGCTGTGTCCGAGCTGTATAATATTTGATGTTAAACAGCTTTATCCCTCGTTCGCCTTGTATGACACCGCACGGGAAATGTCCAAATTCAACACCGCTGGGAATTGGACTTCTAAAATAAGTTATGCAAATATTACTTTTAAATTTTGCAGTAAACCTCGCACAATCGAATCCAATACATTAGTAGGAGAGAGCAGTCTACCATTAAAACCATATTTACTACAAGTTTAAGAAAAATAAACTTTATTTCAGTGCAGTTACGGTTAAAATTCTTTAAAACGGTGTCATTAAAACCATATTTACTTGAGGTTTAACAAAAATGAACTTTATGACTTTGAAATTGTGGTTGAAATTCTTTAAATTGGTGGAGCAGTTACACGGGCAAGTTGGGAACATGCCAAAACACGGTTATGTTAATAAAATACGATCTGGCTGTAATTTACTCAGACTCATAATTGCTAGGCGGAAAAAACCCTTCCGGCAAATTGACTCGAAGTTTGAATAATTAGGTTTGACTGTAAAATTTGGAATAACCCAACGGAAAATGTTCACAAATTCTGAATTTTAGCTCACTGTATGGTGTGTTGGAAACTAAAAATACACATGAAAGAATTATTTCGATATATCAATTAGTTTCGATTTACTTTACGCGTTTCGATATATTATGCTAATATTATAAATACTGGCTGTTATACAGGGGGAATGCCTTGACCAACTCGACTACCGAGACAAGCCCGAAGTGATTCGAATTTCCCTTCTTCTATCCTTCCGATAGTTCGTAAGAACATCGGTGGATGACTCCACTGTAAAGACGGATAAAAATAGAAGGGGGATTGGAGAATTTCCCTTCTATTATTGGGGAATTGGATTGGGTAGTTGGAGCCCTAAAAAGTCCAACTACCTGGTCTAGTTGCAATGCTTCGATATCACCTTTGGATTGTGGAGGTCGCTTCACAGAAAATATCGAAGTTTAGCCAAATCCGCTGTTGGACTGGTAAAGTGGATCCCAGACTCCAAGCTGAAGGCTTTGGTTGCGACTGGGATTAACGCTGGGATGTGGAGAGAAAATATGCCGATTTGACAAAAATGCCCAATACCAGAATGACAGAAAGAACATCATTTATGCTATCAAATGTTTGAGGTGTTTCATATTTGGTTGCCATGTGTGGTTGGTCGTATTTGCCATTGCCTGTATTTGCATATTTACGTGTACAGTCAGACTCAGAATCTTGACTAAAAAGTCTTAAAAGGAAACATAACATAAACCCACGCCTGTATTCCCCGAAGGGGTAGGCAGAGGTGCTAGCACCCTCATTTCACCAGTTTATGTTTAGGTCCCAATGTAATAGGTGGCGAGCCTATTGCCATTAACCGGGCACTTATAAACCTGCGATAAATACACACATAACTTCGAAAAGCATCGATAAGTCATTGGTGTGTTGGCACACACCTGTGGTGGTAAACCTGGGATCGAACCCGAGACCTCGTCTCAGCAGTCCATTACCCATACCACTAGGCTACCGCAGATCTTTAAACAAAGAAACTTAAAACGAGCAAATCAAACTGTTTCATTGATTTAAATTGTATTAATGTCCTAACTAAAGGTGTACCAATATCAGAACAATCCGTTAACAGGCAGGGGAAAAAATAAGGAATTAAGATCATTTTGGAACTTTCTTTATCAATATAATTCTGATGCTGACTGTACTTCAAATATTTTGCCAATTACGACCAACGCCCAATAGCATACACAAATAGAAATGTGAAATGCTACCATTACACATTTCATTTGGCTATTTGCTACGATATTTCTTTGTAACATAACTACACATTATTACCATCGCTTACATTAACTACAGGTTTTAAAGTTACACTTGCAATATTTTAACATATTTGGCTTCATTCCAGATTAAAATCAAAAGCCACAATGCAGAAATATAACATAATTTCCCTTTAACACGAAGGGTGCATGTTATAAAATGTGAGGTATGAAAGGAACCTCATCATTAAAATTTAAGTTAAAAATTGCTTAATGAAAAATTAGACGAATACATAAATGATAAAGATGCATGGTCATGGTCATCCTAATCTCATCTCTTGCTCGCACTGTATAATTTTTTTATAAATGAAACCATATTAAAAAAGAAGGATAATCGAGTTCACTGAGTTTCTTGCTGGTATCTTCATTTATTTATTATTTATATACACATAAATTACATTTATATACAATAGTGAGATGAAATGTACAAAGGCGAGCTTAGTTTTAGCACCATCCTGCGAAAGAGGATATCATCTATGATGCTCAAGGTGCGTGGGAGCGTCAACAGTATTCTGAAGGTCATCAGCGAAAAGCCGTGTTGCTCTGTCATGGCGCATTGGGTGCATATACATATACATGTACCCAGTGCTTCAGGTAGGCGCGGCCGGTATATGAATTGATTTATTTTATTACTAGCTTTTGCCCGCGGCTCCGCCCGCGTGGATATCGGTTATCGCGACTAAACATAGCCTATGTCCTTTCTCAAGGTCTAATCTACCCCTATACCAAATTTCATCAAAATCGGTTCAGTGGTTCAGACGTGAAAGCGTAACATACAGACAGACAGACAGACAGAGTTACTTTCGCATTTATAATATTACTAGCTTTTGCCCGCGGCTCCGCCCGCGTGGATGTCGGTTATCGCGACCAAACATAGCCTATGTCCTTTCTCAAGGTCTAATCTACCCCTATACCAAATTTCATCAAAATCGGTTCAGTAGTTGAGGCGTGAAAGCGTAGCATACAGACAGACAGACAGACAGATAGACAGACAGACAGACAGACAGACAGTTACTTTTGCATTTATAATATTATATTATAAGTATGGATTTATTTAACTCAAAGTTGAGTTCTCTTCCAGCAAACCCGGGAGTGCACAGAGGAATTGCAATATGAGTGGTAAAGTCTAGTGTACAAGAAAGTAGTGATGTTGATGTAAGAGGTATACGAGAACCAACCTACCGAACCAGCGAAAGAATAATTTTCCAATGATTGATTTATTTTTTGTTCCTGTGATTCCTGCCATTATTGTAAAATTCTGACGTTCATATGTGCTCTGTATGTGCCTAAACTGAATAAATGAAATTGGTTCTTTGATTCTTTGATCCCGCGCACGCTCAAGCTGTGGAATGAACTCCCTGTTGTAGTTTTCCCAAGCGATTACAATATGGGGTTCTTCAAGAAGGGCATTAGAAGGTTCTTAGGGGGTCGGCAGCACGAGTATGACTCCCCTGGTGTTGCATACGTCCATAGACCAAGGTAACCACTTCTTATCAGTGGGCCGTGAGATTGTCTGCCACCAAAGTGGTACAAAAACCTGTAAAATCTGTTTTTAAAGATGGCTGGAGTTATATTCTTTCGGTCATTGGGCAATCATGAGTGAAATGCAACACATAATAGCCACACTTAGTTCTGGCATTACGCCCAAATTACAGCATACATTGCCAGTTGAAAAAAATCATTTAATGCCAACATTGGAACTTCATTTAGTAGAAAACTCGCACACCGAGGGTCCCGTAATTTAAGCTTTTTTTTTTAACCGTGGGGGAAAATCCTTCATGGATGTTATGCCGGACTCCTACCGACTAAAAACCCCCACGGTAACGCCCAGAAGCCTATGGTTGGGAGCCCCGGGTAAGCCCTCGGAAGGATGTCCCAGGACTCCCATAGATAGACATCCCTCTATATAAATCGAATACATAGGGAAAAATTAAAGTCCCGCCCGAGAAGATTCTTTTTCCCTATGTATTCGATTTGTATAGTTAGCATACTTAATGCTGTAAAAATTCCTTCAATCCCTCTATATAGATATGGAACCCTAAAAGGCGTAAGTTCCCAAGAGTACGGCGTTTTAATAAAATAACTTTCATGGAACCATGGGGGTATAAAATAGGGTACTTATATGGGATTTCTTAAAATATCTAATTTATTTAATATATTTAATATAGATACATACATAATAAGGTTCAGAGGCCAGGCGGCAGTTACATTCATAAAAGTCGTAACTCGTATAATTGAAATCGATTGGAGTAAACAGACCCGGGACTTCGAAGTCAAATAGGTAAACCTACTTTCCTCCTCTTTCAACCATTTTGTGGATACCCCTTACACGTAGTTCCTGTATCAGAAACTAGATGTCGCTAGCACATATTTGTGTGTGAGCTACTGCAGTGAGCTATTACGTGGTATGTAGTCATTTTTTTTCGAATGCTTCAAATTTTGAATTATAAAGATTCGGGATTATTGCAATTGATAGTATAATTAATTTTTGCAATAGGAAAACTAGATTAAAATTTTTAGTTCTAGATTACGATCATAGATGGCGCTAATATATGAAAGGAACTTCATCCCACGTACGCTCAAGCTGTGGAATGAACTCCCTGCCATGGTTTTCCCAAGCGACTACAATATGGGGTTCTTCAAGAGGGGCATTAGAAGGTTTCTTCAGGGTAGGCAGCGCGAGTGTAACGCCCTTGGTGTTGCATACGTCCATAGGCCGCGGTAACTACTTGCCATCAGGTGGGCCGTGTGCTCGACTGCCACCTAAGTGGTATAAAAAAATAATAATCTGAAAATGTATAACTTGTGGTGTAAAAAAAATTTTTTTTTTTCGTGACTGAAGCGGCACTATTTGAGTGGCTAAAGTGTTGGACTTAAGATTGAAAGGTGCCGAATTCAAACCTAGGCTAACTGCCTGGCAATGACGATCATTCCTATGTCTTCCACAGCTAACACTCTCCTATATTTTTTCTTCCTAATGTTGGCTTATCTTGACTTTTCTAGGACTGCTGTTTGAACTCCCAACCCCAAAAAAAGTCTGCGACAGAGCGTAGACTGTAATTTTTTTTAAAGGACATGTCTATTTGACTGCACCTCACCTGATGGTAAGCTAAAGGCAAAGTCTCGGAAAGAGTGTCACTATCGTAAACATGTACCATGTCAACAGTGGTGGCACTCAGCTTGACGGCCTCATCAGATGACTTTTCACGCCCCGCTTAAGGACCCGGGACTGTAGGAAGAAGAAAACACGTGAGTTGGCAGAGATTTCCAGCTCTTAATGGTGCGGCATAGGACTGAGTCATTGAAACGCTTGGTACTAGAAGGTATATTCTGCAGTATATACGGATAGCGTTTTAGGAGATATTGTTTCGACCCCAAAAGTTTTATTTCGCCCCAAATTACCCACACAACTTCTTAGTATCTCAAAATTACTTTCTTGAGATTTAAACAAAAGGGTCGGGCGTAATGGCTTGTATTTTAGATATGATGAGCAAAAACCCTAGTTACGTCAATTCGGAGTCAAACCCGGAGAGTGCCGGTAGTCACCGTAAATTACAAGGGTGAAAACATAAAGGTCTGATTGTAGGGTTATGAAAATAGCGATTTCATAAGCGGAGCGATCGTAATTAACCCTAACAGCGTCCGTTACCCTACATGCATTCTGGTGGCCGCACTGCGTAGGTACTGTTTCGTGAAAATCCATACTAATATTATAAATGCGAAAGTAACTCTGTCTGTCTGTCTGTCTGTATGTTACGCTTTCACGCCTAAACCACTGAACCGATTTTGATGAAATTTGGTACAGGAGTAGATTAGACCATGAGAAAGGACGATAACCGACATCCACGGGCGGAGTCGCGGGCAAAAGCTAGTGATTAATATTTATTGCATGAATACTTGCAAACGAATATCCTATCCTACTAAAACAAATTTCAATGTTAAAGCAGTGGTACCTACCACTGATATGTTTTTATGACCATCTGATTCTCACATGTATTATGCAAATAAATGATTTGTATTGTATTGTATTGTATTAATATCGCCTAAAGAAACCTTTCATCGCTTCTCTCGTGGCCACAACGTATGCGGACTCCGATGCGGTGTAGTGGAGCTGACATCGACCCGAGTGTGTTCAGTCGGGCAAGTACACTCGCGCCAGTGGTTACAGATTAAACTTATTTACTTGCTCTGGATTCTTAAAGCTTTTAATGTAACGTCTTAGCGTATTCGTATTTTTAAAAGTATTAAACCGAAAATATATTATATAATGTGCAATACATTTGCCTTACTAGAAAATATCACTAGCATTGGGGTTGGGTTGTATAAGACCCCACCAAAATATTTATAGTTTCATCTCCCAGCTGATTGGTGAACGAGGTTCTGGCAAAGCTTTCCTCTCGGGATTTATAAATGACAATCGCTCCTGTAAAAGTCAAGATTACGGAGGACAGAATATGATTAAGTAACGGAGATGCCCCATTGATATTTCTCCTAATAAAAACGCGCGCCGAATGCGGGTGGGAAGAGACGCGCAGGGTGTCAAAAGTCAAAGGACTTCATAGGTATAACGTTCCTACCGAATGATTCCATTTGACGTTTGGATGGCACGCGACTCGATTGCCTTGCAACAACTCCGCTATCATTTCCTTCTCCATGGTCAAGATAAACCGATCGAGCTTGTTGGTTATGAAAATGAAAAAGGGGAACAAGAATAATGGGAAAGAAGTAGGTAGAGTGAGAAAGAAGTTGAGCTCCTCCGCCAACCTCAAACACCATGGGACTTGGGCATTGGAGGTCGCAGAACGACCTCTGTACTCCATGAGCGTGGGCCTGGGGGTGATCGGTGGAGCCGCCTGTCACCCTAGCAGAAGCGGGGCTCGGCGGCGGTGCAAAGTGTACCTCCCCATACCCGGGGCTAGATGGGGACACTATGATCCCCACAACCCGAAGGGGGCCATCTCGAAAGAGATGGTCCTGGGTCTGCCGGGGTGCGAGAGATATGTTCCCGGCATATTCACCTTCAGCAACCAAGACCCAAAGATGGTGGATGTGCGTGTTAGTCGGTTCGAGTTCGACATAACCACCTCCACCGACTCCGGTCGGGGGTGGGGATTTACGCATGAGAAAAAAAAACCGATAATATATAAGCTTAAAGATATAATAAAATGAGCACGTTCAAAATAATAAATTGACAAATCAGTAATTCCCATACACGTGGATAATCTTTGCAGGTAATTTATTACTTTTTTAGAACTATAACTCTGATGAGTACGACTCAGTAGCGTAGCGGTAGAACATGTCCTAAAATATTTATTCATTTAAAAAGTTGGGGTTCATTTATTGATCTAAGTTTCTAAGATCCGTAAGACCCTTATCCATATTCCATACCCATACATTCAATCCTGATTCTCGATTTATCTGAGAACAGCATCTCAGAAATCGCTGAAAAAGAGTGTCACGTGACCAAAACATTACGATGTCGACATACCTCATCAACTTTATTAGTCAAAGAGACATGTCTATATCACCATACTGAGGCTTAGATTGTATAGATAGACTTACAGATTTCTATATCTATCAGTGGCGAAGTGTCCATATAACCCGATTCCTACCGGCTTACCTTTGCAAAAACCCCTAAGCATTGTCTATTAATAAATTATAAATCAATGAAACCACATCTATTCATTACACAAAAATATAAAACAAAGAGTATTCTGTTACGTAAATCGCAATATAATAATTATTTACATACAATACATATTACACATATTTCTCATAACGCCATCTAGTTCTCAATTAAGGAAGGAAACCTCTTGTATGATTCTGTCTGAACGCGCGCGTAAGCCGGCTGCCAAAATCTGAATCTGTAACTCTTGTTTAATACGCAGTCGCACGCACACATGCGCAATTTTTCTTAGTAGTGTTCGTAGAAATATGTAGCGACATTAAGCCGCTGTTCAACGGGTTATGACAGAGAGAGAATATACGATAAGAATTTGCGAGAGCGAGAGAGCATTAATGTGAAGTTTGTTTTGTTTACATACACTGAAGTTGAGGCGAATGAGCGATGTAAACAATACAAATTCAATTGCTCACCACAATTTTGACATTCATTTTTGATTTCATCAATAATTATTATGTTATAAATAAGTTAGAATTCGCTTTTTTGTGTAAAGTAGTTATTACTAAGTATAATTTGTGCTTGTGTTGTGTAGTGTATTGACTGTTGTGCATTGATTGACATCATACTGTCGTAGTATCTACGTAATATTTTGGTAAGTAGTCGTTGTATTATATGCATTTGTAGTGTATTTTGCTGTTATAATGGCTGCGTTAATAGCATTAGATTGTTGTCTGACTGATTATTTGTTGTGTGAGAAAACATCTTTCTCGAAATTAAATTATGAAAATAAGAAACATTTAGTTCAGTTAGGCCGAGCCCGCCCGGTCATGAATATAGAATATAAACGGCGCGATGGATTTACGAAACATTTTAATATATCTCATTACGATAAATATAACTGGCTCACAGGCAGTTGTAAATGAAATAGAATGTATTGTTTTATTCTCAGATTCTAAGAGTATATGGAGTCATTTAGGATATAGTGACATAAACAATTTATCGAATTCATCAAAAAAACATGTTCAAACTGAGAATCATATCCGTAGTTGTATAGTTTTACATGAGTTCGGGACAACTAGAATCGAAACATTTTTCACAAATACCTATGAAGTACATAATCAAAAAGTAGATCGTAATAGAAATCTAATGAAACGGTTTATAGATACCTACAGTAATTTTTTTAGGTAAACAAGAGTTAGCTTTTCGCGGTCATGATGAAAGTTCAGGTTCTGATAACCGCGGGAATTATATCGAAACCTTATTATATTTAAGTAAATACGATTCAGTAATGGACTCACAATTAGAACTATGTTCTTCAATGCAAATCCCGTATTTTCTGGTCTTTCTAGCGACATTCAAAACGATTTAATACATAGCATTGCATCCGTTTTAAGAGATCGTATTAGATTAGAGATAGATAAAGCTCAATTTGTATCGGTTATGATTGACGAAACACCTGACGTAAGCCATAGGGAGCAACTAACTGTAATATTTATATATTTAACTGAAACTGGCATTGAAGAACGATTTCTAGGATTTTACGACGTTAGTGGTAGTCGAACTGCTGAAGTCTTATTTTTTCAAATCCACTTTCATTACACTTGAAAGACACTGTTATAATAATCATCAGTGCTTACACGTATAGTAAATGTGGGTTGAAATTTCCTCAACCATTTGGACCTAAGCCTCGACCCATTCAGTCACAGCTTTTGAAAGGAGTACCTACACATTACAATCGGCCATGGTAAGGTTTTTCTTACGTTCGGCTTCCCTTTTAAAAAAATCCACCCTTCGCCACTGATATCTATTCTTCTCTATCTATAAATCTTAAGAAAGTTAAAACTTTACATAAATGTCAGGAAAGTCAAGAATAATGATAAGTAAAATAAATCATTTGAAAATGATTCTTTCGCTGGTTCGGTAGGTTGGTTCTACTAAGAAGGTACCAGCAAGAAACTCAGTGAACTTGATTATCCTCCTTTTTTTAATATACTTTTATTTTTGATAAATTTATACAGAGCGAGCAAGAGATTAAATTAGGATGACCATGCCTATAAATAAAACAGGCCTAAAAGTACTTAGCAAGTCTACTCTCCCGTTCAAATACACCATGGACTGGTACAAACACAGACGTAGAAGCATGCAGCAACTCCTGAAATAATTCGGTTCCATGCAGAGATGTTTTTAGATGGATAAGTTTGATCCTTCATTTTAATTAAGTTAAACATCTGAGTGATTTTGACTGCGGTCTGAAGGTTACTGGCTTGAATTTTGAACAATTATTTGCGTTCTGTGTGTTCTGAGGCAGTGGTAATATTGTGGCGTTTTAAACGCTTGGCATAATATAATATTCCACTATTCCCCTTAAAGATGACAGTAGATAGAGGTCGTGTAGTATGTAAGGATGCAAGGGGCGGGCTGTCATTTCTGCTTACCCAAGAGGAAATAAGCATGGTAATATGTATGTCAAAGATAGCAAAAGGTGCAGCAGGACTTGCCACTTTGAAGTGTATAATATAAGATCATGAATATAGGTATTGTTTTCAAAATACCCTCTTTCTTTGAGAATCAAAAACTTTTTTCTAAGGTGCCATTTTTTTGCAATTAGTTATTATCTTATAGTTAAAATACTATAGATTATCTTACCGAGCTTATTACATTAAGAATGGTAAAATAGCGGTAAAAATTGCGTCGGTTCTTATTTTATAGTCTTTTTTAATCATCCACCCAACCTTACCTGACTGATTTTACTATTAAATTTTATGACGTCACTAAAATCTTTTTTCATACAAGTTACCTTATAAATTATCATTTTGACGTTTAGTAAAAAGTATATAATGTGACTGTCCGTAGAATACCCAATTGCAAAAAATGTCCTTTGCTCTTGCTTTCTTGATAGTTTCGTAACGAGTGAATAACTCGCACCAGTAGACTAGCATGTTCAAACGCTCCTCATAACATGAAGTTACGAGGCAAATGATTAGTTCCAACATGACAAGTGGCTATTTTTCTCGAAACAAATTGTGTCACTTAGATCTGGTAAAATAAATGGACACGGGACATTTATTTTTGGAATAATTAATTGGACTGTTTATTATTTTGGATATAATAGTAATTTACTGGAATTCTACTTTTGATACAATATCTATTTTTAGCGGAGTTTATAGTGATTTATTTGATGTTATTTTATTATTGCTTCCTATGTTTCAGTTGTTTTTAGTAGTCATTTAGTCTTTGATGAATTTTACAGCATTAAGTATGCTAACTATACAAATCGAATACATAGAGAAACATGGAACTTCTCGGGCAGGACTCGAACCCGCGATCTTTCCCTTACAAGGGGAATGCCATGACCAACTCGACTACCGAGACACGCCCGATGTGATTCAAATTTCTCTTCTATATATCCGTCTTTAAGGCGATTGTGGAGTCATCTACCGATATTCTTACGAGCTATCGGAACCAAAGAATGATGTTACAATCATTTGATTTTTGACAAGTTGATTTTTTATAATTCAGTCATTTAGTCTCTTTGTTTTGGGGAGAAAACATTCATAATATTCTTACTATAGGATTAGGCGTATGTGCATTAATATCATCACCCACATGTATGCGTAGAGCAACAAGCAGCGGTATACTGTTTGATGGCTACACAGGGGTCACGGTTTCGATTCCTGCTCAGTGTAAATATTTGGATACAATACACCATGACATTGTTAACATGGTACATGTTTACGATGGTGACCCTCTTTCCGAGACTTTGCCTCTAACTTACCATCAGGCGAGGTGAAGTCAAATTGACGTGTCCTTTTATGAAAGAAGGTATGCATGAATAAATATGTCTATTTGCATTGGTCTGTATATGTATTTAAGTATGTTTATCCACATTCTAGATTGCATAAAACAAGCTAGATAAGCTATCCTAAAAAAAGGTATAATAATAAAAAGTCTGTGGCGTATGTTACGATTGTTTATATTAAGCATGCAAATTATATTTTTATCTTTATATGTTTACTTTTTTATTTTCTTAAGAGAGGTTACTTTTATATCAGGAGAGACAAAAATGTTTTAAAAATGCAAATGTTCGAAACAACAGCTTATTTAATGTCTTAATTAATGTTACTTTTAAATTCGCTTCGTTTCAGCAAAACTGATTACCATGACATTATTTTCTCAAGGGTGTCGTTGAAGCGATGCTATGATGAGCGAACGCTTGGGATGCGGCCGCCTGCTTCTGCGAGCAAGTAATGCTCGAGAAGGAGGCGGCCGGTCAGGTCCGGACTAGACTCCGGGCCCGGGCAGCCCGCGAAGAGCGAAGGCGAATCGGGCGTCAGAGGTCGCAGAACGACCTCCGTCTTCCATGAGCGCTGGCCGGGGGGTGATCGGTGGAGCCACCTGTCACCCTTGCAGAAGCAGGCTGCGGTGGCTCAAGGCGGCGCAAAGTGCGCCTCTCCGTACCCGGGGCTAGATGGGGATACACCACAACCCGAGAGGGGTCATCTCGAAAGAGATGGTCCAGGGTCTGCCGGAGTGCGAGAGATATGTTTTCTGCAATCTCGTAAAAACAAAACAAGGTGCGTTGAGGTTTAATTGATAAGACTTTTATACCTTTCGTCATATATCTTGATCGCTAAATATGTGCTCTTCGGTAGCACGAGCTTTTTGGGTGTGTTATTTAATTATTTATTGGAAACTTAGCTATTTTACATAATCGCGGGTAAACTTGAGAATCACGTAGGATCGACAGCCTCTGTGGCGTGGCGGTAGTGAACGCGACTGCCACGCAGGAGGCGCGGGTTCGATTCCCGCTCAGTGCAAATATTTGTGTGCATGAATATGGCTATTTGCATTGGTCTGGGTGTTTTATGTATAATATGTATGTATTTACAAAAAAAAAAGTAAATAAGTATGTTTATCCGCATTCTAGATTCCATAACACAAGCTATAAAAGCTTACCATGGGTCTAGATAGCGTTGTGTAGAATGTTGTAGAATTTATTTATTTATTCCAAGCCTATAATAAAGTTTCTAGTAAAGAGTTGCATGCACAACTTAACAACTAGGTACACAATACTTAATTCATGCAAACATTAGTGTTCCAGTTGTTATGTAATGTTATGTTACTGTTTCGAGCAAACGTGAGTGAAGTTTATACCTAGAATAAACAGCCAATATGTATTGCTCCCAATTCTGTTGTTACATCTCTAAACTTGAATTTCTCTAAAAAAGTCTAATTGTATCTCTTTCTTTCATGATGAGATAAAAAAGGACAGATGATTTTATTTAAGTTAAGACCGGTCAAATTAAGACAGCGCCTTGTTGGTTTTAGAAGAATTAGCAGCATTGTCTGTTTATTCTAGGAAAAAACTTTACTCGCTTTTAGTCGAATGTACCATTAAATTAACTTATCCAATACACTTTCCTTTAGGCAAGTATGATTCTAACCTACAAATAATTTATTTCTTGAAAACATTTTTGTACAAGTTCATGATGTCAAAATCGTCGTTATCGTTGTAACAAATAGATAAGTCGTGTATCGTGAGAAAAGATTTATATTTATTTTTAAACTAGCTTTTGCCCGCGGATCCGCCCGCATGGATGTCGGTTCCCGGCAATTATTCGAATTTTTCTTGCCGTAAAAACCATCCAACCAACGAACATTTAAAAAATAATTGGCCAAATTGGTCCAGGCGTTGTTGAGTTATGCGCTTACCAACACATTTAGCGATTCATTTTTATATTATAAACAAAGAAGGGAAATTTGAATTGGTTTAGGTGTGGCTCAGTAGCTTAGTTGGTAAGAGCATTCCCACTGTAAGGGAAAGGTCGTGGGTTCAAGTCCCACTTGAGCAATATATTTGTCATGTAATCGAATTGGATTGATTTTTAGTTTCCTTTGGATTAACAGTAGAGAAGATACGTTATACGTTCTATCACGTTTGATAGAATCGTCTCCTAAAACATTGGAGACTCGGTCAAAGTGAACACAAGTCATTATTCAAAATTACAGGTGTAAGCTTACTACAGAAGCGTCTCTCAATACAAAGGGTAAATGTTACGTCCCTGCCTAAACAAGTTTCTCGTAAAGGTTTCCTCACGTGTGGCCAGGGTTGTCAGGAGTTAGAGATTATTTTTTATATTTTTAAGCAATTAATGTGCTTTCTATAAGTTTAAAATAATGGTGATGAAAACTTTCAAAATGAACTAGTTTAGGCTTATGGAGAATTTCTTATTCATTTATATCCATACTACGAGTAATATTATAAATGCAAAAGTAACTCTTCGCATTTATAATATTAGTATGGATTTTGGGTTGCTAGTTTTGAATTGAATTGAATCGAATCGAATAAAAGTTTTTTTTTGCAAAAATATGGTAGGTACAATGGTGTTAAAATATAATAAAGTTCATTCACATTCTGCCATATCTGCATGCAAAATAAAAATACATAGTTTGTCAATTTACATTTATATTTAAAATCCTTGTATTATTAACATATTTTTCGATTAATTTATTATTATTAATTGGATTGATCACGGAAATTGGCCGCCGTATCCACGAGCAGGGCGGGGACCCCCGCTCCGGCTCGTTCCTGGGGCAAAGGATGGCCATCGCAATTCAGCGTGGCAATGCTGCCAGCGTCATGGGCACCTTTGCGCCGGGAACGATACGGGGCGGGTTATTTGATGTGACATAGTTATGAATTATGTAACTACTGTAATTATATTTAAATAATAAATTTATTATACTCAATTGTCATTCTATGGATTTGTCATTTAGATATTCATATACGTTATTTTTATTTGCTGAATTTTTTATTGAAGCCGGCAGGATTCGAGTTATAAAAACCAATTACCACTGACACATATTAGACTATCCCAGATGTTATCCGAATGCTAAATTATTTGTACTTTGACAACCCTACAGGTCTGTCTTTCAAATAGGACAATGTTTTGTTTGATACAGAAACCGTGTCCTAACTAAGCAGGTATTCAGAGCCCGAATTCGCAAACGTATGGAAAAGCTTTTTATGTAAAATTGTATTGGATTAGTATACAATCAGGAAGGGACTTGAAACCTCAGCAGTCTCTTTTTAAGGAAAATACCTGGATCAACTAAGTAAGAGGGATATAAAAAGAAGGGAAATTTGAAGCGATTCAGGTGTGGCTCAATAGCTCAGTTGGAAGAGCATTCCCCCTTTAAGGGAAGGGTCGTAGGTTCAAGTCCCACTTAAGTGCTTAATTTTTCTCGATGTATTTCGATTTTTTTAAACAATAATTGAACTGAAATTACTAATATTCCCTCTAACCCCTCCAGCTAAGCTAAATTGCTTGTGCTAGGATTGGCTTGAATTGTTAGTATTACATGGTATTACTACACTCGAGAGCTATGAATACGAGTCTCTTAAAATATCCTAAAAATCTCGCAAACTAATAATGCTCCTCATTTAATATATAAATTTCTCGTGTCGCGGTTTTTGTAGTTATACTCCTCCGAAACGGCTTGATCGATTCTCATCAAAATTTTGTGTGCATATTTGATATTGCTTTTGGATTGTGGAGGTCAGATGGCAGTCGTTTCACAGAAAATATCGAAGTGCAGCCAAATCTGCATTAAACTGGTAAAGTGGACCGCAGACTCCAAGCTGACAGCTTCGGATGCTATTGGGATTAACGCTAAGAGGAAGAAGAAGAACCATTTTTCATCCCACGTAATAGGGGGTGAGCCTATTGTCGTCAAGCGGGCACTTAACCATGGGTTGAATTTGGAATGATTCAAGTGTGGCTCAATAGCTCAGTTGGAAGAGTATTCCCCCTGTAAGGGAAAGGTCGTGAGTTCAAGTCTCACTTAAGCATTTAATTTTTTTCGATGTTTTTCAAACTTAAAAGTTAGCATAAAAAATGCTATAAAAATTCATTCAAACGAATAAATCTATTTGTATTGTAATAATCCTGTAGTTTTTCCGAGTTGGAGACCCCGATCCTTCACTTGAGATACAAGTGGGTAGGCTGGCGAGAAAAAGCCAGTAAATAAAAACTAAATCTTAAAAATAGGTAGAGTAAGTTCGGGTAATATGGCACGCCATAAGCCTTTTTGGGAATAAAACAAACATTTTTTGAGATCAATCAGTCTTTATTTTACAATTCAGTCTTAGAACTTATAAAGAATTAATAATTAGAATTTCAAAACAATCAACATTAAGAAAAAATTTCAAAAAAACAAAATCTGAACCTTAAACAATTGTTAAATTTTAAAGATGGACGGACAATATGGCCTGGGCCATATTAGCCACAAATCAGGTGAGCCATATTGCCCTCTAGAAACATAACAAGTAAGTAATAATTTTGTATTACTTTGCAGAGCAAAATTCACAGAAATATATATCTGTGTCTACCCCTGAGCATTCCTCATGAGCCCATAATTTGCAACTTAAGCACTGGATCCAAGACTCTCCTCTCGTGTCCATGGAATAGAGAGCTTCACAGTATAAACACTTGGCATCAGAGACGTTACTTCTGTCTGGACTTTCATCAGAACTATCATTGTACATAGGCTCATTTTCTTCCTCTGAGCTTGATATTTGTAACTCCTTCGTCTTTAACTTCTTACACCTCCCTTTTTGTTTTTTACCTTTATTGACAGATGCTTTGTTGATTTTATCATCTTTCTTCTTTAATGAGTCTTGTAAGTCTTTTTTATATGGAGATGAAGTTAGTAATGTTGATTTAGCAGCTTTCCTGCCTCGGTTAGAAGTTTTTCTAGTCTGAATTTTTGGTATCGGAGATATTTGAAATGGGGTTACAAAGTCCTGATCTTTTGAAGTAGATGGTTGTGGAAATATTGCAGTGGGAACTCTAACTTGCACAGAACAAATAGGTGGTGTTTTGTTCTGCTCTCTTAACACAGGATCTCTTGAAGTAGATGGCTGTGGAGATATTGCGGTGTGAACTCCAACTTGAACAGAACATATAGGTGGTGTTTTGTTCGGTTCTCTTGATGTAGATGGCTGAGGAGATATTGCGGCGAGAACTTGCACAGAACTTAAAGTTGGAGTTTTGTTCTGTTCTCTTAACACAGGGATTTCTTCACTAGATATCACATCGGACTCATTTGTTGTTATAGCAGTAACAGATGAAGTAGTAAGTTCTGGTGTGATATTTTCCTGGTTGGTGATATTTAATTCTTGGTCATCCAAATCAATATAGTCATGATCCTTAAAAACATTTCTGTCAAGAGGGTACAGTCCGGTTGCGCGAAAACCATTAACGGCTATCTCACCACTTTGTGCTCGTAGATACGCACGTCCAAAAACTTCCATGATATCATATTGAGTTAGTGGTCGTGGATTGTGCCTGAAAGCAAATCTTATTTCATCAGCAAGATACTTTTTTAGTGGTCCCATGAAAGACTTATCTAGAGGTTGTCTTTTGTGGCTGGAATGTGGAGGGATTGATACTAAGTGGACATGATTTTGTCTTGCAAGATCTATCAATTCCAAGTTTCTAGTATGGCTTGTATGACCATCTAGGAATAGCAGTACCGGAGATTCTTCAGTGGGTTTCACGTGTTCTAGAAAATGCTGAAACCACTTTGTGAATATGTTGGCTTGAATCCAACCTGAAGGGTGACATTCATGTATGGCTCCTGGAGGCGCACCCTTCATCAAAAGTGGGTGACTCCTTTTTCGGGGGAATATGATCATGGGTGGAACAAATGATCCCCCAGCGCTCATACAAATTACACAAGTTATAAGGGAACCCCGTTCGGCTGATGTTAAAGCACCTATTTGACGCTTTCCCTTTTGACTCAGGACTTGCAGCATTTGGGATGGTACGACGCTAATTCCTGTCTCATCCACGTTAAAAATTCTATTAGGAGAGAATTTATACTCGTCCATCAGTGTTTCATAAAGATTGAAAAAATGTTCAACACTTTCTTTATTAAATCCTTTGGCTCGTGCATACGATGTTCCTGTTGGGCGACGAAATGAAAGTTCTGGGTGTCTGCCCAAAAAAGATTTTAACCAATCCTTCCCAGCGCTTGCATTTTTTGCTGAAAAAGTGTGTGTGATGTTATTTCTAACCGCTAGCTGATAAGCTAAACTCATTATGTCTTTACGCACTAAACCAAATAATTTTGCTTCCATAGCCAACACGTATTGAACAAGCTGATCCTCTAATTGATCAGGCAAGGTGGGCTTTCTTCCTAATTTGGCGCAAATCGCTACCTCAGCTGGTTGTTCTGTAGCTGCCAAACGTCTCAAACTGGTACTTGGTACGTGGTACTTGGTATAACTTAGATGCTTTTAAGGAACCCATTTTCTTGGTTCTCACATCTTCTATAGCTTTTTTCATAGACTCCTTGGACCATGTTTGTCGTTTTCTTTGTGAATGTGGTTTCCGCGGAGCCATTATCTAAAAAAGAAAAACATAATGTAACAATATAAAATTATGTGGCCAATATGGCCTAGTGTGCCATATTAGCCATCCATGTGGTGAGCCATATTGGCCGCGGGAACGTTTTTTATAAGTAAAAGTCTAGCCTAAAAATGATCAAGAAATATGTGTAAAAACTATCACAATACTACACTTGAATAGCTAATCTACAAACCTGTGTAGTACCACTGTAAAAAGAACTACAATTTAAAGAAATAAAACGAGTAAAACTTACCAAAAAATAAGATCACTTTACGTAATATTCGATCGAGCGCCCGCACGGACACACCTGCACACGTCGCCTCGCACGGGTTGACTGAGGAAGTGAGGGGACGGGGTGCGTTGCTATGCCGAGTCAAGCGGTCGCAAGTGTTCATTCATTTCAGAGAAATCGCAGTAGACCATATTGGCCGACCAGACCATATTACCCGAAATTACTCTAATAAAATATTACATAATATCTGAATAAACCTGAAGAAGAAAAAGTTCGTACACGAATGAATCCATTCAATTAATTTCCTAAAACCACTCGTGAGTGAATCAACGATTCACTGAGCTGATAGTTCCCTAAGGGAACGATTGGAACTCAAGTCAATCTTTCTGGTAATATTATACGTTAGATACGAGGTACAGTCAGCGTCAGAAATATCTTGAACTACAAAGTCTCAATATGATCTTAAAAAGAAGGTATTAAGGGTAAATCAAACTGTTTTTTACCATTAACCCTCGAAAAAGGTCCCGTGATTCATCAAAAACAGTGAATAAAACGCTCTTTATTTCACTGAGTGAAAAATAAATGAATTTGGAACATACGCAAATATATATAGATTATGTATAGTTAGAAAAAAATCATGCAAAGAGGTTGCACACTCTGTATAAAAACGTATTAAAACCACCAAAAAAAAAAACTGAACAGGCTGTATGGAATATGGCTCAGTTTAAAATTTTAAATTAAGAAAATATTGATTTATAATCAGAGAGTAATTATTTTCTCGCAGTCAATGACAAAAAGTAGAGTGCCTAACACGTGAAAAAAGAATTCATCTCGGCTCTTGCATCCCTCGATCCGCTCAGGTTTCTATCTAGAATCCTTCGCACCTCTCGTGATATAATTTAGTGCCTCGAAAAGAATTCACCTTGTTTCACTTTTTGGGTAATCTACTATTACAGACCGTGGCGCCACTAGTCGTAGTGGACGTGTTTTGTATCGGTGCGTAAATTAAAACAATTTCAAAATTTTCAGAAACATTATAATACAAAAAATAGTTACAGTAGTGATGGGTGCGGGTTTAGTGCCTAAATAAATACGTTTGTGAGGCTCTAAGTGCAGTGAAAATAAATAAATTTGTCGCAAATACAGTGACCGGCATAGATTATCAACCTCCGTAAAAAACACTTGTGTTTGTGTTGCCCAGTTGCGGTAGTGTTCGAAAACGGCAATATAGGTTGATATGTGACGGATAGAAGTTTCACGAGCGGTTTTTTTTAATACAAAACAATTCTCATTTTGTAAATAAAGTGGGCGAGTGCGGGTGCACTAACATTATATTATATCTTTTCTCCTGATACCTGATTGTAAACAAAAATCAGCTGATCGACATTCAGGTCAGTGACATCTGTCGGGGGACGGTAGAACGAGCAATACGGGTCGATTCCTCTCAGCACTGACTGCTAGCGCCATCTATACGCCATCACGTGCACTTTGTTGTGATTAGCAAGATGGCTAAGTGCGGGGGCTGTGGCCGCTTTTTGTCATCACCAGATGGCGCTAAATGCAGCAAATGTCTCGGAGTTTATCACAGGGGTTGCGTTAACGTTCCGGCCAATGACACTGTATCACCGGACTGGTGTTGTCCGGAATGCAAACGGAAGAGCGTGCCAAAAAAGAAAAACGACGAGACACCTGTGCGGGGGCCGCAGCCAGCGAAGGACAAGGACGCGCTGGGTGAGTTCACGGCGACTGCTGCGCCGGAGTCCGAACGCGCGGCTGTCGCTCTGGGGGCTTCGGGAAGTAAGGAATTTCACCTGCTGATGGAGGAGATCAAGGCGATGCGATCTGATTTCGGAACGTTCAGGCGACACATGGAGACCGAGATGGCAGCACTACGGGTGTCCGTGCAGACATGCAGTTCTCGGCTCGACAGTTTCGAGGCTAGACTGCTCGCGGTCGAGGAGATGAGATTGACGCCGGCACCTGAAGTAGACGGGTCTATCGAGGGCGTCATCGAGGGGCTGCGGCGCGAGCTCAACGACAGGGACCAAGAGCTGCTAGGGAACGACGTCGAAGTGTCGAATATTCCGGAGGTCAGCGGTGAAAACCCGGCCCACCTAGCTAGGACAATAGGCACACTGCTGGGCGTCGCCGTGGAAGAGCGCGATATCGTGAGTGCGGAGCGAGTCGGGGGGCGCCAGCTGGTCGCCACGTCGCCGCAGGGCGCGAGCGAGCGCCGGCCGCGCGTGCTGGTGGTGCGACACGCGGGACGAGCTGCTGCGGGCACAGTGGCGCCACCACGCAGGGGCTCGGCGTGGGGGGCGAACCGAGGCGTTTCTACGTCAACGAGCGCCTGACAAAGGCCAATCGGTTGTTATTTCGCAGGGCTAGAGAAGCTGCCGGCGAGGTGGGATGGAAGTTCGTCTGGACGAGACGGGGTCGGATTCTCGCTTGCAAGAAGCCCGGTGACCCCACCCACCGCATCCAAACGGAAGCGGACCTGTCGACAATATTTAAACGGACGGTTAGTGTATCGTAACTGGATGGGTTTTGGGCTAGTTCACTCTCTGTATTGGAACACTGTAGCAGTATACACGAGCAGTGCGAACATAGGGACCTTGCGCCCTTGTGTGAAGATGTACGGAATGATAGTAGTCGCGGACCGTAGCGGAGATGCGGTGCATGGGACTCGAGAATGTGTTCACATAGTCTTAATCCATGTAATCTTAAATAATTTAAACAATTCTATTTCTATATATCTATTTACATATAAACTACATACAACCCTAATTTATTTGCACAATCTTATATCTAATATAATGCCACATAGTTATCTTATATCCTATGTCTTTCAGTACGTATATTTGAGAGATGTTTTGTATGTTTCATATGCCAGCTGCCTATATAGATATAACCCTCAAATAAAATGATGCAAAGCAAGTACCTAAAGTTTGGACTGTTCAATGCAGGATCACTCTCGACGGGTCAGGATGAGTTTTTGATGGCGATGAGCCAGTACACAGTCGACATCATGGCAATAAACGAAACCTGGCTGCAGGAAGGACAGGAGGGCCGCGCACCAGCTGTCCCTGGCTATAGAATGCGGCATATTCCGCGCCCAGCGACCATAAAAGAGGGAAGAGGGGGAGGAGTCGCGTTCTACATAAAATCTGGTCTATCCATCCGCCTGCGACCCCATCCTGTACACCCCACTGTGGAACAAATGTGGATTAGTCTCACCGTGAAGGCAAAAAAATTATTAGTAGGAACCGCTTACCGCCCACCGGATGCAAATCTGAGAGTCTTCCTAGAAGCACTTACAGACAGTGTGTGTGCACTTGCACCGTTTGATAATATCATTATACTGGGTGATTTTAATGTCAACATGTTACACTACGACGAATATGAGACCAAACAGCTGCAGGAGTTTCTTAATCACTTAAGTCTGGACCAGATAGTATCCGTGCCAACTCATTTTGTGTCAGATAAGAGTACTCTCATTGACGTAATTTGCACGGACTCCCGCTGGCGCAACGTAACTGTCGACCATATAGAAGAACTCGGTCACCACGCCTTTATTACGTGTGAGTTACAAATTAAGAAAGACCGCCCAGTCATTAGGCGGGTGACTTATCGACCAATCAGAGATATTCAGAGTGACTTGCTTGAGCATGACCTGGAGGCTATCCCATGGAATTCTATTTGCTACCTGCAGAGTGTGGATGACATGGTTTCCTTTTACAATATTTTCACACTACAGTTACTGGATGCCCATGCCCCGGTGAGGACCAATTGCTTTAAAGCCAAACCAACACCATGGATTACAGACACAATAAAATTGATGTTTAAGCTCAGAAATAAAGCTCGCCTTCGTTTTCGGCAGTCCGGTACTGATGCGCAAAAGCAGTACTATCTCGATTTAAAGCACCAGGCAGCCATAGCTTTAAAAAATGAGAAATCTGCTTTTTTCTCAAAGCATATCAATGAAAACATAAATGACTCTAAGCTCCTATGGAAAAATTTAAAGCAGCATGTGCTAACAGCAGGCCAAAATGGTGAGCTCCCAGGGCACTTTGACGACCCAGATGCAATAAATGTAGCTTTCCTGGATGTCCCAGGGGATCCAAGCGTTAACATCTCACAACTGACATCTTTTGAATTTAATCGCTTTGGTCATGCTGAATTCTCCTTAACGCCGGTGAGTGAGGAGACCGTAGGCCAGATACTGCAAAAAATCACCACAAACGCGCAGGGAGTTGATGGGTTAACAAGGGACATGATACTGCTTACATTGCCACATTCCCTGAAAGCAATAACAAGTATTGTAAATAGGTCCATAACAACAAATACATTTCCAGATCATTGGCGAACAGCAATTGTGCGTCCACTGGCAAAAACAAACAATCCTCTAGGCTTTAAAGATCTCAGGCCAATTAGTATCCTTCCTTGTCTGTCTAAGGTGTTAGAGAGGGTGGTTCATATGCAGATGTCTAAATTTCTTGAAGACAATGATATACTCCCAGATCTGCAGTCAGGTTTCCGGAGGGGTCGTGGGACTGCTTCTGCCTTGGCCGACGTAGTGGGAAACATCATTGAGGCCCGTGATCAGGGGAAGGGGACAATTTTGACGTTGCTAGACTTCTCACGTGCTTTTGACTCCATCAATACCACGCTACTACTATCAAAGTTGTCATATTATGGTTTTGCACCAAATACAGTGAGATGGTTTGATAGTTACCTCTCAAATAGGTCACAGCAGGTACAGCTTCGGAAGCGGGATGGGTCTCCATTGGTTTCCACTCCGCGGCTGGTCTCCAGGGGCGTTCCCCAAGGGTCGCTGATCGGGCCGCTTCTCTTCATTCTGTACAGTGCAGACATCACTAAATGCTTCCATTACTGCAAATATCATATATATGCAGATGACACCCAGGTCTACTATTCATTTGATGCCAAAAACACCACCTCAGCCATTCAAAATATAGAAGATGATCTCCAAAGGGTAGCGCTATGGTCTGAGAGAAACTGCTTAGCACTGAATCCACTCAAGTCCAATTTTATGGTCCTGGGCAGCAGAAGCCAGATTGGAAATATCACAGCTGCTAATCCATCTATCAGCCTAATGGGTAAAAGCATAAAGAGAGTGGATGTGGCACGCAACCTAGGCCTGGTTACAGATCCTCAGTTGCTTTTTGAAAGTCACATAGGAAATGTAGTAAGGAACTGTTTCTATAGGCTGAAGATACTGTACCGAATAAGGAATTTTATAACTGTACCTATGCGTAAGAAGCTTGTGGACGCTCTGGTTTTGTCTCGCTTTGACTATGCAGATGTAGTGTATGGACCCTGTTTGCTGTCTCGGACAGAAGGCCTCATACAACGTGTTCAAAATGCCTGCGCTCGCTATTGTTTTGATATTCCACGACGAGGACATGTGACGCCATTTCTCAACGAGCATAATGTCCTGAAAATGCGGTCAAGGCGTAATCTACATCTTGCTAACATGTTGTTTGGAATAGCAAATGGAAATAAGCCAACTCACCTAGCAAATAAGCTTTGCTGGAGGCACCAACACTCCAAGCATCCTATGCGTATCCAAACGAACCCGCTGTCTGTGCCCCGGCACAGAACGATGGCGTTTAGAGGCTGTTTTAAATATGCCGCAACCCATTGTTGGAACAATATACCTCCACCTCTGAGGTCCCTTAAAACGAAAGGCAATTTTAAGCTGCAATTGCGCAGGCATCTCTTAAACATACAGAAAAATAATTGATAACCTTGTTAAAAAAAAATTTACCTGTTTTCTTAGTCTTGTTTCTCCATTGCATTATCTGGCACACTATACTATATATATATTTTGCCTAGTCCGCTTTGTCACACATTTAGTTATTCCTTACTCGATTCCTTGTGCGAGGGTGAATTTATGTACCCTGTAATAAATTTTTGTGTCTTTTTTCATTGAATTATTTAGTAGGTAGGTGTATTTATTGGAAATATGGTTGTATGCTTGTAGTTACTCACCCTGTTAGGTAAACTACTGTTTCTTTTGTATCTCAAATGTAAATAAATATGTTCCCTATCAATAAATATATGACGCGATATTGCCTTAGCGACGAAATTGAGGTTGGATCTGAAAACCAGTACTGTGGTGGATCACATCCATTGCAGTGTATGCTGAGTATCCAAACCTTTTTGGGAATACAGCGTACATGATTGTTATGTATTAAGATTATAAAGATTAACCTAAGGTATTTAAAATAACAATGTGCTTATCTCGGTGCTTGCCACTCTTGCCACGTTTTATGACACGTCTCACAATTTTAATCAAATATGTCAAGTAATTGTCATGTATGTCACAGTCAATTGTCAGAATTGGCAGAGAGGCGAATATGCCATAGATTATTATATATACTAGAGAAAATATGCTGTGCTGTACCCATGAACCTTTATACTATACAGATATAAATATATGTTATAATGTATATGTATAGTGTACAGATTCATGGCTGTACCTATTTAGTTTTCACGCTGCCCGCCAACTCAGGCAGGCGCGGCGACCATAGACAGCGAATCTGTTCTATGGTCAGGAACATTATTTTATTAATTTTAAGCATTCTTGTATGTATTCCTGTGTGTTAATTTTATTTATTTAATTCAAAAATGTGCGCTGTTTTCTAAATAAAACATATTTTCTTTCTTTCTTTCTTTTCTTTCTATTATTGATTTAATTTGTATTATTGTATTCTGTGCCAAATATCAGAACAATCCTACAACAGAAAGAGAAGAAAACGAAGGAATTAAGATCATTTTGAGTACTTTTTTCATCAAGATCGATCTATTGTTTGCCATATGATACCCTTAATATGTAAATCTAACGCGCCATACAAGAGAATACGTACAATCGTACAACCTTGACCTTTAGATACCTTGTTTAAGTCTCGTAAAAATGTGTTTTCCTGGTTACAGCTGTTACTAGATATGGTTTGTCGTGTTGGTTCTTGATGGAACAGAATAGGGAAACCCCATCTCTTCCTGTAGGTAGGAGGTGACTAAGTGCTTGTTCATAAGATAGGGCTGTTGTCCATCCGATAGTAAACATACATCTCATGATAGTGTGCACTCCGCGACCAAAACTTGCTCCCTATTACGTAGAACCAAAAATCATAGTAGGCGGAGTATGACTGTTAATATTTCTGAAGGGGTAGGCCTTCAGGAATTTACAGGAGCAGATATATATGGGTGGTAGATTTCCATGCCCCTGGAGGGGAAGTACTCGAAATACTGTAGATAGAGAATTTCACTCAAAGGAAACATTTCTTTATTTTTAAAAAGAAACGAAACTGCATTCAATGATTTTCGAAAACTCACTTGCCTTACTCGAACTTATAAATTTTTATTGATAGATTTCAGGGATTTCCTATGATTTAATTTACCATGGTTGTTAAAGAGATTTGATCCTTATGATTGCCACTATTCATTGAGGTCATAAAAATACAGGATGTCATTTTTTCGAGTTTTAGTCGGTTCGATTACCGGGTATGTCAAACGAGTTTTCGATAATATTTAAATACAGTTTTGTTTTCTTTTTAAATAAAGGAATATTTCGGCTTATTGGACGATATTTCCTTTCAGTGACTCCAGGGGACGTGAAAGTATTCCACCCTCTATAGGTATGTATGTTATACATACCTATAGAGGGTAGAATACACATGTAACATTTACAGGAATAACGAGTAGTAAAACGCTTTATTATCTTCACCATGACAGTGTTGTGTTGCTAACCTTGAACCTTCTGATACCGTTCTTGAAGAACCCCATATTTCAATCGCTTAGGAAAACCAGAGCGGGGAATTCGTTTCACAGTTTGAGCGTATTACTCTTTTTTCTCTTTTTATGGTAGGTATAGTTTATTAATTCATAATGATATAAAAAACTAGCTGACCCGGCGAATAGTTTTGCTTATCATTTGCTATGTTTTGTGTGTGGAGCGTTTTCGGGTGACGTGAGGAATCGAATTTTCAAAATCGAATATCTTGAAAACTATTAGTCGCATGAAAATATCACTTTAGCAGTTCATAATATTATTCCAAAATGGTCATTTTTCGAAAACATAAGTTATGTTTAAAATTACTTGTCCTGACTGACTGACTGACTGATTCATCAACGCAGAGTCTAAACTGCTAGACCTACAAACTTGAAATTTTGACAATAGATGCATTTTATGATATAAGCATCCACTAAGAAAGGATTTCTCGAGATTCTGCTACTAAACGGGTAAAATAAGGAATGAAGGTTTGCATGAAATTCCGTCATTTTCAGAACTAAAGGCATTCAATTTCATAAAGCTGTATTTAAAAAAAAACTAAATGAAACCTTGTATCAGCGTTTTTAAAAATATTATATTATTTTACCCTCCTAGTATATAATATATACTAGGAGGGTAAAATAGGTGATCAAAAAAATGGAATACTAAACGGGTCAGCTAGTAATTCATTTACATAGTGTAAAGTAAAGCCAACGAGACGAGAGAAAAAAGGTAAACCAAGCGACCATTACTGAGTTATGTTGCGATAACTCGCGATTATTGTCTCTGTCCTTGTCGCACATGTCACACGTACAAGACAATGGCCAAGCGACAGCTGTCGTTGCGTGTTTCGTAGTACAGGAAAGCTATCAGCACAGCGGTTCTAAACTGTCACTCATGAGCAATTTTATTCCCGTCTGGACCGCGCTTGAAGTGATACGTAATCATTTCCAAATAAAAATGTTTGGAACCGCTGAAACTTTGTTTACCTTTTTTCTCTCGCTTCGTTGGCTTTACTTCAGTCATATTATTGCTATGTTGTTGCTAACCTAAAGATCATAAAACATATTTATACTGTGTCGTGCAGTAAGTATTGATAGGATTTATATTTTACGACAAATGTAACCATTTGTCAGTTTATTTACGGGCTCATAAAATATTTATCGGTCGTTTGAGGTTTATACGTTAAATGTTGCGATAAATTGTGATCTGATTCAATTGGTTTATCAAAACTAGTATAGAATTTTTCCACCTTAGTTTCTATGTCCATGACCTTAGGAATAAATCGAGGATATAATTAATACAATACAATATAAAGTTCGAAAAACATCGGAAAAAAGGAAACGCTCAAGTGAGACTTGAACTCACGACCTTTCCCTTACAGGGGGAATGCTTTTCCAAATGAGCTGTTGAGCCACGCTTGATTCATTTCAAATTCCCCCTGTAAGGGAAAGGTCGTGAGTTCAAGTCTCACTTGAGCGTTTTATTTTTCCGATGTTTTTCGAACTTTAAAGTTAGCATTAAAAATGTTATAAAAAATTCAGTGAAATAAATCGAGGAAATAATTAGTTAATACAATACAATACTATATACTTTATTGTACACCATGTGAAATAAAAGTACCTACAGAGAATAACATGTAAAAGTGACAATACTTGACAATGTATCTTCAAATAATAATATTTGCACACCCATCGAGGTAATAAGCAGAGCACTTGCACATTATTGTAAACGAAACCACCTTCATGTACCTGTCTTATGCGAATAAACTGATTTGATTTGATTTGATTTGACAGTACAAATGGCGGTCTTATCGCTACGTGCGATTTCTTTCAGACAACCTCAATGGACATGTCGCCGTCCCCGGGGAATAAAATGATAACTACCATTATCTTGATTTTAATGTTATGTCATTTTTGAGATCTTTGAGTGTTAATACATCTACTTGATTTTTTTCGTAATTTTTTTACCGTTATTTACAGAGTTGCAAACAATTACAATAGTATTCGAAGATTTATGACAGGCCTAAAAGAACGGGAATAAAAGGATAATATAATATTACCATACACGTATCTTCACTTGCTATATTGACAAATAGTAATATAATTATATTCTCGTAAAAAAACATAAAACTCAATATGATAAATGCATGTTATCATTTTATTCTCGTTCAAAACCGTCCACTCGTTTCGTATAAAGACGTTAGTCTTACGACTTAAGAAGTTCAGATCGACGACGTAAGACGTTCGATGCAGCATATAAGAGAATAAAATGATATTAAAGTATTAGCATCATCACTCCCATCCCAAAAACTCGTAGAAGAAAATGATAAGTAACGAGTATCATATTTTTTTCTGGTCACGCTGAACGGAGAATAAAATGATAATTGACATTATATAACTTTGATGATGATTAATTTACACTAACTTTTTATTCTTTAAATATCTTAATTTTGACAGGTGTTATGCAAATTTGACTAAAACGATTCAAATGAAGAAAAAATTACGTTTTAGAAATCCTAAATATCACGCATCTATTCCCAGTAATTCCGGAGTAATCGTTGAAAACACGTTTTTTATTTTTCCTGAAAAGTTGTGTTTTTGCAGTTATCATTTTATTCCCCGGGGACGGCGATGTGTGGATTGGAGTATGGGCCAGGGTACACAGTTTAAATATACACCTAAATAAATGTGTTTTATTAATAGTGAGTTTAAATAAATTTTATAGCATTATGTATGCTAACAATACAAATCGAATACATAGGGAAAAATAATTTTCTCGGGTATGAAGCGAACTCGCTTTTTTCCCTTACAGTGGGAATTTCATAGCCTTGACCAACTAAGCTACCGAGACATGCCCGATGTGATTCAAATTTTCCTTCTATTTTTATTCGTGTTTAAGGCGACGTTGGAGTCATCCACAGATGTTCTTACGAACTATTGGAGCCAATGAACCCCCTGTAAGGGAAAGATCGCGGGTTCGAGTCCCACCCGAGAAGATTTATTTTTCTCTATATATTAGAATAGAGAGTGTCTTCGTTAAGCGCTCAGTGTATTTTTTGTATGCATTAATAATAATATAAAGAATGTATCTAGAAACATTTATCAATCTTCTAAAACTTATATTACGAGGTAGTTAATCTGTACTGTTATTTATTTACATATAAATGCACATACATATATTATGATCAATTGATCACAAATAGAACCTATAGTTACAAAGCTTTCGTAACTGACTGTACATCATATACATCAACTTTAACAATCGCGCGAGTTGACAATAATCAAAAATGGAAAGTTGCCAACTCGCAGGCGTCCGTGAGTTTGATGGCCGCGAGTTGATGAATAACCCGCAAAAACATGTCTAGCAATTTCTTTTTATATTCCATAATATTCTACACAACTCTATCTAGACCCATGGTAAGCTTAACTAGCTTGCGGATGGAACTGAAATTGAAACGCAGATTGGAATCTAGGATGCGGATAAAAATTGAAGTATAACTCTAGATATTAGATTTTTTACCCATCTCTATTTTTATTAACAAGGTCACGATATTGCAGAAAATGAGCTTTGAAATTGAAAATACTGAGATATTATAGCAAGAAAACATATATTTATAACATTACTAGCTTTTGCCCGCGGCTCCGCCCGCGTGGATGTCGGTTATCGCGACTAAAAATAGCCTGTGTACTTTCTCATGGTCTAATCTACCCTTATACAAAATTTCATTAAAATGGGTTCGGTGGTTTAGGCGTGAAAGCGTAACAGACAGACAGACAGAGTTACTTTCGCATTTATAATATTAATATGGATTCAGGCCGTTAATTGAATGGCTAGTTAAAATAGTTGATATACATAAACAAAATCTCATTTAAAAGTATTAGATACACACATAAATACATATAATCACACCTTTATCCCCGGAGGTTTAGGCAGAGGTGAATTTAACACCCAAATTTCACCAATAATTGTAATCGGCCCCATGTAATAGGGGGTGAGCCTATTGCCATAATATTCCGGGCACTATTGTTGACATAACATAACATAACATAAACTCACGCCTGTATTCCCCGAAGGGGTAGGCAGAAGTACTAGCACCCACATTTCGCCAGTTTATGTTTAGGTCCCAATGTAATAGGTGGCGAGCCTATTGCCATTAACCGGGCACTTATAAACCTGCAATAAATACACACATAACTTTGAAAAGCATCGAAAAGTCATTGGTGTGTGGTAAACCTGGGATCGAACTCGAGACCTCGTCTCAGCAGTCCATTACCCATACCACTAGGCTACCGCAGACTATTATTGACTCGAGCCTATATCTGAGGCTGAGTCTGGGCTGAATCTGTCTGATGTTTCCTTAGTCGCCTTGTACGACACCGCATGGGAAGAGATGGGGTGGCCCAAATTCTTCTGGGAACCAACTTAGTAGTGGCAGTATTAGATCTCTCTGGAACTTAAGAGCTACGCTCTTGTCGGTGGAGTAATCGCCACTCTTCTCTCTGCTCCGTCAATCCTTTCACCTCCTGATACGATGTGATTTGTATCTTTTCCTTTATCTGTGCCATAAATGTTCCTCTTGGCCTACCTCTTCCTCTCTTTCCTTCTACCTTCCCCTCTTTGATGTTTCTTATGAACAAGTCATGTCTTATCAGGTGGCCAATCATCTTTCCTCTTCGGTTCTCGATTATTCTCAATAAAGACCTTCCCTCTTGCACCCTATTTAGTAATCTTTCGTTCGTCATCTTTTCTGTCCAGCTTATCCCCTCCATTCTTCTCCAGCACCACATTTCGAACGCTTCCAGCCTGTCTCTGTCCCCCTTTGTCATTATCCATGTCTAACATCCATATAGTGCAATGCTCCAAACATAAGTTTTTATGAATCTTTTCCTTATTAATAATGAAATATTTTTTGTCTTGAGTAAATGCTTCTTGTTGTTGAATGCTTGCTTAGCTATTGCAATTCTGGCCACTATATCCTGTGCACACCGCGAGTCACTGTTCAAAATACTACCGAGATACCTAAAACTATCCACTTGCTCTAAGTTGTTGTTATTTAGTACAATAGGTCTCTGTATCGATGGATGTTTTGAAGTTATCATGGTTTTAGTTTTCTTACTGTTAATTTTTAGTCCGTATTTTAGAAAAACATCGCCCACCGTGCTCATCAGGTCCTGTAACTCATTGCCGCTTTCTGCTAGAGCAGCAATGTCATCTGCAAATCTAATAAATTTAATACTTTCCTCATTGAATTTAACCCCCCCACTAGAACTCTCTTTAATTTCTTTAATAGCATTTCTTTTCTTTAATTTCTTTAATAGAATTAGATACCTAATAATAATACTGAAACCAAAATCACTATTCCGAATCTACATAACATTGTTCGTATCTAACGAATAACTGGAGATAGGAGTTCTTGGCACCCCATATTCAAGTCACGGAACTAAAATACGGCGTTGCCGGCAAATTGCCGGATTTGCATATCCGATATAGCTGAGCGGTACGATGGAATTGTTACATCTATTATGTGCCAGCAATTTCATTAGTTTTGGTGGGTAGATATTAGACTGTTATTATTTATGTATCTATCTAAAGTTTTTAACAACTACCCGATACTTGATGCTGCTATTTCGTAGTCGGGATTTTTGGTCTATTTTTAGTTCTACTTAAGGCCGAGTGGAAGTAAGTTTTAAAATTTTTAAACATGTTTCTATAAACAGAAAGGAAAATTTTTGTGATCGGTCCGGGCGGAATTTGAATCCGCGATCCTTCTCGATGCTATTATCAAATAATGTCAATAATTGTATTGAAAAATAGAGCACAAAAATATCTAGGGACTGGTATTTTTATATTTTAATACGCAGTTTATTTTCAAACATAAATTCTCTAGATCACATATTTATTTATTTATTTATTTATTTATTTAAACTTTATGCACACATGTACATAGGCGGACTTAATGCCGTAGGCATTCTCTACCAGTCAACCTCATAGGTGGTGCAGAGAAATCAAAGTAGGTGCATTACGAATGGTGATTAAATATACAATAGAGCACATAATGAATAAGCTGTAGAGTAAGTAAGTAAGTAAGTATCTACGCTGATACTTATACACATATAAAAATAACAAATATAACAAAAATAATAGCAATACATAAAATAGTAGTAATAGTATACTCAAAAATAATAAATAGTACTTACATAATATATACATAATGTATACATATATATACATATACCTAATTATATATTCATAAGAGGAATATATAAAATATAGAAAAGATCATTATGAAGTTTCTTCCAATTTGTCGAGCATAAGTTTCCGAATCTTTAGTTTGAATGTATAACGGCTGGTGGCCATCCTGATCCCAAGAGGTAGCTCGTTCCAAAGGAATATGGATTGTACAGTCAGGGAAGAGTGGATGAAATCGGTGCGATGAGAGGGACAGCGTAAGACGAGGTTATTGGCAGAGGGAAGGTTTCTGTCGTGATTTGAGCCAAGATATTGAAAATAGGGGGAGAGGTAAGAGGGAGAATTAGGAGAAGTAAGGATAGTATAAAGAGTGGTAAGGGCACGATGGTTCCGACGCTGACGTATCGGTAACCAATTTAATTGTGACCGGCATGCAGACACATGGTCATACTTGCGAAGGTTGAAAACAAACCTGATACAGTTATTTAGGAGACGGTCAAATCTGTTGATATATTCTACATTCAGGTCGAAGTAACAAACATCACCATAATCAAGTACGGGGAAAAGTAATGCCTGCACAATCATTGCCTTGGTGTTGATAGGTAGGAGGCTCCGTAGACGATAAAATGCGCGAAGCGAACCAGTAATTTTCTGACCCACGCGTGACACCTGATCAGTCTAACTCAGGGTAGAGTCAATAACCAAGCCGAGGTCGTTGACAGACGGGCTTACGGGTATCACTACACCATTGAGAGTAATGGGCGGGAGGGTTACCTCGTCCACCTGTCTCCGTAAATGTGGGCTTCCTATGATTATGGCCTGGCACTTACTTGGATTGACCATCAGTCCAAATTGGCTCGACCAGCTGTTGATATGCTCTAAGTCCTGATTGACTTTGTTGATTGCAGAGCACAAATCAACCACCCCCGCTTGGGCGTACAGTTGCAGGTCATCGGCGTACAAATGATACGCACATTGAAGTTTTGGAGTTACGAGATTTATGAAAATGGAGAATAATAAGGGAGATAAAATACCGCCTTGAGGGACGCCAGCGTCAATGTCACGCCAACATGATAGAGTATCATCGCGACGGACAGCCTGCTGTCACCCCTAAAGATAACTAGAGAACCATTGAGAGTGTGAGTGGTGAGATCATAGAGTGAGATAGGGTGTTTAAAAGAAGGTCGTGGTTGACCGTATTAAAGGCATTAGAGAAATCAACCAGTGCTAGTACTGAGAGTTTGGTGTTTTCCATGCCTGCCCTAATATCATCGGTCACTTTTAAAAGAGCTGTAACAGTGCTATGACCGGGCCTGAATTCAGATTGTAGGGGATTCAACAAATTATTGCTATAAATAAAGGTTGACAGCTGTTTGTGCACACAGGCCTCGAGCACCTTGGATAGAAAGGGCAGAAGACTGATGGGACGAAAGTGATTGGGAAGGGATGGATTTGAGTTTTTAGGAAAGGGTATAACAAAGGCTTTACGCCAAATGGAGGGAAATTGTCCAGAGTCTAAGGAATAATTTATTATATGGGTGATTACCGGCAAAAGATGGTCCAGGATAAGAGTTATCATTCGGCGACTAATATTATCAGGGCCCACAGCACTTGATTTAATGGAAAGTATAGTTTTTTTGACCTCACTCGGTGCAACCGGAGAAAGTTCGAAAGCCGCGATGTTGGGACGTGGTAAGCTTTTAAGGAAGTCTATTGTGCAGCTCTTGGTTTGGTGACGTATCTCTCTCTCTCTTAAATTTTATATTAGCAGTGCGACGAGTACATACGTCGCACCGCACTACAACCCGGTCTTAAGCAATTATGATCAAAGACACTTCAAGTTTTTGTCTGATCAAGACATTTCCAATAAAATATACCGTATCAAAAATAGCTTCTGCATACTTCGGGGACAAACAGACAAACATAAAAAAGGATGATTTCGTTAATTTGAAAGATGTTATCACAACATTTCATATTTTTAATGAATTTTACAGCATTAAGTATGCTAACTATACAAATCGAACCGTAAGAACGGATAAATAGAAGGGAAATTTGAATCACATCGGACGTGTCTCGGTAGCTGAATTGGTCAAGGCATTCCCCCTGTAAGGGAAGGACTGCGGGTTCGAGTCCCGCCCGAGAAGATTTATTTTTCCCTATGTATTCGATTTCATATTTTTTTAAAATTAACAACTTAGAAATAGAACTACGAAGCAGTAAAGTATAATATCATAATAAAGCCATTATTATTTTCCTATTATTACAAACAAATTACTTGCCTATTACAAAGCACTTATAACAAAACTTACAAAGTTCGCTACGACGTAGCACAAAGCTACGACGTAGCACTCACCTACGCCGTAGCCTATGATTACCTAATTTAGTAATTTTAATTGGAATTTCATAAAAGTTGAATAGAATTAGAACAAAACCTCAAGACCATTGTTCTACCTTTTCTTTGTGACGTAGACAATAGTCCTTAAATTACTAATTAAGTTATCTAAGACCACCTTAGTTATCTTTAATATAATTATTTTGGTACGTGAAAGGATGATGTTACCTCTGTAGAGTAATGGTAGTCTTCTCAACTGATACGTCAAAGGTTATGGGTTCAATTCCCGTCCAAAAATTTTTTCTTTTATTAAATCCACGTCAATTTAATTTCACATCGCAAAGGAAAAGTCTCGGAGGAGCTTCGTAAACATGTACCATGTCAACAGTGGTTGCATTCAGCTTGACGGCCTCATCAGATGCTTTTCCACGCCCCGTTTAAAGGACCCGGGACTGTCACCGGAGCTAATAATAAAGTAGATATATCGGACTCGAACCGACTAAAACAACTCGATGTTACATGACCTTGGATTGAATTATTACCATAAAGGCATACGTGACAATTTTTTGCACGGACGGGACGAGAACGTGACGTGGCACGTGCGGGGCAGTAAAAATCTCGTCGCAACGATTTTTAAGTTTATGAATAATTATTGAACTCTACCACTAGGCCGCGGAGGCTATCCTTAACTAACCAGATAAAAGAAAGAAGAAAATAAAAATGTAAAACAAGATAAAAAAACCAGGATAATGACAACAACAAGTTTCAAACTCAAACTCAAGGTATTTATTCAAAATTTTGTAGCACTACTACAGCTTTTGACGTCAAATTCTGCTTAAAACTAAGTTTACCACCGCTTCCTAGGCACCAGTGGAGAAGAAACGGCGCAACAAACTCCACTGTAGCATTTTATGGACGTCAATTTACAAAAAAGTAAGTTCTTAAGACTAAATATGGACGAATGTACACATGTCTCGTGTCAAGATAATTAAAGTATATAAAAAAAAACTTATAATAAAATAATTAACCTAAGTTAACAAAAATAAAGAATAAAGAAGTTCGCGTTCCTATTTAAACATTTAGGAGGGCCTAGGCAAAGCCTACTTTTACCCCCTTAGTAGTTAAATTTTGAAAAATGCTGATACACGTGTTCATTTATTTCTTAAAAGACATAATTATGTTTATGAAATTTAGTGCATCTAGCTCTGAAAATGACGGACTTTCATACAAAATTCCATCCCTTATTTTACCCCTGTAGTAGCAGAATTTCAAAAATCCTTTCTTAGCGGATTCCTACGTCATAGCATCTACCTGCATGCCAAATTTCAGCCCGATCCGTCCAGTGGTTTGGGTTGTGCGTTGATAGATCACTATGTCAGTCAGTCACCTTTGAGTTATATATATTTAGATTGTTGGTATAACAATATTCATCAATTCTTTACAAAAAAACATCAATGTTTTAGTTAATAATTTTTCACAGGCATCTCACACATTTTTTAAGGATCTGTCAAAGCTGCCCTCCCTTTCCCTCTGCCCTCTCTAGATAGCGTTGTAAAAAAAAATACGGCAGCGTATCTTCCAAAATTTCCTACCCCAAGAGGGCGCGAAATGTCGGCAAATATTTGTAAAATACCCCAAACACCACTTGTTCAGTTCAGAATTACTTTGGCTTCTATCTGTCTGTTTGTTTCTCTTATCTCTGGATTTAAGTTTGCTTTGAAAGGCCGTAGACATTGGTTCTCAAACTATTTCGTAATTCTGGTAATATTTAGTTATTTTTAACGGATTTTTTTTATACCTCTTAGGTGGAGACAAGCACACGGCCCGCCTGGTGGAAAGTGGCTATCGCGGCCTATGGACGTATGCAACACCAGGAGCGTTACACTCATGCTGCCTACCCTGAAGAAATCTTCTTATGCCCCTCTTGAAGAACCCCATATTGTAGTCGCTTGGGAAAACCACGGCAGGGACTTCATTCCACAGCTTGAGCGAGCTTGGGATGAAGTTCCTTTCATACCGCACGGAGCGCACCGTTTTCGGATGCAATGTGTGGGGATGAATTCCCTGCCTATGGCGAGCGGTGCAATGATAGAATGTAGCTGTGGGCATCATGTCAAATAATTCATCTATACTATAATAGTTACAGGTATATATTTATTTTATGAACACAGTTACGTCACAAAATGTACTTGTTTATTTATTTTTTTAATATTTTTTTCTTTATTTAGTGTCATTTCAGGTTAGCATATGCTTTAGTGCTGGAGGAGCTTGAATTCACCAACAATATAATTGTATATAAAATAGTCTCTTATGTTAACTATAGCGTAGAGTATATCGATAAATGACTTGCAAACGTAGTGCTATGAAAGGGTGTTTCTTTCGTACGTGTTTATTACATCTCTACAAACTAGGCGTGTAGATCATTCGGATCTTGCGAAAAGCGGCGCGGATATTCGCTATAGCATCGTGAATAGCTCCACGCTGCACTCAGGAATGCGATCGGCCATCTAATAACAAACTTGTTGCATTGTCCGTATGTAATCACTAACAATATATATGATAGAATTATTAATTTATTTAACGTTAGTGGTTACGCCACAGTAACCGATAAAGCTGTGGCAAGATTCATAGATCAGTATTATCATCATAACATTGTCCCAGTTGCTTCCAAAACTTTCACCTCAGCCACCAAGGTTCGTTTACTCTTTCTTCATATTTCGATTTGGCTTTTGTATGAAAAACCGCCATCTATCGTCTCAGATTACAGCATTTTTTTCAGCCATGTACACGGCTGGCATGTTGAACCATCAAAAGAGGCGTCACCACTCGTGCTGCCAATACTGTAAGAACCTTCTAATGGCCTTCTTAAAGAACCCCATATGGTAGTCATTTAGAAAAATGACAGTAAGAAGTTTTCAAAAGCCTGTTCCTGAGCCTTGCCGGTTTGTCAGCAGGCATAAGCAAGTAAGGTTGATATGGACCCTGAAAATCATGGACGGCTCTAAATGCCCTATATAGTCAGTGAGTAGACTAGACTTTGAATGAATTTTACAGCATTAAGTATGCTAACTATACAAATCGAATACATAGTGAAAAATAATCTTCTCGGTTCTCGATTTGTATAGACTAGACCTTCACAGAGCCAATTTTTACATTTCTAAAATAGTAAAATATATTTGAACCTTATAAATAAGTAAAGTAACTAAGGAATTTCATACTTATTGTATAAGTTGATAGATTGAGAATCGTTTGCCACTAGTGTTATTTATCGACTTGTTTTGATGTTTTTAAGAAAGCGTGTTTGTGTTTTGTATAAAAATGACTTTCGCACTTTAGCCTGTGATCTTATGAACGTTGTTTGTATAAGAACTGAGTAATCAAAAGGATAAGAATCATCAAAAATGACGTCATTTTAGAGCCACCCACCAAGATTTTTTAGCCCAAACCTGCAAGTCAATACACTTGACTTAGTAGACAGACGAGGTTAACAGTCACTCCCGTTAAAGCCAAATGGATCAAACAATGAGAACAATATGAGGTTCTTCAACCAGGGCATTAGAAGGTTTCTTCAGGGTAGTGCTAGAGTTTAACGCCCCTGGGGTTGCATACGTCCATAGGCCACGGTAACCAATTCACATCAGGTGGGCCGTGTGGTTGTCTGCCACCTGACCATATCTTTGAATAAATCACGCATTGCTGCAGCTGCCTATCCTTGTGGCTGGATTTTTTAAACTAATAAGGTATCAAACCAAAACATGACCTGCCATGTATGTTAAGCGTTAATAATAGGGTACTTTTTTCCAAAGGCACGGTCAAATCAGAAACTATGATGCAAAAAGCACCTGCTCAAATGATTGTTGGGTCTGACAGGCAGACAAACAAACAGCGGAGTTTTAGGGTGCCGTTTTAACACGTTACCTTAATTATTATATATTATTCATATCATATCACATACGATAAAGAGCTGGAATGCTCTGCCCGCATAAGTGTTTCCCTCCCCTTACAGTCCCGGGTTCTTCAAGCGGGGCGTGAAAAAGCATTTATCAAGGCCGTCAAGTTAGGGACCACCATTTTACGTTCAATGGCATCGAGAATGGTAGTCTGTATCTTTTGGACTGCACCTCAGCTTTATTATCGTCTTAAATTATAAAAAAAAATTGAAATTATCATGGAATGTGGAAGTTTAAAAGTTTATAATGCGAACTTTATAAATGCTGGCTATCCACAAGTTAAAGTTTGAGAAACGCTGTCAATAAGGAAATAAAAGTATGTTCACTGCGCAATGAAAGTCTTTACTTTTTAATTCGTTGCTTGCTTTTAGCCAGATTAAATTAAAAAGTAGGTCTTGAGCCCCGCAGTTCAGGTCAGCTAAGAATTTCAAGACTTTCAAAGACTGGTATGGGACTAATTCAATTAGAATTTTAAAGTATGTGCGTTAAATTCCGTATCTTTAGGAAAACTTTTTTATATTCTAGGACAGATAACACGCTGCCTCTAGATTCTGATAAAGTATAAATTGTATTGTTGATTCTAGAATAAGGATACCTAAACGTGATATTTAATGGTCTTTTTGTAGATTCTTAAATAATACTAGCTTTTTGCCCACGGCTCCGCCTGCGTGGATGTCGATTATCGCGACCAAACATAGCATATTATGTACTTTCTCAAGGTCTAATCTACCCTCCCAAATTTAATCAAAATCAGTTTAGTGGTTTAAGCGTGAAAGCGTAACAGACAGACAGACAGACAGAGTTATTTTCGCATTTATAATATTAGTATGGATACCGGTTGCCATACGAACATCCATGGTAGTCGTTACAGATAGTTGGAGCCCTATAAGTTTGACTAGTCTGATGACAGAACTTTGTTAACGCAATTGTTTGTGGAGGTCAGAGGGCAGTCGCCTCACGGAAAATATCGAAGAATCAATTCTCTTTAAACTTTGACATCTCTGGAGAAATAGAAACGCGTGAAAAAGTAACTAATGAGGTCGTCAAACTGAGGTCCATCATTGTTGATGTCTGTTATGTTACCTCTTTTCTGAGACTTCGTCTTCAGCGTAGAATCAGGCGAGGTGAAGTCATATTGACATGTTCTATACTATAAGGTTCTCCAAAAATCTCAAATTAACATGCAAACTGCGATTGTGAAAATGGAATTATCCTCGTTCGTTTACAGTTAGACAATGAAAAGAAATATGTGCCAATTTGTAAGCCTCATGAGGGTATTGAGTTGGAATAGCGGTGCAAGTTACGAGAGGTAGCGGGTTTTATTTTTTTTATCGTGCGTAATATCCCCACGGGTACCACCCCCACGGAGCCGGTGAAGGCGGTTATGCCCGACTCGAACCGACTAAAACGCACGCCGTATTCGGTCCTTGGTTGCCGGAGGTGAGATTGCCAAAAGCTATCTCTCGCACACGAGAGGTAGCGGATAATAAATAAGGCTCTTACGATGATGATGATAGTGCGACTCGGATTACTATCTCCTTCATCTTAGCGTAAATCCCAGTCGCATCAGAAGCTTTCAGCTTGGCTAAACTTCGATATTTTCTGTGAAGCGATTACCATCTGACCTCCACAACCTAAAGGCGATATCGAAGCATTTCAGCTAGATCTGTTGGACTTTTGAGGGCTCCAACTACCCGTAACGACTGCCATAGATGTTCGTATGGCAACCGGGACCGACGGCTTAACGTGCAGACCAATGAATTAGGGAGGCGCTTGTGTATCACGAAGTGCCTCTCTACCTTCGCCGCATAGTCGGGGCGTATTTATCGGAGAGAGCAGTCGTCTACCCAAGTGCGACCGGGCTCGGTCGGCGAGAGATGTCGTGCGGTGTTCCGCAGGGATCGGTCCTGGGACCGCTACTGTGGAACATCGGTTACGACTGGGTGCTTCGCGGTGAGCTCGCGGACGGTGCCGCCGTCACGTGTTATGCGGACGACACGCTGGTGACGGCGTGCGGGTCTACATATCGCGAAGCGACCCTGAAGGCCACGACCGCGGTTGCCCAAGTCGTGGGGCGGATCCGGCGGCTGGGTCTCGAGGTGGCTCTGCATAAAACCGAGGCCATGTTCTTTCATGGGCCTCGGCGCGTCCCACCAGAGGATTCCAGCCTCATAGTGGGAGACATTTCCATCGCCATCAAGTCCCAGATGAAATATCTGGGACTCGTTCTCGACGGCTGGTGGAACTTCGGGGAGCATCTCCGAAGACTGGCCCCTAAATTGAAGGACAGCTGCCGCCTTGGGGCGGCTGCTGCCCAACATGAGGGGGCCGGATGACTCCTGCAGGAGACTCTACGCGGGAGTCGTGCGGTCTATGGCCCTATATGGGTGCCCAATATGGGCGGACACCCTGACGGACCACAATGCGCGTCTGCTGCGTGGGCCGCAGCGTGCAATGGCCAGCAGGGCCATTAGGGGGTACCGCACGATATCTCTGGAGGCGGCGAGTCCCCTTGCCGGATCCCTACCGTGGAACCTGGATGCGAGAGCCCTTTCGATGCTATATCGGTATCGAAAGGAGGCGCGGGAGCAGGGACGGGAACCCGAGCCTGATGAAATTCGGGCCGTGAGGTCTCAGCTCCACAGGGACATGGTAGCGGAATGGGAGCTACGACTTGGGCGACCAAGCGCAGGGCACGCCGTAATAGCGGCGGTAAGACCCATCATGGAGGAGTGGCTAGAGAGGCCACACGGCAGCCTCTCGTACCGGCTGACGCAGGTGATCACCGGACACGGGTGTTTCGGGAGTTACCTGTGTCGGATCCGGAAGGAGCCAACGTCCGAGTGCCATGACTGTGATGCGAGCGAGGACACGGAGCTGCACACGCTGACCGAGTGCCCGGCGTGGGACACGCCGAGGCGGGTCCTAGTGGCGGCTCTGGGGGTGGGAGTCCTCACACTCGCCACGTTGCTCACAGCGATGGTACGATGCGCGAACGCTTGGGGTGCGGCTGTCTCCTTCTGCGAGCAAGTAATGCTCGAGAAGGAGGCGGCCGGTCGGGTCCGGACCAGACTCCGGGCCCGGGAAGCCCGCGCAGAGCGAAGACGAACCGGACGTCGGAGGTCGCAGAACGACCTCCGTCCTCCATGAGCGCTGGCCTGGGGGTGACCGGTGGAGCCGCCTGTCACCCTAGCAGAAGCAGGCCGCGGCGGCGGCGCAAAATGCGCCTCCCCGTAACCGGGGCTAGATGAGGACACTGTGGTCCCCACAACCCGAAGGGGGCCATCTCGATAGAGATGGTCCTGGGTCTGCCGGGGTGCGAGAGATATGCTTTTGGCAATCTCACCTCCGGCAACCAAGGACCCAAGACGGCGTGCGTTTTAGTCGGTTCGAGTCCGACATAACCGCCTCCACCGGCTCCGTGGGGGTGGTATCCGTGGGGATTTTTCGCACGATAAAAAAAAAAAATGCAAATACCCATATTCATGCATACAAATATTTGAGCGGGGATCAATCCCGTGACTCCTGCGTAATGGCCGCGTTCAGTACCACAACGCCACAGAGTCTGTTCGATGCGGATTACTATGAGTGGATAATATACCTCACGGATGAATTGCGTTCATTGTATGATTAGTTTAATCATGGAATGCTGTTCGCGAGCAGATAGTCTAGTACGGTCACTGCAACGCAGAGATGTTACTATTTGCTGCGACCTTCTGTGTAGATCAATTACGTCTATACAGACACTTACCCTGATTATTGTTTGAGTTTAGAGTTGATACAGATCGCGTCTTACTTAAAAAACGCATTACTATGAATGAATATTTAATCATTGCCTGTGTTTGGGCTTTTTTTTTTTTTTTTTTTTTATCGTGCGAAAAATCCCCACGGATACCTCCTCCATGGAGCCGGTGGAGGCGGTTATGTCGGACTCGAACCGACTAAAACGCACGCCGTCTTGGGTCCTTGGCTGCCGGAGGTGAGATTGCCAAAAGCATATCTCTCGCACCCCGGCAGACCCAGGACCATCTCCTTCGAGATGGCCCCCTTCGGGTTGTGGGGACCAAAATGTCCCCATCTAGCCCCGGTTACGGGGAGGCGCACTTTGCGCCGCCGCCGCGGCCTGCTTCCGCTAGGGTGACAGGCGGCTCCACCGGTCACCCCCAGGCCAGCGCTCATGGAGGACGGAGGTCGTTCTGCGACCTCCGATGTCCGGTTCGCCTTCGCTCTGCACGGGCTTCCCGGGCCCGGAGTCTGGTCCGGACCCGACCGGCCGCCTCCTTCTCGAGCATTACTTGCTCGCAGAAGGAGGCGGCCGCACCCCAAGCGTTTGCGCATCGTACCATCGCTGTGAGCAATGTGACGAGTGTGAGGACTCCCACCCCTAGAGCCGCCACTAGGACCCGCCTCGGCGTGTCCCACGCCGGGCACTCGGTCAGCGTGTGCAGCTCTGTGTCCTCGCTCGCATCACAGTGATGGCACTCGGACGTTGGCTCCTTCCGGATCCGACACAGGTAACTCCCGAAACACCCGTGTCCGGTAATCACCTGCGTCAGCCGGTACGAGAGGCTGCCGTGTGGCCTCTCTAGCCACTCCTCCATGATGGGTCTTACCGCCGCTATTACGGCGTGCCCTGCGCTTGGTCGCCCAAGTCGTAGCTCCCACTCCGCTACCATGTCCCGGTGGAGCTGAGACCTCACGGGCCTCCTTACGATACCGATATAGCATCGAAAGGGCTCTCGCATCCAGATTCCACGGTAGGGATCCGGCAAGGAGACTCACCGCCTCGAAGGATATCGTGCGGTACCCCCTAATGGCCCTGCTGGCCATTGCACGCTGCGGTCCACGCAGCAGACGCGCATTGTGGACCGTCAGGGTGTCCGCCCATATTGGGCACCCATATAGGGCCATGGACCGCACGACTCCCGCGTAGAGTCTCCTGCAGGAGTCATCCGGCCCCCTCATGTTGGGCAGCAGCCGCCCCAAAGCGGCAGCTGTGTCCTTCAATTTGGGGGCCAGTCTTCGGAGATGCTCCCCGAAGTTCCACCGGCCATCGAGTACGAGCCCCAGATATTTCATCCGGGCCTTGATGCCGATGGAAATGTCTCCCACTATGAGGCTGGAATCCTCCGGTGACACGCGCCGAGGCCCATGAAAGAACATGGCCTCGGTTTTATGCAGAGCCACCTCGAGACCCAGCCGCCGATTCCGTTCCACGACTTGGGCAACCGCGGTCGTGGCCTTCAGGGTCGCTTCGCGGTATGTAGCCCCGCACGCCATCACCAGCGTGTCGTCCGCATAACACGTGACGGTGGCACCGTCCACGAGCTCACCGCGAAGCACCCAGTCGTAACCGATGTTCCACAGTAGCGGTCCCAGGACCGATCCCTGCGGAACACCGCACGACATCTCTCGCCGACCGAGCCCGGTCGCACTTGGGTAGACGATTGCTCTCTCCGACAGATACGCCCCGACTATGCGGCGAAGGTAGAGAGGCACCTCGTGATACACGAGCGCCTCCCTAATGCAGCTCCAGGGCAGGGTGTTAAACGCGTTGGCGATGTCCAGTGACACCGCCAGCACCACCTCGCCCCGAGCGACGGCGTCCTTCACCAGAGTCCCCACGCGCATGATGGCATCCACGGTGGAGCGCCTCCGGCGGAAGCCATATTGGCCATCCACCAGGTCAGGCCCTACTCTGGATAGGTGCTCGACGAGGCGATTTGCAATCACTCTTTCAAAGAGCTTGCACACCTCGTCGAGCAACACTATCGGCCTGTAGGCAGACGGTGAGTCCGCCGGGTGCCCCGCCTTTCGGATGAGGACCAGTTTCCCCGTCTTCCACATCTTCGGAAACTGGCCTCGCTCCAAACATGCGCTGAGAAACCCTCTCAGTCGGGGCTCGAGAGCGTCTTCTTCGCCTAGAGCTAGGACCCACGCTCGGCCTGGAATGCCGTCTGGTCCCGGGGCGGTGTTCTTGGCCTTAAGCCTTAACACCGCCAGCTCTAGCTCTACCCAAGTGACCTCGGGCACGTCGTCGTCATCCACGCTGGGCGCCATAGGCGACCTAGGTGGCGGAGTCATCTGCGGTGGAATATGTTCCACCGCCCGCGCTGGGAACAGGGAGCCAACGACTCCTCCGAGCAGCTCCGGCTGGAGACACCGGGTCAATGGCGGGGCCCGGGGGCGCAGCTTGCCCCTTACCATAAGGTAAGGCCGCCCCCATGGGTCCCGCTCCAGCGTCTCCAGCAGCTCTTTATGAGCTGCTGCCTTTGCTTGCCTTATGGCCACTCGGAGGGCCTTTCTGGCCTCCCTGTACCCCGCATGAAGCTCCGCCTCTCGGGGCTCCGTATCTGCGGGGTGGCTACGCCTCCTTCGGAGTCTGGTCCACCGGCGGAAAGCGATCACGGAGGCCTGTCGGAGCCTCGCGATGTCCGCCGACCACCAGTAGACCTGACGCCTCGGATTATAGGGCGGAGCCCTAGGCATAGCCGCGTCGCAGACACGCGTCATGGCCTCCCGGAACCACGCCGCCTCATCGTCTATGTCGACAGGCCTGTCCGGCGCAGAGGCCCAGGCCTGTACGATGGCGGCCTCCAGGAGGACCTCCCGATCCATTCGCTTAAGCACCCAACGTGGCTCGCGTGGGGCCGGTGTAAACGGCGCGGCGCCCGCAGGAGGGGAGACGTCGAACCGAATGTATCGGTGATCCGACGCTGTCCCCACCTCCTCAAGGACACGCCAGCTCTGCACACGGCCTGAGAGCGGGGCGCTCGCGAACGAAAGGTCCACAATTGAGTCGCCCCAGCTCTTCACGCACGTGGCGACGGCCCCGCGATACAGGAGAACTAGGCTGAGAATATCAGCCCAGCTCTCCACTGCCCTGCCCCTCGGATTCGTGCGCCGGGAACCCCAGTTCATAGACCAGGCGTTAAAGTCCCCGAGCACCAGAACCGGGTGAGGGTAACAGGTATTGACGACGACGGTCAGATGATTCAGCCACTGCTGGTACTCATCTATGACTCGGCTCGGCGAGAAGTAGACTGCCACGACCACTATTCCCCCCACAAGTGCCGCTACGCAGCCATTCCCCCTTGTCACGACAACAAGGGGGGGACTGCCGGCAGCGGCGTTGTGCACCAGTGCCACCGATCCGTCCAGGTCGGTTTCCCAGGCAGGCCCGAGAAACCGGTGAATGTACGGCTCGGCGACAGCGGTGACATTAATGCCCCACTGTGCGATGCTCTGGAGCAGAAGTGCCTGAGCATCGACACAGTGGTTTGCATTTGCCTGCCGGACGTGGAGCTGAGGATCCATTATGGAACCCCCATCTCCGCGCCCTGCCGCGAACCAGAGACGGAGCGCCCGGCTTCGGCCTCCCCGCGGTGCAGGCTTTGGCACCAACCCTATGGTCGGCCGGCTTGCCCTCCGCTGCACACCTGAAGCAGTGCAACGGAGCTTCGCAACTACCGGCCTTATGACCGGGTTGGCCACAGCGGAAGCAACGGTCACCGACTGTTACCTCCGCCGTGCACTGCACCCCTACGTGGCCTACCGACAGGCACTGGAAGCACCGTGCCGGTCGGGCCTGCAGGAGCCGCACCTGCACCTTCTGGAAGCCCCCGATGAGGAGGCTCCGCCCATCGGCAACCTTTTGGGCTGCCGCAATGGGGCAGCCGACAACTGCTGCCCCCAGTCCACGCCGGCCGAATCGTATAGCTCCGACCTTTACTGTGTCCTGAGGAAAGCCTCCGGCCTCCACCACGGCGAGCCTAAGCTCCTCGGCCGTGATGGAGTCGTCCAAATCCGATATGCGCACTTCTGCGCACTTGTTGGGCCTGGACACCCGGACATCAGCCGCGTCCAGCGTCTCCCTAAGCCTAGCCGCCAGGGCGTCGGCTTTAGGGCCGCTGGTAGCACCGGGGACCTCGAAGATCCGAGATCCGGTGCGCGTGGGCTTGCACACCAGATCCGGGATCTCAAGGGCTCCCAGGTCGATGCAGGCCCTTGCCTGCCTCACCACCTGGGCGTACTCCACACCCCTCTCCGACGCCTCCGCCGTCAGTGTGATGACGACGGCCGCCGATCGAGGGGCGCGGAGCCTCCTCGGCGCTGTGCCTGTGTTTGGGCTTCGGGTGATGAATTAATAAATGGACTGTAGTTTTGATGTTTTATTAATAATAAGACAAAATACATCGCCTGGTGAGTTGGATGTTAGAACGCGAGTGTCGTGCGCGCCGCTCGGTGGTCAAGTCGTGAGGCTCCGATCCGCGCCCCCTGCGCCCCTCGCTGCACCATTTGTCGCTATGCCGCCGCCGCCGGTTGTCCGCGCGCCTCGTGCGTGAATAGCCTGTTCCCTCAGGTGGCGAGACTTTCCAGCACAGCTGATGAAACTCGTTCAGTATTCGAATTCATCGGGAAAAATTAAATGCTCAACTTGAACCCACGACCTTTCCCTTACAGGGGGAATGCTATTCCAACTCAGCTATTGAGTCATACCTGAATCAGTTCAAATTTCCTATCTCAGCATGTAGATATACACACTAATGCTTTGATAACATGCACCAAGTGTTTACACGTATTAAGCACTACATTGCCTCGCCACTCGACTCTGTGCATGTGATCAAAGCATAAGCGAGTTGAAATTTAAAGTGAACCGTCAGGATCTCCTTGGGTAATCTAATAAATGCTCATCGCCCTCCCACACTTTCTTGTATTCCAGCACCAAAACTACCGAAGCCACCTGCCGGTGCTCACGTGTTACCTCCTTCCTACAGTCCCGAGTCCTTTAAGCGGGGCTGGAAAAAGGATCTAATGAGGCCGTCAAGCTGAGTGCCACAATTGTTAACATTTTACATGTTTATAATTTATGACCCTCTTTCCGAGACTTTGCCTTTATCTAGCCATCATTCTTTAACAAATGAAGCCACACATTCGCATAATAATGCAGACTGAAATTATACCGCAATATCCTATGACTTATACCAAGAAAATGTATAAAAGAATTAGGCGAAAACGGTAAGCTTCTCTTCACAGCGACCCTGCTTGTCTTCGTAAATCGTATAAAACTCGCATAAATTCAGTTATACGCACCTTTTTGTTATATTAGAAGGAATTAAGCTGAAGGCAGGTGAGAATGTTTTGTTACGAGAGTAAAATATATCTGCAGTTATATTTGCAGGGTTTTTTATATACGAATAGCTTTTGCCCGCGGCTCCGCCCGCGGTGATGTCGGTTATCGCCACCAAATATAACCTATGTCCTTTCTCATGGTCTAATCTACCCCTATACCAAATTTGATCAAGGTTAGTTCAGTGGTTTAGGCGGGAAAGCGTAACATACAGACAGACAGACAGAGTTACTTTCGCATTTATAATATTATATACTAGCTTTTGCCGGTTATCGCGACCAAACATAGCCTATGTCCTTTCTTATCTACCCCTATACCAAATTTCATCAAAATCGGTTCAGTAGTTTAGGCGTGAAAGCGTAACATACAGACAGACAGACAGACAGACAGACAGACAGATAGACAGACAGACAGACAGACAGACAGACAGAGTTACTTTCGCATTTGTAATATTAGTATGGTAGTATTGAAGTATGGATTTCATTGATATTTTTGTGTGTACGATTGTTTACATGGTAGTTATATGTTTACGATGGTGACCCTCTTTCTGAGACTTTGCTTTTAGCTTACCAAGCGAGGTGTAGTCAAATATATGTGTCCTTTTATAGAAAAAAAATATTTGTGTTTGAAATAGATCTTCATATAGATCTGTAATTTAAATGGTCAGGATTCGAACCTGAGAACTATCAACAGCAAGGCCAACTCTTGTACTTGGCCCACGAGGTTGTTGCCATATGGAATGTTGACTCAGCAATCATTGTACCGATAGTCGTATCAGTCAACGGACTGATAACAAAGAGCCTCGACCAACATCTGAAGAGGCTCGGGTTGGATGGTTGGGTCAAGGGCCAGATGCAGAGTGCTCCTTGATACGGCGCGCATCGTGAGGAAGTTCCTCTCGCTGGAGCCATGACCACCGGTAGCTTGGTCCCTGTACCCGATGTCGGTGGGGTACTATTTTTTATATCACGTAATAGGGGGTAGGCCTATTCTAGTCAAGTGGGTACTTAGTTATGGGCTATTTGTTTACTGTCAGATGGAGAACAGCCCTATACCTTATTCGCCTTCTTCGACACCCACAGTAAGAGATAGGGTGACCTTATTCTACTCTTCCGGGAACCAACACCTCAACTGTGCGTTTCTCGAGAAACTTTCTGCCTCGCACAATTAAACTGTGGAATGAACTGTCACCAGCGATATTACCGAACCAATACGACCTTCAAACCTTCAAGAAAAGAGTGCACTCTCTTTTAAAAGGAAGGCAACGCACTTGTAACTCCTCTGGTGTTGCGGGTGTCCATGGGTGGTGGTGATCGCTTACCATCAGGCGATCCGTCTGCTCGTTTGCCTCCCTATTCCATAAAAAATATTAATTTTCATGTTTTGCGTACATATCTTTTAGTAATCAAACTTCATAAGCACCAATACAATCCGGACTAACACGGGTCTAAATAAGGGTCGAACTTCAAAGTTCCCGGGAACAATCCACTTGTCGTTCACAGAGGTTATTTTAATAACCCCTGTCCCATCTCATGATATGTACCTACCTAATTATTGTTGTGTATCTAAATTGAATGCAGGCATGTAATCTATACTTCATACTAATATTTCAATTGCGAAAGTAACTCTGTCTGTCTGTCTGTTACGCTTTCACGCCTAAACCACTGAACCGATTTTGATGAAAATTGGTATAGGGGTAGATTAGACCATGAGAAAGGACATAGGCTATGTTTGGTTGCGATAACCGGCATTCACGTGGGTGGAGCCTCGGGCTAAAGCTAGTTGATGATAATATATTATGTACAATCACACCCAAGATAAATTGATGGGGGTTTTATGAGTGTTACCATAATTTACCTACGATGTACGAGTAATATCATTTCATAAAAAAATGGCACACATCAATGACTTTTCGATGCTTTTCGAAGTTATGTGTGTATTAATCGCAGGTTTATAAGTGCCCGGTTAATGGCAATTGACTCGCCACCTATTACATTGGGACCTAAACATAAACTGGTGAAATGTGGGTGCTAGCACCTCTACCTACCCCTTCGGGGAATACAGGCGTGACTTTATGTTATGTTTATGTTTAAAAAATTATAATCGTAGCATCTGTTTTGTATTTAGGTAACTTTTCATATAGGAATTTGGGTAATTGCGCCTATTGTCTATACCTAAAAGTACCTACCTACAAACAACACATGTTTTTATCCTTGGTGTACACAATAAAGAGATACTTTACTTTACTTTACTTTTAATATAAAATTGTAAGTAGCTAAATTTGACTAATTTTGGCCCTTAAAAATCTTACACCTGCCTGCAAATCAAGGGATTGGCAGAGGTGTATTAGCGCCCACATTTTACCATGATTTTTGGCCCGACGCAATAGATAATAATAAATATTTCACAACATTGTACACAACGCTATCTAGACCCATGGTAAGCATAGCTTAACTAACTAGTGTTATGGAATCTAGAATGTGGATAAACATACTCAGATACTTTTTTTTGCAAATATATACATATTATACATAGAAACCAATGCAAATAGCCCATGTTCATGCATACAAATATTTGCACTGAGCGGAGATTGAACCCGCGCCTCCTGCGTGGCAGTCGCGTTCACTACCGCCACGCCACAGAGGCTGTCAGTCCCCAATAGGGGGCGAGCCTATTGCCGTCAAGAGACTTGAACTCACGACCTTTCCCTTACAGGGGGAATTTTCTTCCAACTGAGCTATTGAGCCACACCTGAATCATTTCAAATTTTCCTTCTCTTTCCATCCGTCTTTAAGGGCGACGGTGGTCGTCTCACTTGAGCGTTTAATTTTTGCCGATGTTTTTCGAACTTTAAAGTTAGCATAAAAAACGCTATAAAAAATTTAGTCAAATATTAGATTATCTGAATCAATATTTTACTTTGCATAAACTTTGAACAATATCATTTAAAATTCTCATCTAAGAAACTCAGTTACCTAACTGTTTAATTAATTAAGTCAATTTTCGATACCTTAGCATAATTGTTTGACCTTCCTTACCTTCAGGCAATTCCGAAGTTTCGCTGCTATCTTAGTAAAACTAACTATAAAAGCAATTATAAGTTTCCTATCTTAATACATTATGCAGTTTGAATGAATTGTTTTATAGCATTTATTATGCTAACTTTAAGAGATCCGGTTCTTAGCATTCCATGGATTCACCGTGCGGTCGCCGGGTCCATGGCGTGGTACAGAGAGGAACACTGTGACGGCGCCTGGGACTTGCGACCCAGGTGTAGGTTTAGGGTGGCCACCTTGTGATGCATCAGCGCTCACCTCCATCGTCAGTCGTGTTCCCCCCTCTACCTATCCAAACTTGGTAAGATCCTATCAACGCCGTTTTAGATATTCGTTTGAGTAAAGAGCTTACTGAAGCTCTTGGCAATCCGAGGTCTTTAAATAAGTTATACAGGGATTTAGCTGGAATTCCCCTTGCTCCTACTTCCACGGCGTAGAGTTTAACCACATAGCCATTTTTGGTTAACTCGTTGGTCAGGTCAAAGTATTTGTTAATTTTTATAGCGTGGTCTTTAGGTATGTTAGTTTCCCACGGTACTGTGAGTTCTACTAGTACTGCACGCTTTTGCTGTTTTGAAAATAGGAATATATCGGGTCTGGATGGCGAGGCACAAACATCCTCCGGTATTTTATAGTGTTTCTCATACGAATCTGCGAGTAATGTCCAATCAGCGGCTGCTATCAAAATTGAGTACGGCTTTTGATTTGTCTTTCTTGAGCAGCCTTCCTTTACAAACGCGACGTCATTTCTTTGATTTTTTTTAATACATCGGGAAAAACGAAATGTTCAAGTGGGACGTGAACCCACGATCTTTTCAGTACAGGGGGAATGCTCTTCCAACTGACCTGTTGAACAACATGTAAAAAAATGGTTGAAAAATCATTCATTGGTTCCAACAGTTCGTAAGAAAGTTGATAGATGACTCCACAGTCGCTCTTAGAGGAGGATAAAGAAAAGGGAAATTTGAAGTGATTCAGGTGTGGCTCAATAGCTTAGTTGGAAGAGTATTCCCCACTGTAAGGGAAAGGTCGTGGGTTCAAGTCCCATTTGAGCATTTAATTTTTCCCCATGTATTCGAATATTATGCAGTTCCGACTTGTATGAATTATGAAGAAGGAATTTTCTTCTAATAAGATCGTATTGTAATGTACTTATGTGTGTCTGCATCTTTAAGCCGGCCATACGATCAAGAGGTCCCGGGTTCGAATCCTGGCCATCACACTACCGACGTAAGCCCACTCCTAGCACAAGCAAGTGGTCGAGTGTAACACCCCTGGTATTGCATACATCCTCCGGGGGCGAGACGGGGACACCGTTTTTTCCCCCCTCCTGAGGAGGGCCAGACCGTAAGGGATGGCCCTGGGTCAGCCGGGGTGCGAGGGATATGTCGATGACAACCTCACCTCCGGCCTAGCACCATGACCCACAGTCAGAGTGCGGTTTTAGTCGGTTCGAGTCCGACATAACCTCCCCTTCCGGCTCCGGTAGGGGAGGTATCCGAGGGGAATTCCGCACGAAAAAAAAATGGTATTGCATACATCCATAGGCCAAGATCATCACTTTCCATCAGGTGACCCATGTGCTTGTCTGCCACCTAAGTGGTAAAAAAACGCTTCAATAAGCTGTCTCGATTCGCGTATTAAACATCTAACAACATAATCTTCCAAAAAAAACAAGCTATCAAGTATAAAACACTTAATATTCAAGACAATGTGATACAGAATTTTTCAAACAATATTACTGGGCCCCGGGGCCCCTCTGCTCCATCGTTAAGCATTATAACTCGCGAATTTTATGGCCCCATAATTCACTGTTTGAAGTGTAGTCAAGTGGAATGGGTTTGTAAGTTTAAGTAGGAGGGGTTATTGGAGAATGTCTGGTGCAATATGAGATCGAACTGAGAAATATCAGCGGGAGCAGCGGGGAAAAAAATTGCGGACATCGGAGAGCACAGATTGACCTCCGTCCCCCATGAGCGCAGCCGCCTGTCACCCCAGCAGAAGCAGGCCACGGTGGTGGCATGCTGAGAAGTCCCCTTTCCAGAGGAGGGCCAGACCGTAAGGGATGGTTCAGCCAGAGTACGAGGGATATGTCGAAGACAACCTGACCTCTGGCCTGGCATCACGATCCTCAGTCGGCGGGTGATTTTAGTTGGTACGAGTCCGACGTAATCTCCCCTTCCGGGGACAGGTATCCGTGGGGATTTCCGCACGAAAAAAGAAAAAAAAGGGGGAGAATAATTTATTTCGTAGCTAACCTTGCCAGTTTGCCAGTTCACGTGTTTCCTTCTTCCTACAGTCCCGGGTCCTTTATGCGGGGCGTGAAAAAGCATCTGATGAGGCCGTCAAGCTGAGTGCCACCATTGTTAACATGGTACGTGTTTGTAATGGTGACCCTCTTTCCTGACTTTGTCTTCTGACAAGGTGAAGTAAAAAAAAATAACAGTGGGGAAGGGGGAAAGCTTTCAAAAGAAATACTTGTTTTAAAATTATAACAATTGAAATGAAGAGAAATGCTCATTGTCTTTTGAGCGTTACATTGTTCAAAGGAAATAAAAATATATCTTCGATCTATGATAAGTTGGCGGTCTATCTGTCTGTTAAGATCGTTTACTCTTCAAGGGATGAAAATTGCATTTTTCGAAATAAAAGTTCACAATTGGAATAGACTACCCGAGGATGTTGTGACTGCCACTTCAGTGAACAATTTCAAAAACAGACTGGACCACTGGTTACAAACAAACAAACTTACCTAATATCTATGGGCACAATCAAGTGTAGTGAATAAATTGAACTGTGACATAGACACATCAGCTCAATGCTGCTTGTCTATAATCAAATAAATAAAAATGCTCTTATGAGTGAATTACAAACCATAATATTATCTATATAATATTCTTAGAGGTATCTAAATAAACGTGCTTTTCATTTTAAAGTAACTAACTTTCATAACCATATTTTATACCTTACTAACCTACACGGCGAACTTCGAACCGCCAATTTTTTTCTGATTCCGTACACGCTGCACCCTCTACTATATTAAGCATGTTTTTACATATAAACCTTCTTTTTGAATTGCTCTATCAATTAAAAGAAACCGCATCAAAATCTGTAGCGTAGTTTTGAAGATATAAGCATACATAGGGACATGGCGGCGCGGAAAGCGACCTTGCTTTATAGTATGTAGTGATTTTACCCCTTATGAGGTATTTAGGGTATCAATTGCGAAAATGTAAAGTTTTTTACTACGATTGCGTGTGTATAGACTAAAACCGCTAGTAATTGTCTATTCTATGCTAAAACATAATTATTATTATCAAAAACCATCACAGTCCAAAAAACATCAGCGGAATTGAAACATAACTCCCTTCCTATCCCTTAAGCCAAATAAGCCAATGTTTGCGAACTCATAATTTTTTCTGTGTACCAAAGATTACGTTAGCTATACAAAACACAATACCTTTATCAACACGCGGCCCTCGTAGGCGGGGTAAACAGAAAACGCCAATTATTTGTCCAAACAAAATCCGTTCGGAAACATTGTCACTATTTATTCTCTGCCAATTTTACCATTCGTTCATCAATAAACCGGTCAAGTGTGAAACGGTTTTATGTGTAATTTAAAAATAAATAAATAAATAAAATTAGGACAAAATATTGTCCTAATTTTATAGGTGTAGGTTTAATTTAAAACCCAGCATCTAAAGACCTAAAACGGCGTGCGATTTTAATCGGTTCTAGTCAGGGGTCGAGCGGATTTTGTCACAAAAAAAGATTGAATTGAGACTCACTCTTGATCACTAACCTCATTAGGTTGAAATGGGACCAGATTCGCAACGCATCCGGACCAGGTCACAGGCATCTTGACCGGTCACTGTCCCTTAAACAAGCATCTACTTACAATAGGTCTGACGGATAGCCCCCTGTGCAGAGGCTGCATGGGGCAGAAGAAACGCCACATCATGTGCCTACAGAATGCATGAGCGTGGCCGAACAACGTGCGCAGTTCTTCCAGTCACCAGTGTCGCTCCGGTAAACATGTGAAAACCTGAAAATGCTGCTGGCTTTTTGGGAGAGATCTGGGTTGATTGGAGTGAAAGGTAAGACGGTACACACAATAGCTTAATCAAGAGGCTAAGTGCGGAACAGCCAGGTAAACTAACTAAACTAGTACTAAGTCAGAATATTTTCACTAGAAAAAAAAAACAGTGATGGGTTCAACACCCGTTCTGGCCATTCATTGTTCCGAATTTAAATTTAACTCCATGAATATCAAAGTGCCAGTTTCGGCAACAATACATTTTTAACGTAATTTTGTGGCCGGAGAGGTGACCACACACACGCCAAACTGCCAACCCCTTGTCTAAAACGATGTAGCAACTACCGGGCTAGTCGTGAGTCGAAAATTTTACCCGTGGGGCATGAAAACCAGCGATTTTCCCTCTTTTCTAGTAGTACCACTGATTAGTACCATTACTGGGAATTTTTGTCCCACTAGTACCGTTAATGGTACCACTGGGAATAATTTTCGCAGCATAACGCTAGGATGGAGGTAAAAGGATAACACATTGAGATCCCTCTGTTTCTCGGAGAGCACGTTAAGCCGTCAAATTCGGTGGCCATTCAAATATCTAAAGCATTTGTTAAGGCTAATTAGTTCTCTAAAATGTCCAGCAATTTCGTCTAACTATATAACTTCGATATTGCCATTGGGTCGTGGAAGTCAAATGGCAGAGGTTTCACGAAAAGTATTGAGGTTTTGCAGTATCTTAGTTAGACTAAAATTGATGAGGCCGTCAAGCTGAGTGCCACCACTGTAAACATTGTACCCTCGTGACCCTCTTCCCGAGACTTTGCCTTTAGCTTATCATCAGGCGAGTTGAAGTCAAAATGGCATGTCGTTTATAAAAAAAAAACTCTATTTGAGTCCAAAAAGAGGCTCGGAAAATGAAGAAATTTGTCAAACGAAAGTAGGGAGGAGTTAATCGCTCCGCTTGTCGCTCTGCTAGTCTATATCCGCAGTCTAATCGCTGACGGTTGACCAATGGTACAGTTATCGAGGTCAGCCTGAAAGGGACATACATCAGGCCCTTTGTGACATCCCATGAATAATTTATAATGCGTTTCTACACGACATAGAAAGCCTAACACAACGAACTTCTAAAACTTTGATCTTTTATATTGATAGATAGATATATTTTTAGTATATCCTTAGCAGTATCAAAGACAGCAATTTAGTGGTTTTTGAAGCTGTTCCATAATAAGGGTTCTTAAAAAAGGAGTTCGGGTTAAAAAAAACGAGTCTTACGTGAGTTCTTTTTTATGATTTGTTCCACATTGGCCCCATTTGTTCTTCCTACATTCCAAAGAATTCTTCTTTTACCTCATATTAAATTTGATTCCTGTTGCGTCCTACTTCATAGTATCAACCAAAGTATGGTTATCAAAGCAAATTTCAATGTGTTATAATATTGTTATGAAAGGCCTGTTGGTGCACTGGTTAGATATACAGATATACATGTACAGCTTGGCCAAAGTGTTTGGTTTTGGTTTTCATTCAAGACAAATATTAGAAGAAAATCGAACCCGCGCCTCCTGCGTAGCAGTCGTTTTCACTACCGCCACGCAATGGGTCTAGTTTTTGAAATTTGACCGTAGTTTAAAAAATAATGTAATACCCGTAGTCGTAATATCCATAAGACATCTGTTCTTCCAATGAACATCTGTTCCACTTCTAATTTTATCCTTCCCGTTTACGACCGAGCACGGCATATACGTTGCAATATCTATTATTAGTCTTACGTAACATTTCATTTTGTTTTACACAGAAGCGTGTACAAGGAGCAGATAAAGAAATATTTCATCGCCATCTTGATTGGGTCAAAAAGAGGTCAGGCCCTTTGGGTATTGTAAAAAGATTTATAAACAACTAGCTTTTGCCCGCGGCTCCGCTCGCGTGGATGTCGGTTCCCGGCAATTATTCGAATTTTTCTCAACGTACAATCTTTCCCTGGACTTCCACAAATAATTCAAGTTCTGGAGTTATAGCGTCAGGAAGGAAAACCCGACTTATTTTTATATAGTAGATGAATTGACAGCCTCTGTGGCGTGGCGGTAGTGAATGCGACTGCTACGCAAGAGGCGCGGGTTCGATCCCTGCTCGGTATAAATATTAATTTGTATACATGAATAATATGGCTATATGCATTGGTCTGGGTGTTTTTAATATGTGTTTAACCGTATGTTTAACCGCATTCTGGATTCCATAACACAAGCTAGTTAAGCTTACCATGGGTCTAGATAGCGTTGTGTAGAATGTTGTGTAATATCATTTTTTTTATATTTAGTGGTTGAAATATCACCGCTTTAACAATTTAAAAAAATCTATAATTATAATATTATAAACTAGCTGACCCAGCAATTTTTTTCCACCCGTGTGGCATCAGGTCCCGTTCCCGCTGCACCCTCTACTATATTAGCCATGTATTATACATATAAACCTTCCTCTTGAATCACTCTATCTATTAAAAAGAAAATCTTCAAAATCCGTTGCGTAGTTTCAAAGATTTAAGCATACATAGGAACGGACAGATAGCGATAGCGACTTTGTTTCATACTATGTAGTAATGATAAAATATTTAAAGTAAATTAAGAACACACATAGATACATAATACTCACGCCTATAGGAAGAAAAGGCAGAGGTATATAAGCTTAGCACCCACATTTCGCCAAAAATAAAGTCCTATGTAAAACTCACTACTTTAGAGTTTACACTTTTAGGATCATCAGCACCCGGAATATGGAATGTATCTCGTGAAGTTAACTCCAGTTTCTTACCATACAGCGAGGTGCAATCAGTTGACGGACTGAACATAATAAATACGAACTAATGTAAAATACGTCGGCCTATCCATAAACTTACGTCTGTAAATCCCCTAAGGGGAAGGCAGAGGTGTATTAGCACCCACATTTCGCCAATTATGATTTTCGGTCCCATGACGTAATAGGAGGCAAGCCTCTGGCAGACACTTTGTCTTGGGCTGTATGCTTACTGTCGGATGAAGAATAGCTCTATCCCTTAGTCGCCTTTTACGACCCCCACAGGAAGAGCTGGGGTGGTCCTATTCTACTCCACCGGGAACCAACTTAGTGTAATACCTACGTCTACAAGAATATTTAGTTCTGTATATACAATCCCCATCCATTAAGACGAGATCTCTCTTTCCTAGCTCTTTTTTTTATCGTGCGATAAATCCCCACGGATACCACCCCCACGGAGCCGGTGGAGGTGGTTATGTCGGACTCGAACCGAGTAAAACGCACGCCGTCTTGGGTCTTTGGTTGCCGGAGGTGAGATTGTCGAAAGCATATCTCTCGCACCCCGGCAGACTCTCGCACCCCGGCAGACTCTCGCACCCTGGCAGACTTCCTAGCTCTACCTTTGATGGGTACCATTAATGGTAGGTACTGGCAATAACTTTTTCATTTAACATAACATAATTTTCGATTTCTTGTTCACTCGAGTCTCACTTGAGCATTTCAATTTTTCCAATGCTTTTCGAACATAACATAAACTCACGCCTGTATTCCCCGAAGGAGTAGGCAGAGGTGCTAGGACCCACATTTCGCCAGTTTATGTTTAGGTCCCAATGTAATAGGTGGCGAACCTATTGCCATTAACCGGGAACTTATAAACCTGCGATAAATACACACATAACTTCGAAAAGCATCGAAAAGTCATTGGTGTGTGCCATGGTAAACCTGGGATCGAACCCGAGACCTCGTCTCAGCAGTCCATTAACCATACCACTAGGCTACCGCAGATTTATATAATATATAACTTTTTCTTGACCCCGAAATACTTAATGAAGGTCCATAGGTGTCTATCGAGCTCCATAGGGGTCGACGAAGTAATAAAAATGTTTAACCTAACAAAACATTTTGCTAAATAACTTTTATCACTAAATATTCCATTATACAGCCAGTTGTTTTCTTACGACCCAAAGCTGCTCCAAGGAGGCACCCTGTATATTTTAATGCCTCACCCCTTTAACGACAGGTCGTTATGTTAATGGTAGTGGAAACTTCTATGCCTCTCTGTAGGCTTAATACCACTAAACACATAATCCCTGTGAATTGTAACGAGGTGTAATTTCGTAGGATTTGTTTGCTAGCTGTTACGCGCGGCTTCACTTGTAGTCCATTAGAACCTATTCCCAGAATGAAAAGGTCTTTTTATAAAGTAATCGTCACGTCAATATATCTTCACCTGCGCCTGATGGTAAGCTGAAGGCAAAGTCTCGGAAAGAGGGTCACCATAGGATAAATTTTGTCCAGAAAGTTCAACTTTTACACAAAAAGAACAAAGTTGAAATAATTGGAATTTTTTGGTGCAATTAGTTCAACTGGTTGAACTTATAGTTGAACTTAGTAGAATAGAGGTCGTAAAAAACAACATCGTAACTTATGTGTTACTCCAAAACAGCGACTACATTATGTATGTGTTGCAAACATCTGTAGGCCACGGTATTCGCTTTCCATCAGGTAAACTGTGTGCTTGTCTAAGCTAACTAAGTACCCTGTACAAAATTGCAGATAGACCAGTATTAGAGCTCTAATTACCCATAACGACTGCCATAGAAGTTCGTATGGCAACCGGGACCGACGGTATAACGTGCTCTCCGAGGTACTACTCTATTTGCACTGAGCGGGAATTTACCCTGCACCCTCTGCGTAGCAGTCAAATATACTGCCAGCCACATCATAGAAGCTTTCTGTATTTTTCTTCTTCACAAAAACAAGACATGTTGGTTCCCGCTGGAGTGGAATTGAACCACCCATCTCTTCCTGTGGGTGAGGTAAAAGGCGACTAAGGAATAGAGCTGTTCTCCATCCGACAGTAAACATACAGCCCAAGACAAAGTGCCCGCTAGATGGCAATAGGCTCGCTCCCTATTACATAGCACTGAAAAATTATAATTGAGAAACATGGGTGTTAATATATCTCTGTCAACCCCGTCGAAGATTAACAGGCATGAGTATAAATTCATTTTTTTTCCGAGAGTGAAATTTTCTCAGGAATGAATCGCTCGTTCATGAATAATTTTTTGAAACTTTCACTACATTCAAAAAAACAAATGATACAAAAATAAAAACCCAACTGCCACTGAAAAGACCAAAATAAGTTTGATAGCAGGCGGTACCCATTAATTTTCTTTCAGTTTATGATTGGCAAATGGGTACCACATGCTATCAAACTTATTTTGGTCTTTTCAGTGGCAGTCGGGTTTTTTATTTTTTTATCATTTGTTTTATTTTATACTTTTTAGTTATTATATGATATGTAGGTATATCTTTTTGTAATTTTCTTCATATCGTTTATATTTGAAACAAAAACTTAAATCAATAAGTAAGAAAATTTGCGAGAATGATTGTTTCGTTAAACCACTTTAAATCGTTATATATCCTAAACTATTGTTTTAAAAAAATGATAAAAGGAACCTAAAGATGATTTTAAAATACCTATTCAATGACACCCCACTTGACATAGCTCATCGACTTTTTTTTTCTCGATTTGATGAATCGATTGACGTAAGAATTATCAAAATCGGCCAACGCATTTGGTCTCTAGAACGCCACATAGAAACAAATATACATACATACATACATAGACTGATAAACATATTACCCTCCTTTGCGTCGCGCAGTCGGGTAAAAAAACTTAGGCACATGCATATTTTGTGACATACTTGAAAAGTCGACTTTATTATAAATGTATGCACATATTTTATCTCACAAAACGGAAGCCGAATACAAAATTTTATATACAAAATACGAGCAAACCGGTATGAAATTGTTAGTAATTTAAAAACCAGATACGATATGACAAAATACTTTTTTACTGTGCCCTAGAGAGGACGGAAACATTGCAAGCCTTTTTCTGGAACATAAACTGAAGGACACGCAGAAATTGTGCCCTTAGGGACATTGTTCAAGTATTATGGTACCCTGAACTTGTTGTGGCCTAAGTGAAAGTCTTGCTGTCTCCCAGAGGGCACATTTGAAAACCAGAACTCAGTTATTTTACAAGTTTTGTTCTGACCTACTTAGTATAAGTGCGTGTTATGATTTCAACATGTTTATTATTTGCGATGTCTCTTTTCCTGTATAAATATATCACAACTAGTTGTTGCTCGCGGCTCCGCACGCGTGGATGTCGGTTATCGCATCGCTTAGTGTTGAGTCACCGCTATTTGACAGCCTCCGTGGCGTGGCGGTAGTGAACGCGACTGCCACGCAGGAGGCGCGGGTTCGATTCCCGCTCAATGCAAATATTAAATATGGCTATTTGCATTGGTCTGGGTGTTTCTATGTATAATATGTATGTATTTACAAAAAAAAGGTATCTAAGTATGTTTATCCGCATTCTAGATTCCATAACACAAGCTAGTTAAGCTATGCTTACCATGGGTCTAGATAGCGTTGTGTGGAATGTTGTGAAATATTAAATATTGAAATATATTGAGCATAAACTTTTTCTAAAATAAAAGCTTATGTAGCCTGCATCTTAAAATCCTTTCTTAAGGGATGCCTACATCATAGTAGCTTTATGCATGCAAAGTCTCAGCCCAATCGGTTTATAATTGACAAAGTTTCATACAACTTTCATCCCCTATTTTATCCCCTTGGGGGTAGAATTAATCAAAATCCTTTCTTAGCGGATGCCTAATAGACCAATCCAAATACTCATACTCATGCAAGCAAATATTTGCACTGAACGGGGATCGAACCCGCACCTCCTGCGTAGCAGTCGCATTCACTCCCACCACGTCACAGAAGCATAAAAAACGTATTTTCCTAACTGCATTCGATCATTCATCGCGGAGTCCAGGGTCCGTCTTCGGACCTTTTCTCTTCCACTTCACACCGTGTTGTGCTTTAAAGGTTATGAGACTATTTACACGAATTTCCTGGGCCTTGATTCAGCTAAAGGCACACTTCAGTTGTGCCACCACCACTGCAAAAAACGGCATTAAATAATAGACTTTAAAGCAATGCTATTAAAGTTCAAAATTAAATGACTTTTTTGCAGAGTAATTGAAAAAGTTTAATGAATCTGATTTCATTTCATTTTGAACTTTAGGTGTATAGAAATAAAGTCTAAAATTTGATGTAATTTTTTGTAGTGAATGCGCCACCACAGTGAAATCCAAATCCAGGGCCCTCGATGTCAAGCCAGGACTTCTTAGGCTTATTCCTCCTACTGGGACCAGACGGAGATACCTTGAATGATCAATTAATTATGTATGAACCTAAATCTACGCTAGATTGACTTCGATAACATGACGCATATACATAAACCACAATATGCGGTGGGATTTAATATTAACACATACAGTCAGCTTCATATTGATTTTAATTAACTACCAAGTACTCAAAATAAATAAATATTCCACAACATTCTATACAACGCTATCTAGACCCATGGTAAGCTTAACTAGCTCGTGTTAAGCTTAAAACACAAAAGGTTAAACATACTTAGATACTCATTGAAATAAAACCACTTTTTCCGCATTCTATCGCGATATATTTGTTATTGTTACTTTTTAACCCGACGTTTCGGCTGCTTTGCAGCAGCCATTTTCGCGGTGTGACTCACGATGGTAGTTGTCACATAGTTGTCGCCGCGAAAATGGCTGCTGCAAAGCAGCTGAAACGTCGGGTTAAAAAGTAACAATAACAAATATATCGCGATAGAATCCGTAAAAAGTGGTTTTATTTCAATGAGTGACATTCGCGTAAACTTCAGAAAATATCATACTTAGATACTTTTTTTTTGTAAACATACATATTATACATAGAAACACATAGACCAATGCAAATAGCTATATTCATACATACAAATATTTGCACCGCTTGGGGATCCAACCTGCGCCTCCTGCGTAGCGTACTCAAAATGAACTTAACCACACACTCTCCACACAGCGGTATTGATGCGGAGAAACTCATAACGCCCCCAACCGTAGACACGTTGTAATGCGGATGTAAATGTCGTTTAACGATTTATTTAAAGTAAAGCCAACGAGACGAGAGAAAAAAGGTAAACAAGGTAACCATTACTGAGTTACGTTGCGATAACTAGCGATTATTGTGTCTGTCCTTGTCGCACATGTCACACGTACGCGACAGTGGCCGCGCGATAGCTGTCGTTGCGTGTTTCGTAGCACAGTAAAGCTGTCAGCACAGCGGTTCTAAACTGTCAGATCCGCCATCTTATTAGCAATTTCATGCCTGTCTGGAATGCGCTTGAAGTGATACGTAATAATTTTCATTAATAAATGTTTGGAACCGCTGAAACTTTGTTTACCTTTTTTCTCTCGCTTCGTTGGCTTTACCTTAGGTTGTCTTAAGCCAATACTCTCGGCAACTGTACTAATAAGTCTGAACCTGTCTGAACAATATAAATTGATCGATTAGCGGTTAGCAGATCGACTATAATTAGCCTTGTGCTCATAATCGATGTGTTTACCGTTGAGACGTTATTATGATTTCCCAGGGGTGCAGAATTCTACGCACTTTCAAAGTACTATGTACGCGTATATATTTAGGTACGGTATTACTTTGAAGGTAATGTAATTTTGAAGTAATTAGTTTAATAACTTTTCTTATAACACGCCTCAGTTTATCCCTTATGGAAAAAGGCATGCAAATATAATTCTGTGTTATCAAAACGAACTAAAATACGCTTATAATATCTAAAACGGGACTATATACCCAGATTGTATAGTCGTTTCATAGAAAAAGATAGTGTGTGGCTTATTCCGGTCAACGCTGACAGATCTTAGCCGGACAGTCTATAGCCGGGAGATAAATGAACACACAATTAGCAGGCAGCCGGCTGGATGAATAGTGCAAGCAATTTTCTACCTTATTGACATCACATAGAACAGAGTTTTTTTTCGTATATTCGTGACCAGCAGCATTTTTTTATGTAAAATGCTATTAAGGTCGAAAATCGATTTTCTGTTCTCAGTAGTCCTTGTAGTCGGTTCGAGTCCCACATAGCATACCCAATAAATTTATTGCAATTAATCTATTCTACTTGTTTACAGGAAGCAGTCGGACATTTTTGAGCTACAACTACCCATGGGCACTAATTGGACACGCTTAGCGTGCTTTCCCAGGCATGAAGCCGTCTCAACGTGTTTAATACGGTCACCCATTTTAAGCTAACTTGTATCCTTTCGATTACATCAGGAAAAATTAATTACTCAGGTGGGGTTTAAACTCACGAACTTTCCTTGCGAATGCTCTTCCAACTGAGCTACTGAGCCACACCTGAATCAGTTAAAATTTCCCTTCTCTATACGAATATATCCGTCTTTAAGGCGACGGTATCACCAAATTATGCAATGTGCTAAATTACTCGGCTACCACTTAAGAAAATCTCTTCTAAGATGCTTAAATCCCATTCTAAGATCATGTTGATGATTGTCTAAGACGGTCATTGTTCCAAATTAAAAGGCTCTATTCAGTACCCAAGGGTAGACCCAAGTGACAACAATATCGCAAGTGCGATTTACAATTCTATTACCAAGTACCTACTATGTTTAACCCGTGGGTATTAGCGTCTGGTTCAAAAAGACCCAGTACTCTAGTTTTGGTCTCGTAACTGCTTCTGTATCAATTCGTGTCACGCTAAGTAACTTCAAGTAACTTTATATGCTATGCATTTACACCGCTTTGGCCAGTTCCCAAGCGGCATTTGGATAATATGGGCATTTCAAGTGAATATGGGTCTATCCGACCCTTTTTTATGTGCCAAAATCCCCTCGGTTGGGGTATCCGAGGGAATTTTTATCCAGGGGAGTGGTTATCTCGAACTCGAACTGGAACCGAATGCAGTCTTGGATCGCCAATTGCCGATGGTGAGATTGCCACTGCAATATTCCTCTCACTGCCCAGCTAAGGCTGAGGCCACGCGTTGCATTGCATTACACGGTTCATTCATAAAAATTTAAAGAAAATTCTCTCATTGTTACAATTTTATTTGATTACAAATGTCTAAGAATGACCCTAATCGACACAACGCAACACACAAGTGGAGCCTCGCCCTAAATTAGTATTTTCGACCCTAGGGCGACTGTTCATGACTTGAAAGGAGATGACTACTGACGGGTTAAGTAGGTACCGCTCCCTTCGTCATCTTTACACAAAGTACAATAACAAATCAAGTTGAAAAGGACCTTTATCTTGTGAGCTATGATGGATGGAGCATTGCGGGAGAAGAATGGAGGATTTGCTAGTGATATATGAAGTGTGTGACTTTGTAGGGTGAATTGACTAAAGTTGACGTGATAATACAGCTGTCGTAGGTATTACTACAGTTGACCCGGGTCCGGGCTTTGCCCGACAAATAATACGAAAAAAAAAACGAATTTATTATCCAATTGCAGCATCTCATACCATAATTTTAAGTCAAAAAGTAAAAAAAAATAATAACATTTTTGCAAGATGACACGTGCAGGGCTAAGATGCCATCCATATGCGGTGCAGAGTATACCTGCTAGAACCAAGCGTTTCAGTGACTCATTCCTATGCCGCACCACTAAGACCTGGAACTCCCTGCCAGCTCACGTGTTTCCTTCTTCCTAGAGGCCCGGGTCCTTTAAGCGGGGCGTGAAAAGGCATTTGATGAGGCCGTCAAGCTGAGTGCCACCACTGTTAACACGGTACATATTTACGATGGTGACTTTCTTTCCGAGACTTTGCCTTTAGTCGAATTGACCTTTATTCCTGTGTCCTTTATAAAAAAAAGCGGCGTGTCAGTGGTTGACAATGTAACAGAATCTGGATCCAGGTTTTTTAACTTGTAATGTGTGGACTGCACCTTATTTAACTCACAAAAACCTTGACTTCCATACAAAATGAACCTAATATCGTATTATGATAGCAATCAAGAAAGTTTCAGAGCCATAATCTTATAAATGACATTGCTTTATTTTTGGAAACGTCAATCATTCTCCTCACAATATAATTAAAGTAATACGCCTCCGCTTGGAATTTGTCTGCACACCAGAACTTTTGGACAAAATTAGAGTTCGGGACCACTCTCTGTGTGAATGTGGCTTGGATGAAGGCGCTCTATGGCATGTTTTTTTTTTTAAATATTACAACCGAAGTTACTAATATTCCCTCTAATCTCTCCAACTAAGCTTAATTGCTTGTGCTAGGAGTGGATTCACGTCAGTAGTGTAATGGCCAGGATTCGAACCCGACACCTCTCGATCGCAAGGCCGACTCCTTAACCACTAAGCTACCGAAGCTACTATGCTTAGTGGTACTATTATTTATGATCTCCCAAAAAAGATTCCTCGACCTGTAAATTTGGCCTGCTTACTCACTCTGGTCTCCTCCCCCTTTATCAAGATCCTCTACAAATTTTTCTCCATAAACGAATTAAAACTATAATCTCCCCCTCCCTTCCCTTCACTAAATAACTAAACTAACCCTCTAATATAAGTAACTACCACCACCATCATAAGTGACCCCATAAACACCTAGATACCTCTATAAACGAATAAACTTACTCTCCACCTTGAGGTTGGTAGAATCATCGGTGAATAACCGATGCAAGGCGCCATTTTAATTAAAAAAAAATCGGTTGTCTGTAAAGTTTTATTTATTTCTCTTAATTTCAATGTCAAATACATGGTACAAAAATAAATAAATACACGGAGTGCTTCCATGGTTATGTCGTATCAAATAACCCGCCCCGTATCGTTCCCGGCGCAAAGGTGCCCATGATGCTGGCCGCGTTACCTCGCTGAATCGCAATAGCCAACGTCATAGGAAAATACTGATCGAATGGTTTCATTACTCAAAAGAAAATTTTAATTTTATTTGTTCGATTTGTCGCTCGTCCCGCGCTTTTGCTTGCACTTCAAGCCTTAAATGAAACGCCTCAGAGCGAGGTAACGCCGCATGACGTCATGTTTTTTCGTGCGTGCAGCCGGCTCCATCGAAATAAAAGACGTTGTCACGTCAAAAATTACTTTAAGAGATTACAAACACCTAGATTAATAAAAGATCTTATAAGATTGACACATACGAATGTCTAGACGCAGAGTCAGACGATATGACTTATTCAGAGCTCATTTTAGACTATTTGCACTAAGATATTATAATGAGAAGCGCCTATTGGGATAGGTATTCTACTGAATAATTTTTGACTTCATAGAGATTATAACGACTTCTATAATATATCTTCACATTTAAAGTACCTAACTATATTAAACTTACAAAGTTTTTGTAACTGAGTGTACACAAATACATCAATTTTGACAATCGCACGAGTTGACGACACGAAAATAATCAAAAATTGAAAGGTGCCAACTCGCGGGCGTCCGCGAGTTTGATGGCCGCGAGTTGATGAATTACCCCAATTTGAAGGAAATTTTATATCACTTAGTATGCAAACTATACAACTCGATTACATCAGGAAAAATGAATCGCTCAGGCGGGGGCTTGAACCCTTGACCTTTCCCTTATAGGGGAAATGCTCCTACCAACGGAACTACAGAGCCACGCCTGAAATAGTTCAAATTTCCGTATATCTCTTAAAGATGAATATAATATACTAGCTCTTGTTCGCGGCTTTGCCCACGTGGATGTCGGTTATCGCCACAAAACATTTTTCAAAAGACGTAGGTTTACGAAGTTTTATGCTTCTAACTTTGAAAATGACGAACTTTCCATACAAACTTTTGTCACCTATTTCATCCCCTTAGTAGTTAAATTTTGAAAAACGCTGATACACGTGTTTATTTACTTCTTATAAGACACAGGTTTGTGAAATTTAGTGCACCTAACTCTGAAAATGACGGACATTCATACAAATTTCCATCCCTTATTTTAACCCTTTAATAGCAGAATTTCCAAAAATCGTTTCTTAGTGTGGATGCTTACGTCATAAAATGCATCTAATGACAAAATTTCAAGTTTGTAGGTCCAGCGGTTTACGCTCTGCACTGATGAATCAGTCAGTCAGTCAGTCGGGACAAGTAATTATATCTATAGAAGGTGGATGGGAAATTTGAAATGTAGCTCAGTTTTACTAACTGCAGAGCGTTCCCCCTGTAAAGGAAAGGTCGCGGGTTCAAGCCCCGCATAATCAATTCGATTCAATCGAATACCTACAATTTCGACACTTAGTTAAGTTACATAGACACGGTTGCTTTAAGAACGAGTTACCACTTTTTGTTTTTTTTTTCGGGCTGAAATCCTCTCAGATACTATGTCGGACTCGAACCGACTAAAACCGCACGCTGACTATGGCTCGTAGTGCGTGGTATATCATGGTCCGTCTCGGCTATTAATAGTCGTTAAACCAAGACGGATACCTATATGGACAACTTAAATAGCTCTGTCAGACGTTGGTGACTAATCACAAATCAGGCTGGGAGGTCAAACGGCTGGCACTCCTCATATAGCCAAAAAGACCAAACCTCCTCATATTTTAGACTAGCTTTTGCCCGCTTCTCCGCCCGCGTGGACGTCTTTTATCGCAACCAAACTTAGCGTATATCCTTTCTCAAGGTCTAATCTACCCCTATACCAAGTTTCACCAAAATCGGTTTAGTGGTTTAGGCGTGAAACCGTAACATACAGACAGACAGACAGAGTTACTTTCGCATTTATAATTAGTATGGAAGTATGGATGATGATGATTCCCACCTAACCTAAAAACACTTAGAAACCGTGGTACAATTTTTGTTCTCATTGTTGGAGACAAATTAGGCAGTGTTTGTCAACATTATAGGGGTCTCTCCCAAGTGGGTTAAAGTTTGGACAAAGTTAGATGGCTTAGTTTTCGTAGTAAATATTTACCGACTTGTTGTGACTTCTAGAAGACTTAAGAGGTAGAAATATTATCCACTCACTATGTGTCTTGGTTTGGCATGGTCATAGGGTGAGATTTATGGAATTGTAATGAAATGAAGTTATAGAATTAAAGATTATTTCTTGAGTTTTCCTTCAGACAGAAACGCCGTGCCAACTTTTAAAACAATTCCTGTCCTAAGAGACAGGAACTTTCGAACGTTTACTCGGTGCTTTTAAAACTAGCTTGTACTCGTAATAACATCGTTAAAAAATAACGTCCATAAACCATTTTGTGCTATTTCCAACTCTAGAATAAAATGGAAGAGTGAATTTGAAAAATTCAGGTATTTCTTATTTAAAAAAAAATATTCCACAACATTTTAGACTTTTTATTTGTAAATACTTACATATACATAGAACCACCCTGACCAATGCAAATGCGTCTCATGATTAATATTTACAGTAAAAATTTTTTTTTTATACCACTTAGGTGGCAGACAAGCACACGGCCCACCTGATGGATAGTGGTTACCGCGGCCTATGGACGTATGCAACACCAGGGGCGCTACACTCGCGCTGCCTACCCTGAAGAAATACGATTTGATACGCGTTACTTCTTATGGTCGTTCTATCTATATTTCTGTGGTTCCAGCATTGCCTTAAAATACCAGCAGCTCTAACAGCAGTGTAAATGTATCTTAAAGCCACTAATTTCAGTAATCTATAATATAAAAAAAAAATTAAAACACCCCCGTCACAAAAAGCACCTCCGAAAAGTTGAAAATAAATGAATAAATTTTAATTCAATGGTTGCCATGTCGGGGGACCTTAACTGGTTAGATAGGTACTCCTTTATATCGTAAGGTCCCCCGACATGGCAACCGTTGAATCAAAATTTATTAATTTATTATCAACTTTTCGGAGGTGTTTTTTGTAACGGGGTTTTTTTAAATTTTTAATAATTTAATTTTTATTTATACTTTTTAAATTGGTCTACTAGTCAAGCTCTTTCATTTGATACCCATATTGAGGGAATTATAAATAAATATGTATTCCAACATGTTTTGGCGGCGGCCATCTTGGATCGATTTTTTCAAACATAGCTAAGAACACTATCGACTAATATACCTTATAAACAAAAAAACTAAATCCAAATCGGTTCATCCTTTTTGCTACGATGCCACAGACAGACACACACACTCACACACATACACAGACACGTCAAACTTATAACACCCCGTCGTTTTTGCGTCGGGGGTTAATGAATCGCTACATGTGTTGGTAAGCGCATAACTCAACAACGCCTAGACCACTATGGGCAATTCTTTTTTAAAATTGTTCGTTGAAGTTCAAGCCTGGTTTTTACGGCGAGAAAAATTCAAATAATTGCCGGGAACCGACATCTACGCGGGCGAAGCCACGGGCAAAAGCTAGAAGTCTATATAATTCCCATCTTTGCTATCCACCCTCTTCATATTAACCACCAATATCACAGAAAATCCACTCCAAAAGATTACCTAAACTTCTGCATTTTATCTTAATCACGACTCTTCGGATATCCTCCAATACCAATTCTGGTCACGATCTATTGACTCTGACCGCTAATATTATTGGGAGAAAGAGATAAAATCAGAAGGGATTACTATTTAATGTCGGAACAAAAGAGATAATGAACACTGTACGTTCTTGAACAAGTATCAAGTATGGTTTTTGGTGTTACGTGATCTTGAATCTCAGAGTTATAAGAGTGATATAAAGTTGTGAAATTTGTGGTTGTAAATGCCAGTAATAAATTTTTTAACGCGTTCGCTGCTAAGCCAACTTAAACGAATTTTTCAACAGTGTCATAGGAGGCCTATATGCCTTAAATTTAACCTTTTACTGGTGCGATTAAGGTCTTTAAGGTCCTTACTAGAGACGATGCCTTAGAGCGAATGGGTGGAGTCTACGAACGTAATAATCGCAGCCCCGCACCACCCCGCACACATGTCATTAAAGTGATTATAATTTTAAAATAAGGAAAAGATGTCGGTAAAAAGGGTACAGAGTGGACACATCATATTCTGCCTAACTTCACATACCTAACTGATTTGGTATTTTTTTGACATCTGATTCTTTATTATAGCTAAGGTTGGCGGCTCCGCCCGTATGGATGTCTATTATCGCGACTTTGGTTTTTCTCTGGTACCATTCTACCAAAACCTTTTAGATAAAAATACCGTATCAAAATCCGTGTACTAAGTAGCGTTTGCGTCCATTGTGAACAAACAGACAAATTCAATTTCAAAAGGTTCAAATTCTATGGCATAGCGGTGGATACGTGAATCTTAGATTATTAATAATCTAAGACATGAATATTATATTTCCATTGGTTAGGGTGTTTATTGCATAGATACATTGAGGTAGGTGAAAATGAAAGCTATAAGTATGTTATAGGCATAACAATTCACACACATTACACATTCTTACAGTGCGTTTGCAGCGTAAGCCCAAAAAATGTGTTTATCTAAATGACATCACATTCAAACCTATATTATGCACTAACTGACCCGGTGAACTTCGTTTCGCCTTTAAAATTAGAATTTACCTCAATTGGCTGTATTAAGTTGTCCTAATTATTTTGAGAACAGAAAGCACTCCACGAGAAAGGGACTCCATACACCCACGGAGATCCTGACACCAATAGGACATAACAACGTCTTTCGGGTTAGATATTTTATATAATGGTTAAGTATTCTTAAATGTTTCTATTTTCCGCGCATATTTTCTACTTTTTCTTTCATAAAAACCTTCTCCAGACAGTAACAAACACAACTAAAAAAAGAAAAAATCGAAATTGGTCCAGCCTCAGCCAGTCCAGCCAAAAATTAATCCTCATCTATCATCTATTGGGAAATAGGGATTCATTTTCATATTATATAGATTGTATTGTACATATCGATACCTCCTACGTAAGTTGTTGTATCTCTAAAAATGCAATTTTACAGGAGAGCGAGTTAAAGATTCAAATTGGCCTAAAAACTGCATTTATTTATGTAACTTTGTAAAACTTGGTATATAATTGTATTGTATGGTATTCTTGACTATGTTGAAAGATAATTAAGAAAATATTATGAACTTTTTGAGATTTGGTGCTTACAACACTTTACTGCGGAATACAGACTGTGCCAGCTGTGGTATTTCATACTTACAACATTATACTGCGCAGTCTAGATTTCTTCAGTTGTTGTATCTCATACTTACAATATTATACTGCGGAGTTTACATAACGTTCGTTGTTGTATATGATAGTTACAACAATATACACTGGAATTTTTTTATTTTAGTCCAATTGTATGTGACATTAACAGTATACATTGAACACAATTTTGAGTAAGCATTATTACTCAGGAAATAAAAAGTAATATTGTCAAAGCCAAATTATCTTTTTTTTTTAAAGGAAACAACATAGTTAATACTGGATAAAGGTTTTATTAGAACTATTGCACAAAAACTACGTTTTAATATGTTTACTTCTAAAACAAGTACGTAATGTATTCAACTATTAGGTAATAATAGGTAGGTAGGTATGTAATATTATTTTTAAGAAATATAATGATAATAACTCACTATGATATTTGAGTAACATAACAAATTCTTCTTTAAAAATAATAAAATTACAATAAAATCGTAAAAAACCAACAGTGAGGATCAATGGCCTTCTTTGTTTGCCAAATCAAATAACGTAAAATTAAAAACTGATAACTTTCGCTTATAATACAAAATATTAATTGGCCATGCGGTGCATTAAGAATCTTTTGAAAATGATATGTAGCGCTAACAATTTTACCTTGGGAAGTTAAGTTTTCAGTTTTGTCAGGCTTCATAAGTTGTCGGGATAACTTCTTATTTGAGACATGGTTTTCATGATCTGCAATCTGTTGTTCAGTTGTACTAGGGATATTTTAAAAAATGTGGCATTGATCGCACTGATCTTTCTTAGGGATATAAAAACTGAGCTTAAAGTTTTCATTTGCAATATCTCGATGTTGGCGTTCGGTTTCAGCTTTACATTTCAAATAACTTATGCAAAATTTAAGTCTCCATCTAAATACAATTTGTAAACTCTTGATACGGTCACACACACTGTTTTTAATAATAATAATAATAGTACTCAGTACATTGAACAAATAAGGAATGCTTTGGAGTGTGCCGTTCGTGATTATCGGTCAATGAATTATCAAATTAGACCTCGTTTACCGCGTTTGCCAGTGCATAAACGAAATATAGCGCTAGTGTGTGCCTTGGATTCACTGTTACCTAATTATTTAGATAATTGTGAGCATCTCGGTGATACGCACTCAATTCTGTACTGTGCCGCCTATGCAGCCTGTCGAGTAGCTGGTGTTAAATTCCCAGAATGCAACACCGCGATTAGACCTAAGTCAGGGAAACCGAGGTGGCAGTGTAGAATTGAGCGTCGTATCGCTGAGACCAGGGCACTCATTGGCAAGCTAATCTGCTTCAGGTCGGGCAATACACGCCCGAAAGTCATGCGCTTTGTGAATCGGGTATTCTCGGGAACTGGCGTCAGTCCCTTCGATTATACATCCCGAGTCACAGAGCGCATCGACTTCTTGAAGCAGAAAGTTTATGCATGGGCAAACCGCATAAAGCGGTACAAAAAAAGATGTGACCGATATACACTGAATCGCACATTCCAAAGAGATGAAAGATGGGTGTATAGAAATTGGGAGCGAGCTGATTCTGTGGGTGACAAGCACTTCCCGGATGTTGCTGCCACAAACACATTTTGGCGCAACATCTGGTCGGTTCCCGTTGCTCACACAGAGGGTGACTGGGTGCGAAAAGTCAAGCGATCGTGTGAAGCGATTGAAACAATGGAGCCTGTAATAATATCAGAGGATGACATTGCTTGTGTGGTTCGTTCGCTACCGAACTGGAAAGCTGCCGGTCCGGACGGACTACACAACTTCTGGTTAAAATGGCTCCGGAGCTCACACGCCCGCTTGGCTTTTCAATTCCAATCAGCTTTAGAGTCGGGTTCGCTTCCAAGTTTTATGACTACAGGCATCACTCATCTGCTCTTTAAGTCTGGTTGTGCCATGAACCCCAAGAACTATAGGCCGATCACGTGTCTGCCTACAGTTTATAAACTTCTTACATCTGTTCTGAGAGTAAAAATAGCTAGTCATATAACTAGAAACTCTATTCTATCCTACTCTCAGAATGGATGTAGAAGTGGGGCTCGTGGCACAAAAGAGCTCCTTATTATTGACACGGCTGTCAACCAGCAGGTTCGCCGTTATCGGAGAGATGTGGCGACATGCTGGATAGATTATAAGAAGGCCTATGACTCCGTGCCACATACGTGGCTCTTGAGGGTGCTAGAGCTGTATAAAGTTGATACAACTCTTTGCACCTTCTTGGAGGCATGTATGGGGCAATGGAGTACGGCTCTTCGCTATCCTGGGTGTCGACATATTCCGGATGACGGTGAGCTTATAAAGATTGAGCGAGGTATATTCCAGGGTGATAGTTTGAGTCCCTTGTGGTTCTGTTTGGCCCTGAATCCTCTAAGTACTATATTAGAGGATTCAGGGCTAGGCTATTGTTTGCGGAGAGGTAGTCAGGTTATATCCCACCTCCTTTACATGGATGACCTCAAATTGTTTGCGCCCAATAACCGCCAATTAATGGAGCTACTAAAGGTAACGGAAACTTTTAGTACTTCCATTAGGATGGAGTTTGGTGTGGATAAATGTGCGGTCATGCATGTAAAAAAAGGTGAAATTGTAGAATCTGAGGGGATAGAACTCTCAGATTCTACAAAACTTAGATCCCTCTCTGTGAACGATACCTACAAATATCTGGGTATGTCACAGGCGTTAGGTGTTAACGAGTCTGATATGAGGCAATCGTTACGGGAGCGCTTTTTCTGCCGTCTGAAAAAAGTACTGAAGAGTCTTTTGTCAGGCGGTAACAAGGTGCGTGCCTATAACGATTGGGTCATACCAGTCTTAACCTACTCCTTTGGAATACTCAGATGGACTCAAACTGAGTTGGAAGCCCTGGATAGAAGAGTTCGAACACTGCTTACTGCATATCGAATGCACCATCCACGTTCCTCAGTAATGAGGTTGTATATCCCGCGGAAGTTTGGAGGTCGTGGTTTTTTAAACATTAAGACTCTACACAACCGCGAGATATGCAACCTTAGAGAATATTTTCTCAAGGTGAATGTGGATGTCCATCGAGATGTAGTGGCAGTGGACCGCGGACTTACCCCGCTCGCTCTTGCGAAAGAGAACTGGCGCAAGCCTGCAATACTCAGTATCAATGATCGCAAGGAAGTATGGAAGAGTAAAGAACTGCATGGACGATTTCATCGGGCCTTATATGGGCCCGATGTAGATTTAAAAGCATCTGTATCCTGGTTACGCTTCGGTGATCTCTTTGGAGAAACCGAAGGTTTTGTCTGTGCAATTACTGATGAAGTTGTAATGACGAACAACTATCGGAGATATATCCTTAAGGATGGTACGGTTGATATCTGTCGGGCATGTCACCGTCCCGGAGAATCCCTCAGACATATAATCTCTGGTTGTTCTCGTCTAGCCAATGGCGAGTATTTGCATAGACACAACCAAGTAGCCAGGATTGTCCATCAGCAACTTGCTCTTAAATATAAACTTGTAGATTCGGAGGTGCCGTATTACAGGTACGTGCCCGACCCAGTTCTTGACGATGGTCGTGTCACATTGTACTGGGATCGATCTGTCATCACTGACAGGACTATTGTAGCCAATAAGCCTGATATAGTGGTGATAGATCGATTAGAGCGTCGCGCAATAATTATCGATGTCACCATTCCGCATGATGAGAATCTCGTGAAAGCCGAAAAAGATAAACAAATAAAATATTTGGACCTGGCTCACGAGGTTGTCGACATGTGGAATGTGGATTCGGCGATTATTGTTCCGATAGTCGTGTCGGTTCACGGACTGATTGCCAAGAGCCTCGACCAACACCTCAAGAGGCTCGCGTTAGACAGTTGGGTCAAGGGCCTGATTCAGAAGGCGGTACTCCTCGACACGGCACGCATTGTGAGGAGGTTCCTCTCCTTGGAGCCCTAACCACCGGTAGCTTGGTCCCTGTACCCGATGCCGGTGGGGTACCTACTATTTTTTATATTTTTAAATAGATGTTTTTTTTTTATATATGTATTTAAAAATATAATTTATAAGTTTTGTTAAATGAATAAAGGAGATAATAATAATATAATATATTTTTATTTCAGAATTTCTTCCATAAATTTGTTAGTAAAAAACTTACAGCTAATGTTAGTAGATATAAAACAAAACATATAATTTTAAGACTACCAGTTAGCTTTACTGGATGGTTTGAGTGTTTTCCTCTTTGATCTGGAACTAATACTCCCGTTGTCTTGTCCATCTTTTCTAAAGACTTATTAATAACCTAATCACTGACGGAAAAGTGCTTATAAAATGTTTTAATGCCATCTTCATTATATCCCACTGGTAACTAATATTGTAATGTATACTTACGTCTTGAAATGCTATCAGTATACACTCTACGTTTATTTTGCATTTTTACTATGTTAGCCACATACATCCACTGCTTTTCTCGATTGCCTAAATTCCAAAAACTGTCAAAAATCTTTCTTCGCTTAATTTATCGGAACATTTTTTCCGGCAGGAACATGGCCGGCCCATCTTTCTACTTGGTTGCATTGAACCTTTTCTTGACACATATTCTTTTCATAAATTGCGCAAGAACTTTCTCTTGATATCAATCCGTTCATTAAAATGTCTTTTTCTTACATTACCTTTATCTTTCCTTAATTGACGACGGCGGTTGGCGGTTGACGTGCTTGGACTATATGAAATATTTGATAGTGGACTATTGTTCACTTTTGTACACGTTGAGCAGCTAGAAAGCACTGGTGAGGATTGAGATGAAATTTCAAACGCCGATATAATTTCCTTTTGTATATAATATGGGCAAAAATCATTATCACAGTCGTAATCCAAATGATTGATACTACAAGAAGGGGAAGGGTGCGGTGTCTCATTATTTTTTGTATTAGACTCTGTTTCTTCTTCTGATATATTATCAAAGATGTCACTATCTATCATATTTGCTAAAACATTAATTTCCGATTCATTGAAACTTATTGGAAGTGGAGAAAACTAAACGAAAAAGAAATTTTACTGTTAGTAAACAAGCAAGCATTTCTTATTAGTAAGCGAGCAAAGTAGTGCTCCGTTTAGGGCTCTATGTCAGTCAGATAGGTAGACAAGAGCGCTTTAAATAGTTTCACATAGTATATGACAACATTAAAAAAATGTTTTATGTTAAGCATTGAGATAAAGCAAGAAAAAAGTAATAGGTACAAAAATATAGGAAGTCCCGGTACTCGAAATCTGAGTTTTGAATAACGACTTCTGAAGTAAAATGTTATTTTTACTACATGCCACATTTATTTTAGTTTTTATTCCAACTTAAAATATTGTATGTTTTATATACAACATTTTATAATGCACGCTCAACAACGTAAAATATTGTAAATACGACATACAACATTTTGTAATACACGTTGAACTACGTAAAATGTTTTATGTATTAAATACAACCTTTTTGAATGTAAACTTAACAGCGTATACAGTTGTAAGTATCCTTACAACATTTCAGGTTGTAGTCGGCAAAAATAAGATATTATACTCAATAATGTATAAGAAATAATATAATAAAGTACCTTACCAGTGATATTCCGACATGCGTGCGTTCGTCTCAATGTCCAGCGTGTTCTGTTGTATGTAGCCGATACAACTCGCGAGCGCGTGATCCTCCCTGCCCTGCACCCCGCGTAAACTATTGCCAAGAACTATACAACGTTGTAGTCCGTTCTCGTACAAAAGTTACAACGATTTACGTCTATAAAATGCTTGATAAAACAACATTTTTGTTATTTTTTCACTTTGAATACGTAAATTACAGCAAAATAAAGCACTTTTTTAGTAAAAACGCTAAATGACATTTTGTGGGATACAACAACTTACGTGGGAGGTATCGATATAAACCTACTTCTTGAATGATACTATCTATTAAAGAAAACCGCTTCAAAATCCGTCGCGTAATTTTAAAGATCTAAGCATACATAGAGACAGACAGACAGCGGGAAGTGAATTATTTTATACTAGTGATGATATGTAGTGATCATGTTTTTATAATACTATATATTTATATATGTAGCTATAGGTATGTATAGTATTCTAATATACATATTATTATTATACAGACGTAGTTTGTGACGTTATATACGTTAATCTACAGAACCAATTCTAAGAATTATTTCACCAATAGAAACCCTGACTATTTATCAGTGTCATAGGTTTTATATCATTACACTATGAGTGAGGATCACCATCCGGAACGGCATCCAAAATCTACGTGGGTGGAGTCGTGGGCAATAGCTGGTAACAAATAAAGTGTGTGAATAAAATAATCAACACAACATTTTCATGTATTTCTTGAGAGTTTCAAGCATTAGCTTTTTTACCGAATTTACTTTCGGCGTCTCATAGAAGTGTCTTATCTGTCCACTTGTGCATTAGTCTCTAATTGTGTTGCTGTCAAAGCTGTGAAAACGTGAAGCACAACCTCCCCGTCAAACAGCCATCACGGCACTGCCGCCCGGCCCCCGCATAGGCACCCGCTAAGCCAAACTCTCGAGAACGTAACAAAAACGTGGCCTGTGACTTCAAAAGTCAATGTATTGAATGGAAAAATGTACCACTTATACTCCAGATCTTTGTTTTTCTTTTAGTTAAAAAATTACGTAAAAATTCTTTTCTGTTTAGAAGTAGTTGCCAGTTTTCTTTTGAGTGACCTTTATGCTTTGGGAATGATTTTCATATAGTAATTATAATGTGAGAATAACTAAAAATGTACCAAATGTAGACAAGAAACCAACAAATAAAACAGTGTAAACAGTTTTTAAATTCGTCCACAAATAAAAAAGTTGTTGGTCTCTAAACATACGCCTAAAAACCAGATTTATCATTTTTATTCCTCTTAAACCTCTTACCTCTTATAATTCAAATGTCATTTTGCTTGTGATAAATGATAAAAACCCTAAAAATAATTGACTGTCTTATAGGTAAAGAGCTATTCTGCTTATTTTTACGTTCGCCTGAAGGTACCTACGTGGTCGGGGATGCCGTGAAAATGAGAAAATGTTTAGGAGGCACATCAGCCACCCATCGCACTGAATGATATGTTTAAAACATGTTATAACTAGTGATGTGCACATGGATGAACTAAAACATATCATGTCAAACATAGTCATGTTTGATACTTACTAAACTTTAATAAAATTTAGTAAGTATCAAACATGACTATTAAAAAAACATTGTAGACACATCGGTTGTTTGCAATCAACACCAAAAGACTTTTTTTTTTAACTTATTTGTTTCACAAGTCGAGTCCGTAATATTATTAGGAGGACGAATTTGCATGTTATTTAAAATTTCTATTTTACTAGATTGCTTTCTCACAGTATTTATTTTTTGATACACTCGGCGATATTTAGGAATAGGAGTGTCCTCACTTGAATCTTGAGTTATTGCTAAATCAAGCATTTTCCGACATCGTTTATTTCCATGAGACATTTTCCACAATCGCAACACACTCCACTAATACACTCTGCAACGTCAATTGATACGGGAAATAAGTGCAACATTAGTTCATAGGTCACTAATCTTAGATAATAACAGGTGCGGGAAGGGGTGGAATAACCTCCTACGTTTTAAGAGGTCTATAGGCCTCTTATCCGCACCCTGAGACGATATTTCCCTTGTAGTGCGGTAAGGGGTCTTTAGTAGTATTTTTCCCAGCACCGAGCGAAAGTACACGCAAGGGGTCCTTAGACCTCCTAACGCAGCGAACGTGTTAATATAGGACACGTCAGTATAAATTCAACTCGCCTGTTGGTAAGCTGAAGGCAAAGTCTCAGGAAAGAGGAATCATCAATACAGGCACCAACGATGTTTCAATGGTGGCCTCTGCTTCACAACCTCGTCAGATGCTTCGGGACTGTAGGAAGAAGGAAATACGTGAGCTTGTGAAGAATTTCAAGATTTTATAGTGCTGTAAAAAAAACAGTCATCGAATCCCTTGTTTCTTGATAAAATATTCTGTGCCGTATGTTGGTAAGATTTTAGCATCTACTGACCAGGTTTCAGGCAGGTCTATAGTGGCCTGTTACCATAATTGAAATAAAACCACTTTTTACGCATTCTTCATACTTCTAAACCGACGTTTCGGCCACTTTTTAGCAGCGCTTTAGAAGATTTTAATTAATTTTTTATAGCATTTATTATGCTACCTTTAAAGTTCGAAAAACATCGGAAAAGTGTAATACTCAAGTGAGACTCGAACTCACGACTTTTTCCTCCCAACTGAGCTATTTAGCCACACCTGATTCATTTCAAATTTTCCTTGTCTTTATATCCGTCTTTCAGGGCAAATATTTGGGCGGAGTCATCAAAATTCAATGTTTAAAAATGGTTGAAAGATCATTCATTGTTTCCAACAGTTCGTAAGAATGTTGGTAGATGGCTCCACCGTCACCCTTAAAGAGAAGGGAAATTTGAAATGAATCAGGTGTGGCTCAACAGCTCAGTTGGAAGAGCATTCCCCCTGTAAGGGAAAGGTCGTGAGTTCGAGTCTCACTTGAGCATTTCATTTTTCCGATGTTTTTCGAGGTTTAGAAGATATCAAATTTCCAAAATTTGGACTGCACCTAGGTATATTTTGTGGAGTGCAATCTCAGTCAAACAACCTGGGTGAATAATATAGTCGAGAAAAATGGGTAATCAATAAAGACCTTTATTTTCGACCCAGGAATTGCACTTGACGGCTTAAACATGTCGATATTTACGTAATATCCAATCTTTTAACCCTTTATTCACCTTTCAAAGTGAGTAACCCTCAAAAGACATTGAATCGTGACACCAAAATTACCAATTACCCAACTCTTTGTAATGCAAATTTTAAATTCCTATTTTACCATATTTTCCTTTGATAGCAAAACTTGACCTATATTTTTTTATAAAGTCAGTAATTTAAGTAAACAGTAATTTATTTTTTATTTTTTAGCCCTCTTTTACGTGCGTAGATCTCCTCGAATACCTTCCCCGCTGGAGCTTGAGGGGGAGTTTACATCGGACTCGAACCGACCAAAACCGCACGCCGTCTGTGGCGTCACGCAGCCTCCGTGGCGTGGCGGTAATGATCGCGGCCGCTACGCAGGAGGTGCGGGTTCGATTCCCACTCAGTGCACTTGTATGCTTGAATATGGGTATTTGCATTGGTCTGGTCGTGCCTCGGAGAGCACGTTAAGCTGTCGGTCCCGGTTGCCGTACGAATATGTATGGCAGTCGTTATAGGGGAAAATGGATGAAATGGACCGTCCGATCAAACGGCGCGCGTCCCCACTGGCAGTAGAGTAGTAGTAGTGGGTCGTCGTGCCAGACCGATGGTGTAGAAAAAAAAATTCGTACTTATATTTTTTTTTTTTTTTTATATAGGACACGTCAATTTGACTTCACCTCGCCTGATGTTAAGCTAAAGGCAAAGTCTCGGAAAGAGGGTCACCATCAGAAACATGTACCATGTTAACAGTGGTGGCACTCAGCTTGACGGCCTCGTTAGATGCCTTTTCACGCCCCGCTTAAAGGACCCGGGACTGTAGGAAGAAGGAAACACGTGAGCTGGCACGGAGTTCCAGGTCTTAATGGTGTATTATATAATAATATTAGATAGCGTAGGATGTTTTAAAGATAATAATTGTTGTAAGCACCGAGTTCTATACAAACCTACTCTCGAAGTCTGGGTCCAAATATGTAGTTACTGTTCGATTACCTGTGAACAAAAAACACACATAAAATATCAAGAATAGATGGAAACAGTTACAGTTATGATAGATATATACCTTGAAGACAAAAATGTCTGGCTTGAGCACACAAAACCTGAACAAATTACATGTCCAACACCCATGCGAGTCGACTCTGTGAGAACACTGACAATAGTAGGGACTGTAGTGTATGTAAGTAGTGTAAGTATGTATCGTTACGAGTATGTATGTGTAACCATACCATTTTAGGATAATCTGACGTAGCATATCTTTAGATCTAAGAATGTTCGATTAATGTGAAGACTAATAAAGAGAACGTTACTAAGTGCAGATGCGTTTCATTTATAACGACACTTCATGGCGACCCTGCCTTTTAAGGTCGCTCCGCGAATTCTTTGACCGTGAGTGAAATTTGGACAATACTAATGAGACTTTATAATTTCGGACTATTTTAAATTCGGTGTTTTCGTGTTGCTGTGTTCGCTGTTTTACCATGGGTACCACACAATCCAAGGAGGAGACTATTATAGCGCAGACGGCTGCTGGTAATGGAAAAAATGACGCAACTTCTTCGGGCTACTCCAGCGTCAGTACCACAAATATTTTACTGACCCTGATTGTGATCGTCTTGTTGGCAGCGGTTTGCTATGCATTTTGCTCCCTTTACAAGAAGATGCATGTAAAGTGGATGGAGAGGCAAATGAACCGCAGGTCTCTACGTCGCAGGCAGGCCACCGCATTTTTCAACAAGCGTGCTTCCGATATTGGTGATGCTGAGATACCAGTGTAAGTGATAAAATCTCTAAACTCTCCCGAAAAGTAAATCCTCGCATACGGTTTGGCGCTATACAAAAGTTTCATACTCCGAAGTTCGTGTGTCGTGTAATACTCGTCTATGGACGGATACGTGTATATGTATAGTGGTACGTTTTATATGAGGAACTAATCCATACGGTGTGAACTATACGATAAGACTAATAATACATACCTACCTATCTACCTGAACTTTTGTGCAGTATTTCGGTACTTTTGAGTGACTCTACTTATTATAATAAATATTTTTTTTTTAAATAAACCATGTATAATTGTATTAACGCAAGTAAGTAAGTAGTAAGTTTTATTTTAGGGATATGTAAGAGCTCGTAAATCGTGCACGGCCGCTCACCGAACTTGATACCCGGTGACGTATATGGAATGTTTTCGCATTGCTTTCTATATTTGGCAGATAGTTGTAAGAATTTAGTAGTTGCTAGGATGATGTCATTACATTCTTTATTTTATTTTTAGACTATGGCTGATGATTTTACTAAAATATATAATGAGTTAGTGGATATTCGTAAATATTTAATAAAGAAAGGAAAAAGTAGGTTTACGGGATCTATTGCGATAAATAAATTAGAAGAGGCCAAGGTTTTATTTGATAATTCGCAATTATTATTTTCTAACTTATCGCATGATCTTAAGCCTGATTTAGTGGCGCAGTTGTCCACAACCTTTGATTATATTAAGAGTGAATTTTTAAGGATATCTGAGCTGTGTGTTTCGCCCTCTGGTAAAATAACTATAGCCAAAATGGAATTCGACATTCGAACGGCGTGTAATTTAATTCCCCTTTTAGATAATAAGGAGGAGACAACGAAACGATTGATTGATGCTGTAGAAATGTATGCGGATATGTTAGACGACTCTGGGAAAAAACTTTTAATAAAATTCGTGATTAAGGGTCGGCTTTCCGAAAACGCTAAGTTACGTTTGTCGGAAGGTTATAATAAGGTTTCTGATTTAGTACAGGATTTAAGGAAACATTTATTAACGACTAAATCTTTTACAGCTATTCAGTCCCGCCTTCAAAATACGAACCAAGGTTTTAGATCAATTGACGAGTATGGTTCTGAAATAGAACAACTTTTCACCGATTTAACCATCTCGCAGGCGGACGGAGATTCGTCAAAGTTCGCTGTTCTAAAGCCATTAAACGAAAAAATGGCCATTAAAAAATTTTCAGATGGGTTAAAAAATTATAGGCTGAGCACCATCGTGGCCGCTCGCAACTATAGCAGTCTCAAGGACGCCATACAAGGTGCTAAGGACGAGGAGGTGTCAACGCCTTCTACGTCTGCTAAGGCGGACGTTATGCAGTACTCAAGAAGAGATCGAGGTAGGTTTAGGCCTTCTTCAGGACCAAGGGGTCAAGGTCAACGTGGCCGCAATTATAATTCTTTTAATAATTATTCCCGTCATGGTTACGGAAGATCTTTTCAAAATTCTAACCGCGGTAGACCTTTCTCTCAGGCGAATTTTAACAATGGGCGATATAATCATCGTGGTAATACGAGTAGACGAGGAAATAATTACAATCGTAGTAACATTTTTTCAGCGCAGCCTATGCAACCCGCGCAATCATCGGCGCAAGGAGTTGTTTCCCAGAATTGTAATGAAAATAATAATGCCCAAAATATGAATAATAAGCAGTTTTTTCGATTTTAATAATTATATATTGGCTTGTAAGGGACGATGTCAACTTGTGACATTTTATTCAAATAATAGAAAATATTCATTTTTAGTAGATACGGGTGCGTCAATATCAATAATTAAGAAAGATGAGTTATCAGATTCGATGAGAATATGTTATGAAAGCACTACAATAAACGGCATAGGAGGACAAATCAACTCTTTAGGATATGTAACCTTGGAACTTGTTTCTGAAAATAATGACACGTTTTCTCATAAATTTTATGTTTTTGAAAATTTACCCTTCAAGGCAACTGGTATTTTAGGCTTAGATTTTCTTTCTACTTATGGCTGTAATATCGATTTGTCTTCCAACATGTTAGTAATTAATAATGCCGGTAACTTAATTTATTTGCCTATCTCGGCTACACCTGATTTTACTTCTAGTAATAATAATAATTGTCTTGTATTACCGGCCCGGAGTGAATCTATCCATTACGTAAATTTAGGCACTTCTGATGTGGTTGATGATTATATTGTTTGTGCGAGAGAGTTAGAGAAGGATGTTTTTCTAGCAGGAACTATAGTTAGACCTAAAAATGGTAGAATTCCGATTAAAATACTTAACATAAGAGATGAAGAAGTTAAGCTAATAAATTTTGTCCCAGAAATTAATTTGTTAAGTGAGTATGAAACACTTTCATTTGATAAAACTAAGCCTAATGTTAATAGGGCTGAAGTTTTACTTTCTTCATTGAAATTAAATCATCTCAATTCAGAAGAAAAATGTTCTATTGGAACAATCTGCTCAAAATATTCTGATGTGTTTTTTCTACCAGGAGATAAGCTGACTACAACTAATGTTTACGAACAATCTATAATACTTAAACCAAATGTTAGTCCTACCTATGTTAAGCCTTATAGATTGCCTCATTCGCTAAAACCCGAAATTGATAATCAGATTAAAGAAATGTTAAAGAACGACATTATAGAAGAGTCTTCAAGCGAATGGAACAGTCCAGTGCTACTTGTTCCTAAAAAATCTGAGGGTTGTAAAAAATGGCGTTTGGTAGTCGACTATAGAAAACTTAATGATGTGATTGTCGATGATAAGTTTCCACTACCAAACATCACTGACATCTTAGACTCACTTTCAGGTTCCATGTATTTTACTCATTTGGACTTAAATCAAGGTTATTTTCAAGTCAGTTTATCCCCGGATAGTCGTAAATATACTGCTTTTAGCACGAGTACGGGTCAATATCATTTGAAACGTCTTCCCATGGGACTTAAAACTTCTTGTAGTAACTTTAGTAGAGTGATGTCAATAGCTATGTCTGGTCTGACGTATGACAAATGTTTTGTATATCTTGATGACCTTATTATTTTTGGGCGAAATCTAAATTCTCATAATAAAAATTTGATTGATGTACTCGAAAGGTTAAGAAAAGTAAATTTAAAATTGAACCCAAGTAAATGCCAATTCTTAAAAAAGGAAATACTATATCTTGGGCATTTAGTTTCGGCTGATGGAGTGTTACCTGATCCAGAAAAGACAATAGTTTTACAAAATTATCCTGAACCTAAAAATGTAGATGAAGTAAAACGCTTTGTAGCTTTCTGCAATTACTATCGTAAATTCGTACCATCTTTTGCTGAAATAACATTACCTTTAAATCGTTTATGCAGAAAGAATGTAGTTTTTAATTGGACAAAGGAATGTCAAAATTCTTTCGAATTCTTAAAACAAAAGTTGATTAGCCCACCTATACTTCAGTACCCAGATTTTTCTGATTTTAATGAATTTATTTTACAGACTGACGCGTCAGGTGTAGCTATTGGTGCAGTTTTATGCAACAAGGACTTAAGACCCGTAGCATATGCTAGTAGGCCGTTAAATAAGGCAGAATTAAACTATCCCACAATACAAAAAGAACTTACTGCTATTGTCTGGGCAGTCAAATATTTTAGGCCATATTTATATGGTAGACATTTTACTATAATGACAGATCATAAGCCACTTATTTATTTGTTTGGCATGAGGGATCCCTCTAGTAGGCTGTTGAAGTTTCGCTTAGTTCTTGAGGAGTATGATTTTAAAATAGTGTATGTGCAAGGGAAGGATAATGTAGTCGCGGATGCATTATCCAGAGTGAATGTGACTTCGAATGAATTAAAGAGTATGAATGAGAAGATTTCGGAAGTTAATGTCATGACTAGGGCACAAAAAAGTAGAATAGATCAGAATATGAAGAATGTCTCACCGCCAATTAGTAAACCCACCGACGAAGGGTCTGATCAGCCAAGAGTCGTGGAGTTACTAAGGAAGCCGAGTGATGTCGTGGAGATGATGTTAATAGAGAAGGATAAAGTGGATAACTATAGAAGATATAATATGATAAGTGCCGAAGACGAATGTCTCGCTTATATTCCTAATAAAATGATGCTATGTGTAAATCTCAACTTTAGGGCACATTTCTCGCGAGCCGAATTTGTGACTAAGTTCGAGAATTTTTGTAAGAAAATAAAAATAAAAGAAATATGCATAGTTAAAGATAAAGAAAATGAAGAGTTTATAAAGGGTTTATGTAGTGAAATACAGTCATTAAAAAATTGGACGGGTCCAAGAGTATGCATACTAAGAGGAATAGAAAGAATAGATGACGATAAGGAAAAACAATTTATTCTAAATGACTTTCATTTACTGCCCACCAGTGGACATGCTGGTGTGCGCAGGATGACTAACAACATCAAAAGACGATATTTCTGGCCAGGTATCGATAAAGATGTTCTTGATTTTGTAAAAAAGTGTTCTACATGTCAGAAGACTAAATATAGTAGGTACACAAGACAGCCGATGACAATCACAACAACTGCGTCGTCAGGTTTTGAGAAAATATTTTTAGACTTGGTAGGTCCTTTAGATAAAGACGATAATGGAAATTGTTATCTTGTTACGATTCAATGCGAGCTAACTAAATTTATTGAAGCATATCCTATAAAAAATAAAGAAACTGTAACTGTCGCAAAAGCATTTGTTCAAAATTTCATTTTACGTTTCGGAATACCTAAAATTATAGCTACTGATAGGGGTTCAGAATTTGTTTCATCTACTATGGTTGAAGTTTGTAAATTATTAAATATAGAAAAATTAATTTCCACAGCATACCACCATCAATCAATCGGTGCACTTGAAAATGCTCATAAGCATTTAGCTGCTTTCCTAAGGACCTATTCAGGCAATAACGGCTATGACTGGTCACACTGGATACCGTTTTGGTGTTTCAGTTATAATAATACCGTCCATTCAGAGACGAAGTACACGCCCTTCGAACTTATTTTCGGTAGGTCATGTAATATTCCCAATAATATTAAGAATTGTAATAGTGTAGATCCTTTATATAATCCAGATGATTACTCTTTAGATTTAAGATATAGACTACAGGTAGCACTTAAAGATGCTAAACATAATTTAGAGATTAGTAAGCAAAATAGGAAGTTAGCATACGATAAGAAGTGTAATCCTGTTACTTATAATAAAGACGACTTGATCTTAGTCAAAAGTGAAGGTGCGAAGAAATTAGACGATATTTTTGAAGGCCCTTATGTTGTGTTGGAAGATATGGGTCCCAATGTCAAAATTTTAAAACATAATAAAATTGAATTGATCCACAAGGATAGGACTAAATTGTTTCATAATTAATAATATATTTTTGTTGTGTTAACTTTAAGAGAAAAAAAATCAAAGAGCTCTGATTTTTTTTTCTTTCACCCCCCGGAGGTGTAGCGTCATAAACGAGTGTGAATGAGGGTAGACCGATACGGTCTGCCCAATAACAACCAATAGATGGATACTAAGCAGACTTAGTAATAATTTATGCTTTTCAGAATTTAGATGGACATTTTACAGAATTTGAAAGATTTTTTATAGCATCTTTAAAATTCGAAAAACATCAGGAAAATGAAATGCTCAAGTTGGACTTGAACCTTTCCCTTAAGGGGGGAATGCTCTTCCAACTGAGCTATTGAGAAACACCGGAATCACTTCAAATTTCCCTTCTCTTTATATCCGTCTTTTAAGGGCTCAGTTGGAATAGCATTCCCCATGTAAGGGAAAGGGGTACACCTCATATAGTAGAACTTTTTAAGTAATAATTTTATATTGCATAACAACTAATAGCATAAACCTCTTTTCGCAGAATATCGTTTGGCATAAACTCATTTCGCATACATTGAAACCCATAATTTTGTAAGTCAGAATCATCTGTACGCATAATTTTTGTATCCATAATAATCACAATGTATAACCATCACATCACAGAAAGTTCAAAACCAGATTCATCTTTTGGTATATATTTCTTATCCATAACTATTTAAAAGTAGAACCATCATTTTGGGTATCTGAAAGCAATAGGAGCTAATATAAGATTAGTTTAATTTTGTTTTCTGATTAATTTAATTGTTTTTTTTAGTAATATGTAATAAATAAAAGTTGATTTAATGATAATTATTTGGTTTTTATATCCTTGCCTATGAGAGCATGCTCGTTTCTGGTCACAGTTCTAACCTAACCTAACCTATCCGAGTCGGGGTACTCTGTGTCGGGGTGTAAACAATATCTATTCTGGCGCTTCGCCGGCCGCTACCGCGGCACGCTCGCTTCGCTCGCTCGGCTCGCGCTGTTGGGGTCACAGTTCTAACCTAACCTAACCTATCCGAGTCGGGGTACTCTGTGTCGGGGTGTAAACAACTATCTATTCTGGCATAAGAGGTCACAGTTCTAACCTAACCTAACCTACCCATTTTTAACCCTAGAAAGATAATCTGCGCCTCAGAGGCGCAAGCAAAACACATTTATCGCTGTCTCTTTTTAACGGGCGTGCTCTCGAACTTGTCACGCCAGGTAATCTCAGTCGGCGCCGAGTACAACAGCCAGGCGGACCCGTACCATCGGTAAGTACTTTGGATTAGCTGCTTTAGCTAAGTGTTGCGCTCGTGGAGCATATGATTATCTTTTGTGTAACTTTCGTCGGAACACATCAACTTTGATTAGTAGCTATTTATTACTAGTAGTTTGTATTTTATAGTTTTATTATGTGTTTTAGGGTCTGAAAATCATGGCACGGAATCTATTCGCGCACAGAATCTTCAGCTAAGGATCTATCCTTAGCTGAAGATGAAATAGTAAATAAGCTTTACGATGAAGGTGATGGTAATGTGCTGCATGTTGCTGAGGATAGTGATAGTGAGGAGGAGGATCACTTGAGTGAGGATGACGTTCAGAGCGACGTGGAAAACGGGTACCAGGACTCAATTACTACCAAAGCTTTACATAAATGTCAAAAATGACATACGCCAAATGCAAAAAATGCATCTGTGGCGAACACAGAAAAGATGTGTGTGTTGACTGCAGTTAGTGTGCCATTCCTGAGCCCGAAGATTGGTTTTATTAATTATAATGTAAGTATTAAGTACAAATTAAGCATTACTCGTGATTAATTACGTCTAAAAAGGAAAATAAGTCCAATTAAAAGAAGACTGATATTTTTTGTTACCTTTTCTAAGAGGTTTAGAACATTGTGTTAAATTACTCGTAAAATAAATAATTTTCAAAATGTTTTGAGTTTAATTTATTTTATTATGTACTAACCTTATAATGAAACAAGCTACTCATGATTAAAAACCTTTCCAGGCCACAGGTAGACCTTACTATATTGTGCGCTCGTGAGGCACATGATTATCTTTTAAGTAACTCCCAACATGATTGTTTATACTGTAGATTGATGGCGCTTGGTGGAATCTGCTACACATATTGAATAACACACTTGTACTTTTCCACTGACTTTATTTATATAGAAATAAAGTCAGTGGAAAAGTACAAGTGTGTTATTCAATATCCCAACATGATTATCTTTCTAGGGTTAAAGAAGAAAGTAACCCAATCTATATTATTCTAATTGAAATTCTATGCTCTTTATAGTATGCCTAGTCAAATTATGCCAAATAATCTGTACTCTAAATGAACGTTATGCTAAATGAAGTTACACAAAATTTTAACTATGCCAAAGGTAATTATGCCAAATAAAATTCTACTATCTTAAATGTATGCCATTCTAAATTCGGTCATAAGCACATTAAGCCTAAAAATATTTATGTCAAATATTTTTAATGCCTAATAAATGATCGATTAAAGAAGTTTCTGCGAAGTGAGTTATCCCAAATAGGTTTCGGAGTATCAAGTTTCTACCAAATAGACGGCACCCAAGGGAAAGGTCTTGGGTTCAAGTCCCACTTGAGCATTTAATTTTTCAGACAAAACATAACTGATAAGACAGACTCCACAATCCTTCCTCACGTGATTTTCAGACAGCAGTCACTCCCGCAAAAGTCTGATAAACCAAATGGAGAAAACGAGTATGAGTGTGGGTTCCAAATTAGAGGCTTTGAGTAAAAATAAACTGCTCCTTCCATTATTATTTATACTGTTGATTGATGGCACTTGGTGGAATTCATTGTTGCACATATTGAGAACACTTGTACTTTTTCCACAGTATTTATTATATTGAACCTGACCGGTTTCGTCTTACGGCATTCTCAAAGGTTTACATTTACCAAAGCTTTTGGATTGGAACATCCAAATCCTTTGGTAAATGTAAATCTTTATAAGAAACATGATGTTCCAATCCAAAACCTTTGAGAATGCCGTAAGGCGAAACCGGTTAGGGTTAATATAATACAGTGGAAAAATTACAAGTTTTCGCAATTATGTGTGCTCCTTCCATGCTATCAGCTTAGCAGAGTTAGTGATTCTTTTATGGGAAGGTATACGTTTTTATAGTAAATAGCTTTTGCCCGCGGCTCCGCCCGCGTGGATGTCGGTTATCGCGACCAAACATAGCCTATGTCCTTTCTCATGGCCTAATCTACCCCTATACCAAATTTCATCAAAATCCGTTCAGTGGTTTAGGCGTGAAAGCGTAACATACAGACAGACAGAGTTACTTTCGCATTTATAATATTAGTATGGATTGCCTGAATCCGTCCTGGTAATGCCTGACAATAAATTTAAAACCTTTGTGAAGGCAACCTGTTGTAAAAAAGCATACTACAGGACAGATATATTATACCCTGAAGACAAAAATGTCTGGCTTGAGCACACAAAACCTGAACCAACTACATGTCCAAAACCCATGCGAGTCGACTCTGTGAGTGTTGTGTGTGTCGCGGACGTATTCGAGTGCAGTGTGAGAACGCGGACAATGGTAGGGACGACGCGCGTCGAAAAAGAACTGCCCAATAACAACCAACTCGGCTGTCACCAGGTCATTCGTGATCATGGTGCTTGAAACAGTGCCGATATATTGGGTTTTTTTTATATTTGTTCCGTCAATTGACCCCATGCATGTACCCCGCTAGATGGCAACAAAGCTGAAGTGCAGAAGACCATTCCCGGTGCCATTGGACGTAAAATGGTGGTCCCTAACTTGACGGCCTTGATGTATGCCTTTTCACGCCCCGCTTGAAGAACCCGGGACTGTAAGAGGAGGGAAACACGTATGCGGGCAGAGCATTCCAGCTCTTTATCGTGCGGCAGAGGAAAGAGCCCCCAAACCATTTAGTGCGAGGTGGTATGGATTCCACCGTGTGTGGATGGATGGCACCTCGAAAACTATAAGAAACATGTTAAATATCCCGGCGAGTGTTTTAGTATCAATTGATTCTTTCAGTTCTCACGGTGCTGGTTTGGTTCATTCAGCCAATACAGACAAATATATAAACCGAAATAGAACTCACGACCTCTAACGTAACATTGAAATTTTACACCTACACCACAGGAATTATTTACTTCATATAAATAACATATTCTGACATATTACTTTCAAACTTGTGCTTCCAAGGCTTGGTCTTGACATAAATGCAATATTGCAACCTTACTTGCATAGACTTTCACGTGACAAGTCAGTGCAGCCGAGATGCAGATGTAAGAAGAAGGATAGAGGTGGCACTATTTAATTTAAGATAATTTAAGTAGATAAGAGAAGATAAGTTTTTGGTTTTTTTTTTAAAGAATATTAGCAACCGAAATTACTAATATTCCCGCTAACCCCTCCAAGTAAGCTAAAGTGCTTGAGCTAGGAGTGGGTTCACGTCAGTAGTGTAATGACTAGGATCGAACCTGGGACCTCTCGATCGTTAGGCCGACTCCTTAGCCTTAGCCTTAAAAGGAAATAACGGAACCCTTACAGGATCACTTCGTCTGTCTGTCTGTCTGTCTGTCTGTTTGTCCATAATGTCTATCAAGACCTTTCAGTAATGCATGGAGGTATCAATTTGAAATTCATAACACATACCTGTAGACCTGAGTCTGCAAACGTCTTGAAGCCGTACAAATATCAAACTTCTAAGTCACCGCAACAAAAATATATTGTGGTTTATGTACATGGAGAAGGAAATGATAGCGGAGTTGTTGCAAAGCAATCGAGTCGCGTGCCATCCAAACGTCAAATGGACTCATTCGGTAGGAACGTTATACCTTTTTTTTTTTTTTTTCGTGCGGAAATCCCCTCGGATACCCCCCCTGCCGGAGCCGGAAGGGGAGCTTATGTCGGACTCGAACCGACTAAAACCGCACGCCGACTGTGGGTCTTGGTGCTAGGCCGGAGGTGAGGTTGTCAAAGACATATCCCTCGCACCCCGGCTGACACAGGGCCATCCCTTACGGTCTGGCCCTCCTCAGGAGGGGGGACAACGGTGTCCCCAACTCGCCCCCGGAATGGGGAGGCGCACTATTCAGCGCGCCGCCGCCGTGGCCTGCTTCTGCTGGGGTGACAGGCGGCTCCACCCGTCACCCCCAGGTCCGCGCTCATGGGGGACGGAGGTCAGTCAGTGCTCTCCGACGCCCGAGTTGCCTGCGCGCGCGGGCGGCGCGATCCGCGAGTCTTTCTCGCTCGCGCCGCCTCTCCCGCTCCGCCGTCTCCTTCACGACCATTACCTGCTCGCTGAAGGAGACGCCGGCCGCCCACGCGTCCGCGCAGCGGGTCATTGCTGTGAGCAGAGTGGCGAGGGTGAGAATTCTCACTCCCAGGGCCGCTACTAGCTCCCGCCTCGGTCAGGAACGTTATACCTATGACGTCCTTCGACTTTTGACACCCCGCGCGTCTCTCTTCCCACCCGTATTCGGCGACGCGTTTTATTAGGAGAAATATCAATGGGGCATCTCCGTTCCTTAATCATATTCTGTCCTCCGTGTTTATGTAGCTTAAGTTAGGGAACCCTCGGTGAGCAAGTTCTACTCGCACTTGGCAGGATTTTTATAGGACACGTCAATATCACTTCACCTCGCCTCATAGTAAGCTAAAGACAACACAATAGCTCAGTTGGAAGAGCATTCCCCCTGTAAAGGAAAGGTCGTAGATATAAGTCCCACTGGAGCATTTCATTTTTCGAAATGTATTCGAACTATAATATCCTCTCAAAGTAAAGGTATATTTCATCATCAGCCCGCGGCAGTCCACAGCTGGACATAAGCCTCTCCGATGACATGCCACTTAGCCCGGTCTTCGGCTGTCCTCCTCCACTCCCCACCAGCCACTCTGCGTATATCGTCGCTCCATCTAGTCGCAGGGCGCCCCACACTACGTTTGCCGGTTCGCGGTCTCCACTCAATGACTCGTTTACCCCAACGGTTATCGGTCCTACGGTAGAAATGGCCAGCCCACTGCACTTCAGCTTGCTAATTCATTGAGTTATGTCGATAACTTTAGTTCTCTGCCGAATTACTTCGTTTCGGATTCGATCCCTCAGAGATATACCGAGCATAGCTCTTTCCATAGCACACTGAGCGACCTTGAATTGGTAGACCAACTGTACCGTTAGTGTCCACGTCTCGGCTCCGTATGTCATTACAGGTAGCACGCACTGGTTATAGACTTTTGTCTTAAGACATTGTGGGATGGACGACGAGAATACCTAAGGTATATTTAACTGTATAAAAAACTTCAAATGAGGGGTATCTATTTTATTTGAAGGATAAGTTTTAAAAGCTTGTTTTTCAATAAAATCATCTAACGTAGGCTGACAGATATAATATTACGCACTATATTCTTCTTATTAATAGTGTAACACTCACCGAGATATTTACCATGTCCATTATTTTTATTTGGTAAATTACATAACATTACATAAACTCAGGCCTGTATTCCCCGAAGGGGTAGGCAGAGGTGCTAGCACCCACAGTTTATGTTTAGGTCCCAATGTAATTGGTGGCGAGCCTATTGCCACTAACCGGGCACTTATAAACCTAGGATAAATACACATAAACTTCGAAAAGCATTGAAAAGTCATTGGTGTGTGCCATGATAAACCTGGATCGAACCCGAGAGCTCGTCTCAGCAGTCCATTACCCATACCACTAGGCTACCGCAGATTTCTTAATAATGAACATGGTAAATATCCCGGTGAATGTAACACTATTTATGTTAATTACCATGTTAATCTCAAATCATTTTTTTTCTTCTAAGGCGAGAAAATACCGCATCTATTTCTCACATTTTCACACTTGCGGTATAGTTACGTGACCACGTGCCATAGGAAATGGAATCAAAGCAGACAGGGCCCCACTGCCATCTTCTGTGACGTAATAAGGTTATATAACTATTGAAGGATCTCGTAAGTTATATAACCTATAGATATAATTATAAATAGATAGATATGTAACGGTTGAAGTGTTCTTATATCTCACAAATTTCATATATGTGAGAGAAGTCTATATAATCTATATAAATAAAAATCAATTGCTGTTCGTTAGTCTCGCTAAAACTCGAGAACGGCTGAACGGATCTATCTTATCTTGTTCTTGAAATGTTCGTGGAGGTCTAGGGAAGGTTTAAAAGGTGAGAAAAATTCGAATAATTGCCGGAAACCGAAATCCACGCAGGTGGAGCCGCGGGCAAAAGCTAATAGGTAATATATTTCTGTGGTTCCAGAAATATAATTAGGATAGAACCGCCATAAGCGGTGTTCATACCTACATGTCACACGTGCCGAAATTTTCTCTCTAAATAATAATGAGAAGAGATAAGAAAAGATTTACTCCTCCATTTTTATTCTAGAGTTGGAACGCTCTGGGTAGCACGGACGCGCTTAGACGAGTTGGCGCCTCCGTGGTCAACTTTCAGTTGTGGAGGTCATATAGCAGCTTCGCAGAAAATGTCAAAGCTTAGCCAAATCCGCAGTTAGACCAAAGCGGACCCAGACTCCAAGTTGGAAAGCTTCGGATGTGACTGGGATTAACGCTACAATGAAGAAAAAGAAAAGATGATAGTCGCTTCACGGAAAAATCCAAGTCCAGCCGAACGCAACTGAGTTGAGAAAATAAATAAATAAATATTCCACAACATTCTACACAACGCTATCTAGACTCATATTAAGCTTTTATAGCTTGTGTTATGAAATCTAGAATGCGAATAAACATACTTTTTTTTGTACATACATACATATTATACATAGAAACACCCAGACCAATGCAAATAGCCATATTCAAGCATAAAAATATTTGCATTAAGCGGGAATCGAACCCGCGCCTCCTGCGTGACAGTCGCGTGCACTACCGCCACGCCACAGAGGGTCAAAAGGCTCAGAGAATGATATAATTTGATCACATATTTCTCAAATCCTGAGATTATAAACTAAGTATTTTGTAGGATTTCGTAGGAGGTCGAATACATAGGGAAAAAGAAGAATAATCTCGGGCGGGACTCGAACCCGCAGTCCTTGATTGATTTCGATAGTTCGTAAGAAAATCGGTAGATGACTCCACCGTCGCCTTAAAGACGTATAAGATGGGAAATATGAATCACATCGGGCGTGTCTCGGTAGCCGAATTGGTCAAGGCATTCCCCCTGTAAGGGAAAGACTGCGGGTTCGAGTCCCGCCCGAGATGATTCTTCTTTTACCCTATGTATTCGATTTGTAAGTTAACATACTTAATGCTGTAAAAATTCATTCAATTCGTAGGAGGTATTAGGACACGACGACAGTATTTCCTTCCCAACTGAGCAGTCCCACTGGGGAAGTACCTCCACCCTTCAGAATGCCGTGGCCATAATAACCTCGTGTTGTGTTCCCGGCGGTGAGTAGGGTAGCCAGAGATCCCATGAGAGTTTTTGTGCTATCAGTGGGAAGACCAAAGGCTTGTCTTGCTTTGTCTTCTGCACTGACGGCACATAAACTCTCTCCATCAGGTAGGTCCTATGATTGTATGCTACCTAAGTGGTATAAAAAAATAACGCCCGAAAGAAAATTTTACGGTATCATCGTATATAGAACATAACGGCATCTGCCGCCTCATGCGGGACTAAAGTACATAAACTAGCGACGTGATACAGGGTGTTTGTTCTTTGTGCCATTGATTGAATAATAAAAAAGGTTGGGAACGGAAAACATGTGTGTTCGTGTTGGTATCAAAGTTACGTACCATTATACGTAGAATATTATTCAGAATCTTGAAAGTCTCTGTGGCGTAATAATACATAGAAACGCCACTGGCTTGTGCCTCACACTTGGGGACTTTTGGACCCGTATTCTAGAAAGATACTCACTCAGCCTGATTCGCGATGTAACTGAGGACAGATTAGATAGACAGATTGATAGTCTGATTATTACCTATACAATCTGTCCTTCAGGCTGAGTGTCATTCTAGGAACCGGCCTTGGTATGTTCATCTGGGCACCTTAGAGCGGTTTCAGATTAGCGTATTTTTCTGCGCGTATACGGTCGTTTCTGCGTACGCACTTACACGAGCGATACATTACGTGTTTCAAAAAACCGGACTCGCGTAATTGGGTATATTTCAGCGTTCTCTAACCGGCGGTGGTGGTGTCGTAAATACGAGCTTAGAAGCGCATTAACACTCGTACGAGTTGAGCGCGTGCTAAAAGGCGCAGCAAAACGCGCTTCCAAAAACGAGCCTCTACGCAATAAAACGTTAGTCTGAATACCTGTACCAAATTACCAAACAATGTACAACAGCTAGTCTATCAAAATGTTCTATTATCCGATACTGTCTAATATCTATTTAAAATGCAAAATTTCAGTTCAACCAAGAACCAAGACCTCGTTATTATTTTTGTAATCAACTAACAGGATTACGTATAAGCCGAAGCCGCTGTCAAACAAAATGGCGATGAACTCCGTTATTTCAGGCAATTTGAAAAGATTAAACCGAAGATATAATCTTAATTGAGCTGTAGCTAATGGAACGGAAAGATTTTGCGAGTAGATGGAGAAAAAATGAGTCAAGACATGATGAAGAAATTATGATGGTATCGTTATTTTCGTTTATTCCAAACCTGACTCGAAAACATGACCCGGTCGCGGGTTAGGTTAAAAACTTGGAAATTTGTTCCGAACGTAACCCTCTTCCTAACCTGACCCGAAGTCTCGTTCCTATCGTAACCCAAATTGCGCAGATCTAGCACTTCGCCGGCCGCTGCCGCGGCACGTTCGCTTCGCTCGCTCGGCTCGTGCGTTGTGGTCACAGTTCTAAGCTAACGTAACCTACAGAAGTTGGAATAACCGCACTTCGACTTTTAAAAGTTACAGAAATCTGCGCATAATTCGGGTATGATAATTATGATAGGAATGAGTTGTCGGGTCAGGTTAGGAAGAAGGTTACGTTCGGAACAAATATCACATTTCTTTTCAAGTTCCTAACCTAACCCCCAACCGGGTCAGGTTTTCGGGTCAGATTCGGAATAAGCCAATAATACAAGGTATCAGTTTTTTATAACTTAAAAAGAATATTACACTATTGACACGCTATGATAGTTGATATAAAGTTTACGTTTATGATACATTACAGTAATAATAATTATATAATTATAATAATAAATAATATTGTACATATTAATTATGTAAGCCGCGGGGGTGACAGCAGTGAGAGGCTTGATTGTCCGAATCCGATGTGTATCAAATATTAGAACAATCACTTGTGGCGAAAAGCCCAGTACCCATTTCCTTTCTATGTATCTCTATGGTAATAAACGCTTTTGTCTATGACAAGAGGACGACATAAAACTGCAGACTTGTTATTTGCCGGTCCCGGCTTCCCTAAAGTTTTTCTCAAGGAAATTCATGGAATACTGCATGAGACTACCCGTTAGATGGACCCCAGGTCCATAAACTCAACAGGAAGGTAGAAAAACCAAGGAATTAAGATCATTTTGAGTACTTTGTTCATCAAGATCAACTCTTACTTCAAGTAGTAAGCTTCGTATGCGACTGAGATTAACGATTGGATGAAAAAGTGACTTTTTTCTTCTTCTTTATCTTAGCGTGAATCCCAGTCGATTCCGAAGCTTCCAGCTTGGAGTCTGGGGTCCGCTTTACCAGCTTAACTGCGGATTTGGCTAAACTTCGATATTTTCTGTGAAACCATTGCCATCTGACCTCCACAATCCAAAGGCGATATCGAAGCTTTGTCACTAGATCAGCTGTTGGACTTTTGAGGGCTCCAATTAGCCGAAACGACTGCCATAGATGTTCGTATGGCAACCAGGACCGACGGCTTAACGTGCTCTCCGAGGCATGACCAGACCAATGTAAATACCCATATTCATGCACACAAATATTTGCATTGAGCGGGGAATTTTTTTTTTATCGTGCGATAAATGCCCACGGATACCACCCCCACGGAGCCAGTGGAGGTGGTTATGTCGGACTCGAACCGACTAAAACGCACGCCGTCTTGGGTCCTTGGTTGCCGGAGGTGAGATTGCCAAAAGCATATCTCTCGCACCCCGGCAGACCCAGGACCATGTCTTTCGAGATGGCCTCCTTCGGGTTGTGGGGACCACAGTGTCCCCATCTAGCCCCAGTTACGGGGAGGCGCATTTGGCACCGCCGCCGCGGCCTGCTTCTGCTAGGGTGACAGGTGGCTCCACCAGTCACCCCCGCATTGAGCGGGGATAGAACCTGTGCCCCCTGCGTAGCGGCCGCGTTCGCTACCTCCAGACCACGGAGGCTGTAGAGGACTATAGGCTGAGAAGTAACTGATTTATCTGACTATAATATCAACAAAATAACAGGTATACATCCCAAACATAATAATATTACCCGAAGGTTGTATGGAGGCCGAGGTAAATGATATTTTGTGTCAATATCATGTTTCCTATTAACTAAATAATTGAGTATATTATGATATTATTATTGGTTCCGCTGATAAAAGTATCGAGAATAAAGCAGGCTATTTATGGGTTTTGTTTGGTTAGAAAAAGCTGGAAGGGATTTTATAGTGGATAGAGGATGAATGGTTCATTTTTTGGTTTTTACTAAATCGTGATAATTAAAATATATGAAGTGCATGTGGTCGTATCGGGTAAAGCGAGATGAATATAGCTATGAGTATTAATGACTGTGTATTTTTAACGGACTGCCGAAGAAAGGAGGGTAATGTTTTCGAGACTATGTATGTATGTATGTCCATTTCCTTGGCACGCCCTGCTATTGATATGATTTGGTATAGGGGTAGGTAGATTAAACCGTGAGAAAGAACATAGGCTATGTTTGGTCGCGATAACCGACATGCACGCGGGCAGAGCGTGGGCAAAAGCTAGTATAAATCGTCATATGACAAATCATGACGGTTAATAAACTAAGAGAATGTTTTTATAATTTATCTGCTATTTGCTTTTACATTTAAATAAAACATGCAAATAAAGACGTACGTCTTATCGACACTAGCGTGGCTGTCACGTATCGAGGAGATTGTCACACAACACGTTTCTCGGCTTAACTCGCTAGGATTAAATCCGATATACGAGAAGTAACGTCTCGCTAAGGAATATTAAATCTATTTTAATAGACATAAGAATAAAATTATATTACAACTGTCATTATTTTTCTAACAGTTTAAAAAGCTGCAAAACTTATAATAATCTGATTAATAAATCTGAGTATTTTTCATGTGGGACACGTCAATTTGACTTTAGCTCGCTTAATGGTATGCTGAAAAGTGTCAAGAAAGAGGGTCACTTATTGTGCAAAATAGCGAGCGTCAAATGTCGCTTAATGGAAAGGAGTCTTTATTTTTATCTACGTAGTCTGACAGGCTGTAAATGACGGCTGAAACTAACGCTCGTGATAATTTTAACGCATATATTTTAACTATTATTAAACCTGCTTTTATTAGCTTCACTTGTAACTATGTAAGTAAGAAAATCTTGAAATCTTAATTTGACCCACTTCCTGGTCTTCGATTAGGATGAAATTTTGCACACGCTCTGAGTTCTGATGACAATACATGACTAGCTAAGAACGTCATTACAAATCCAATATGGCGGCCTCCCCAAGATGGCGGACTGGCTGTTTGCAATTCACCCCCATGATATGGGTATCAAATAAAAGGGTTTACTCTTAGGAATACGAAAAAAATAGCCGTGTGACTTAAATCCAATATGGCGGACGTCCAAGATGGTGGACAGGATTTTGTAATTTTTCATGCGTGCTAATAGCGTGTTTTTTAAACTATATTTTATTATGGTCTTACTTCACAGGGGGCGAGCCTATTGCCGTCATGAACTGTATTGCTTTATTTTACTTCCTTTTACACACATATAGTATTTTATACTGAAGGGTTAAGCAGAGGTGCATTAGCATCCATATTTAACCAATCATTGTATTCGGTTCCACGTAATTGGGGGTGTCCATATTGTCGCATCCCGGGCACTATTGACTCGAGCCTATATTTGAGGCTGAGTCTGGGCTGTATAATATCTGTCTGATGTTAAACAGCCCTATCCCTTAGTCGCCTTGTACGACACATGGGAAGAGATTGATCTCCCTTCTTTCTTTTTTTTTTTGTTTATTCGTTTTAATCTGTACATATAAAATTACTAACTGACTTACTGACTGATTCATCAACGCAGAGCCTAAACTGCTGGACCTACAAACATGAAATTTTTACAGTAGATGTATTTTATGGATTGTAAGCATCCAATAAGAAAGCATTTTTGGAAATTCTGCAACTAAAGGGGTAAAATAAGGGATGGAAGTTTATATGAAAACCCCGTCATTTTCAGAGCTACATGCACTAAATTTCATAAACATGTGTCTTTAAAAAAATAAATGAACACGTGTATCAGCGTTTTTCAAAATGTAATTACTAAGAGGGTAAAATAGGTAAACGTTACTAAGGAAAGTTCGTCATTTTCAAAGTTAGAAGCGTGCAACTTCGTACACATAAGTCTTTTGAGAAATGTTTTGTCGCGATAACCGACATCCACACATCCATTTAATAAAACTCAATACTCAATTATTTCAGGAGTATATATAATACTATTAATAAGAAAGCATGATTTTATCCGTCTGTCAATATACTTTTGACCATCATTATAGACATTTGTGATGACTCACAAACAGAAAGGTTGCTCAACTAATATTGTTTGGTTTACAATTAGGGAAAGTACCTTAAATTGTAAGCCAAATAGTGTGTGAAATGGCCTTGTTTTTTATTGAATTTGTAGATAACTTCTGTCTACAGGGTAAGGCAGAGGTGAATTAACACCCACATTTCACCAATCATTCTATTCGGTCCCACGTAATAGGGGTTGTGCCTATTGATTCATTTTGGGCACTATTGTTGACTAAAGCCATGCATCTGAGACTGAGTCTGGGCTGTATATCTGTCTGATGTTAAACAGCCCTATCCCTTAGTCACCTTGTACGACACCGCATGGGAAGACATGGGGTGGACCAAATTCTATTCTGCCGGGAACCACACGGTTTTTTGGTATATTGGTAGATTAAACCTTAAGAATGTATGTATGTTATACATAATATATCGAGGGTTGGGTGTTAAAACCCGATAAGTGAAAAAAAAGCGAAATTAGTTTTATTAGCCCACTAGAATCAGAATTTTTTGCTCTTCCTAGTGATGTTTCCAGATAACCCTATTTTAGAGTGTAACATAGTAATGTACTAACCAAATAACCCAGTAAGTGCATTACTAAATAATAATTTTAGTTGAAAATATTCTAAAGCTAGTTATACTTAAACATTTCAAATTTTGTTTTACGAGAGAACCCGATAAAATGTATTTATTGGTATTGAAATCTTAAGGATAACCACGTCAATCACACTAATACAAAAGATAAAAGCACATAATTTTGTGTAACGGATTTTAACACGAGAAGTAATTCAATACAAAACAAAAAAATCGAAAATTAAAATCAGTATAAATGAATTAATGGGTTTTAGCTCTAGATGATTTATCATGAATACACGTAATACGAAAATATAAAATACATTTTATATCTGAACTATAGCGTAAAAATAGAATGTTTGTCAACGTAAAACAAGGTAAATATTTTCTTATTTCCTATGAAATGTATAATAGGTAAGGTTATAACCTCCGCTTATACCCGGAGAGAGTCTCACTACGCAACACCGTGTCCTTGTCATGGCCCTCCGCGTAAAACCCAAAGGTAAACGTGTTGAGCGCGGTCAACGCAGAACCAAGTGGTGGCTGCTTGATGAAGCCAAGTCCCAGAGTATCGTCTCAGCTATCGGTGCGCTAATATATATATATATATATATAAGTGCGTTATAATATGCTATAAGTGCGCTAATGCTGTATACGAACCCGTGCAAGATTGCTGGGACGAGATTCAGATCGGATCAGGTTAAGTACCTGGGATCTGTACTTCACGTTTCTGGTGACATCGACTACGACGTCAAGGCACGTATTGCTGCCGCGTGGGCTAAGTGGCGGGAAATGACTGGCGTCACATGCGATGCTAAAATGCCAGTTAGGCTGAAGGGGCAGGTCTATAAAACGAGAGAGAGCCACCTCCGCTGGTGCGGCGCCGTCGTGCGGCAACCACCCAGCTACGTGGGTAACAAATGCCTGGCAATGGCGCCCCCACCGGGTTCAGGTAGAAGGGGTAGGCCCAAGAAGTGCTGGCTTGGCGTCGTGGAGGGTGACATGCGTGCAAACGATCTCACTACCTTGGACGCCCAAGATCGTGCGAAGTAGAGGAGGAAGAGCCGGAAGGCGGACCCTGACCTCCGAGGGCACCGTGGCCTCGAATGCAATCAGGACTAACGTCTTTATGTGGATGAGACATTTTTAGTACTACTCAAAACACACCTAAAACGAGGGTAAAGCGATTTTCAACCAACGTGCAACTATCAGAACAGCTGGAGCAATTATACCAAAGATAGATACCGATCAGTATTGTCAAAAATAAAAGATCTAGGAACGATGTGCAAAAAAGAAATCATTCCCGAGGAATTTCATGGGTGGATCCACAGCCTGAAAACATATCTGAATCTAAAAGCGACAGTAATTACCTATAATAAAAGGATTATCGTGATTCACTTGATTTTTGTTCAAATAATAAAGCTAATAATTAATAGAAACATAATTTTAATTTTGGGGTAAAACCCAATAAGTCAGCCCCCTAATTTACTAATTACAATTTTAGGCAAAAGTTTATTATTAAACATGACAAAAATCATAAAATATAGTATTATGGATATATAATTTTGCTAAATTACTAAGTAATTTGCATCAATTTATTATATTTACCTATTTTTTATTGCCAGAAAACTTTAACATCGATTATCTCGGAAGTTAATTTTTCGCACTTAACGGGTTTGAACACTCAACCCTCGATATGTATATTATGTTTGGTGGCGATAACCAATATCCACATAGGCGGAGCCGCGGGCAAAAGCTAGTATTTATTAAAAAGTATTCTCTCTTCATAACTCAGTAGTTACGAGTATATTTAGTTTGTTAACCAAACCAATTATGTTTTGACGTCAGCTATAAGTTCGTAGTATGTTATTACCATTTTTAACTAAATGGTAGTTAGTAATACTTTACTTAAAAAAATAATGATTTAATAACATCTTTCGTTGTTATTATAGCTAATAGCATGTTATTATAACGAAATTTGAATAGCTCAATCAAAAGTAGGTAAAAATATGCCTATTTTTCGTGCGGCTATCCTCACGGATACCTCCCCGCCTGAGCCGGAAGAGGAGGTTATGTCAGACTCGAACCGGCTAAAACCGCACGCCAACTGAGGGTCATGGTGCTAGGTCGCAGGAGAGGTTGTCATCGACATATCCCTCGCACCCCGGCTGGCCCAGGGCCATCCCTTACGGTCCGGCCCTCCCCCCGACTCACCCCCGGAATGGGGAGGCGCGCTCTTCGGCGCCCCGCCGCAATTAAAATATGCCGCGTGGTTCCCGGCAGAGTAGAATTTGCTCCACTAAATCTCTTCCCATGCGGTGTCGTACAAGGCGACTAAGAGATAGGGCTGTTTAACATCAGACAGATATACAGGGTGTAATCGTTAAGTGTGTCCAGGCGATTATTCCGTAATTATTACAGATATCAAAAAACTTTAAACTGATATCGAAAGTATGTTACCTAATGAGTAAAATGACATCAATAACTTTTTAAAAATCAAACGGGAGGTATCTAAAATTTTCACATGAAACACTCCCATACATTTAGTATGAGATTAGTAGAAAGGTTTTAGTGTCCTTATTTTAGAAGAATATTTAGCTTAGTACTGATATTAAAGGAAACTGTTTATTAACTTAACAGAGTAATAAAACTATCTTTTAATTCAATAATATTTATCTTCGAAAAACATAGGAAAAAATGAAACGCTCAAGTGAGACTTGAACTCACGACCTTTCCCTTACCCCTTTCTACCTAATCCCTTTCCAACAGTTCGTAAGAATGTTGATAGATGGCACCACCGTCGCCCTTAAAGACGGATATAAAGAGAAGGAAAATTTGAAATGATTCAGGTGTGGCTCAATAGCTCAGTTGGAAGAGCATTTCCCCTGTAAGGGAAAGGTTGTGAGTTCAAGTCTCACTTGAGCGTTTCATTTTTTCCGATGTTTTTCGAACTTTAAAGTTAGCATTTAAAATGCTATAAAAAATCATTTTAATATTTATCTCTTAGTAAGTACAATATCGTATTCAAAGCAGATGTTCGAAGGGACGTCCTTGTTGTGCGATACAATGACGAGCTCTACTTACAGTTACTAAATGAACTTTCCTTAACATTTGCGGGGCAATTAAAGCAATTTTACGACGTACACGAATCTGTAACTCTTCTAGGCTGTGCATTCTCTCAGCCTATACTTTCGTCTTTGATAAATCCCCATAGGAAGAAATTACAGGGCGTGAGATCCGGGGATCTGGCAGGCCAAGGGGTTGCACTGTTATTGGCAATAAACCATTAAAATTTACGTCACTTTGAACATCTGCTTTGAATACAAAATTTGGAACTTACTAAGAAATGAATATTATTCAATTAAAATAAAGTTATATTATTCTGTTAGGTTAATAAACAGTTTTCTTTAATATCAGTTCTAAGCTAAAATATTCTTTTATAATAAGGACACTAAAACCTTTCTACTAATCTCATACTAAATGTATGGGAGTGTTTAATGTCAAAATTTTAGATACCTCTCGTTTGATTTTTAAAAAGTTATTAATGTCATTTTGCTCATTAGGTAACGTACTTTCGATATCAGTTTAAAGCTTTTTGATATCTGTAATAGTTACGAAATAATGGCCTGGACACACTTAACGATTACACCCTGTATACAGCCCAGACTCAGGTTCATATACAGGCTCCAGTCAACTATAGTGCCCGGATTACGGCAATAGGCTCACTAGGGGTACCGTGGGACCGAATACTATGATTGGTGAGATGTGGGTGTTAATTCGCATCTGCCTAGCCCTCCGGGGATAATGGCATGGTTATACGTATGTATGTATGTCTAACATACGAAACGAATGATAAACTTGTTGAAAAATAAAACAAACTCTCACAAATAATTTTGTTACATAAAACGCAAAACATTTTTCGTTGAATTTCACGTATTTGAAATGCAAAAGGAATTCTTATTTTCTATTCCGTTTTTGACAAACGTCAGGGTTTCAATTTTTGCAAATGACATAAAACCGTTGGAACTATTTCGAAAAATAAAAAGCATTGAAATATGTTTCAGCTATTTGATTACATACTACAGTTTAAATTGAAATATCCATACTAATATTATAAATGCGAAAGTAACTCTGTCTGTCTCTCTGTCCGTTTGTATGTTACGCTTTCACGACCCCCTAAACCGATTTTGATGAAATTTGGTATAGGGGTAGGTTAGGCCATGAGAAAGGACATACTAATATAATAAATGTGAAAGTAACTCTGTCTGTTTGTCTGTATGTTACGCTTTCACGCCTAAACCACTGAACCGATTTTGATGAAATTTGGTATAGGGGTAGATTAGACCATGAGAAAGGACATAGGCTATGTTTGGTCGTGATAACCGACATCCACGCGGGCGGAGCCGCGGGCAAAAGCTGGTATTTAATATTTCAAAACAGCCAAATCCTGTCATCATCGACAGAGTGTGAGCAGTACTGAGCAGATAAGCACACAGCCCACCTGATGGAAAATCGATACCGTGGCCTATGGACGTGTGCAACGGTACCTTCTAATGCCTTTCTTGAAGAACCCCATATTGTAGTCGCTTGGGAGAACCACAGCAGGGAGTTTTTTTCATAGTATAAGAAATTTTTAAACCTGGTCACATCTAAAGCCTGTAAATTAAAGGGATTCCCCATTATTGATATACCTCCTTTTATTTAAGTTGGTTAAAATTATAAGTACCCGTTTGACGGCATAATGCACATGTTAATACACCTCTGTCTACCCCTTTCTATATCTAATGTGTGTATTGTATATAAAATAAATTAAAATAATCGATTTCAGTAGTGCTACGCCGTAGGTGTAGACATCTACGCCGTAGATCTAGCTACGTCGTAGCAATGTAATGTTACCCAAACAATATAACGTAATGGACTATCGATCTTCATGGAAAAAACATTGTTCAGAGTGTCTGTTAGTTTGTCCACAATCTAAATTACACGGATAATGCTTGTACAAACATTTTATATAGAGAATGGATGGAATTTGATAGCCGATGTTAGCAGATATAATGTAACAAGCCTCTGCCTCTGTGGCGTGGCGGTAGTGCACGCGACTGCCACGCAGGAGGCGCGGGTTCGATTCCCGCTCAGTGCAAATATTTGTATGCATGAATATGGCTATTTGCATTGGTCTGGGTGTTTCTATGTATAATATGTATGTATTTACCAAAAAAAAAGTATATAAGTATATTTTTATTATTATCCGCATATATATATATTTATCTGCATTCTAGATTCCATAACACAAGCTACAAAAGCTAACCATGGGTCTAGATAGCGGTGTGTAGAATATTAAATAGAATAAAATGCTAAATGCTAAATGCTAAATAGCGCTAATGCTAAATGCTAAATGCTAAATAGAATGCTAAATAGCGCGCCTCCCCATTCCGGGGGCGATTTGGGGACACCGTTGTCCCCCCTCCTGAGGAGGGCCAGACCGTAAGGGATGGCCCTGGGTCAGCCGGGGTGCGAGGGATATGTCTATGACAACCTCACCTTCGGCCTAGCACCAAGACCCACAGTCGGCGTGCGGTTTTAGTCGGTTCGAGTCCGACATAACCTCCCCTTCCGGCTCCGGCAGTGGGGGTAACCGAGGGGATTTCCGCACGGAAAAAAAAAAAGGTGTGTAGAATGTTGTGAAATATAATAATAAAAAAAACAAACGATGAACAAATAAAAGTAATATTTATGTGAATTGTTCGCAAAATATGGGCTAGTCTTATGACCACTGTGACTGAAAGGAAGCGGGGTCAATTCCCGCTCAGTGCAAATATTTGTATGCATGAATAAGAGTATATAATAAGAGCACGTTAAGCCGTCGGTCCCGGTTGCCATACGAACATCTATGGCAGTTGTTACGGGTAGTTGGATGCCCTCAAAATCTAACAACTGGTCTAACTGCAATGCTTCGATATAGCCTTTGCGTGGTGGAGGTTAGATGGAAGTTGCTTTACGGAAAATATCGAAGTTCAGTCAAAAGGGTAAGCAGACCTAGTGCTCTAATGTGAAAGCCTTAAATGCAACCAAGTACAACGCTGAAATGTGTTTTAATAGAGTAGGTAGTAGCTACTGAAATCCATACTTCCATACTAATATTATAAATGCGAAAATAACTCTGTCTGTCTGTCTGTCTATCTGTCACAGCTAAACCACTGAACTAATTTTGATCAAATTTGGTATAGGGGTAGATTAGACCTTGAGAAAGGACATAGGCTATGTTTGGTCGCGATAACCGACATCCACGCGGGCGGAGCCGCAGGCAAAAGCTTGTTACTAATACTCCCTCTAGCTAAGCTAAATTGCTTGTGCTAGGAGTGGGTTCACGTCGGTAGTGCAATGGTCAGAATTCGAACGCGGGACCTCTCAATCGTAAGTCCGACTCCATAGCCACTAAGCCCCCGACTTTTTTTATGACTTCAATAATGAGTCATCAGTCAAGAAAAACAAATGAAATCTCAGTGGAAAATCCCATAAAACTTTCTATTTAGTACTCCATAAATACTATTAGTCTCATTGTCGTTGATAAACGTTGATACACCATTTATTTACGCGCTAAAATGTTTACGATCTGTTCCATTAAGACGTTAAGATTTAGCCCTTTGCCTTGAAGGCGTTCGCTTTATTCCAAGTCATTAAACTCAGAGTTATGAGTAATTAACAATGCGCTGTAAATTGAAGGCTGTCATTAAATTAAAATGATAAATATGTTTATTTAGTAAATGTTCCAAGGAATGTGTAATTGTGTATGTAATAACCTATTTTCTAGAGGCTACCTTCAGTTTACCATCAGGTGAGGTGATTTTTTTTATGGAGTAGGGAAGCAAATGAGCAGACGGATAGTAAGCGATCACCGCACCGCCGGTCACCCATGGACACCCGCAACACCAGAGGAGTCACAAGTGCGTTGTCTTCCTTTTAAAAGAGAGTACGCTCTTTTCTTTAAGGTTTGAAGGTTTCTTTATCTTAGCGTTAATCCAAGTCGCGTCTGAAGTTCCCACCGGAGTCTGAGGTACGCTTTACTAGACTTACTGCGAATTTGGCTGAACTTCGATATTTTCTGTGAAGCGACTGCTATCTGACCTCCACAACCCAATAGCGATATCAAAGTATTGCAGTTATTGCTTTACTAAGAAGCGCACCTCCCCATCCCGGGGGCGAGTCGGGGACACCGTTGTCCCCCCTCCCCAGGAAACACACACCGTAAGGGATGGCCCTGGGTCAGCCGGGGTGCGAGGGATATGTCGAAGACAACCTCACCTCTGGCCTAGCACCACGACCCTCAGTCGGCGTGTGGTTTTAGTCGGTTCGATTCCAATATAACCTCCCCTTCTGGTTCCGGCAGGGGAGGTATCCGAGGGGATTTCCGCACGAAAAAAAAGAAAAGACATAACATAACATAACCTATCATAAACTCACGCCTGTATTCCCCGAAGGGGTAGCCAGAGGTGCTAGCACCCACATTTCGCCAGTTTATGTTTAGGTCCCAATCTAATAGGTGGCGAGCCTATTGCCTTTAACCGGGCACTTATAAACCTGCGGTAAATACACACATAACTTCGAAAAGCATCGAAAAGTCATTGGTGTGTGCCATGGTAAACTTGGGATCGAACCCTCCTCGTCTCAGCAGTCCATTACCCATACCACTAGGCTACCGCAGAAAAAAAAAGAGAAGCAGTTATCTAGATCAGTCGGACTATTTAGGGCTCCAACTACCGGTAACGACTGCCATAGTTGGAAACCGGGACCGACGGCTTAACGTGTTCTCCGAGGCACGGAAACACCGTATATAAGACAAACTATATTTCACAGAATATGACGACCTTTAACACATAATTAGTTTAAAGTTCGGCTTTCAAGCATTATGTGCGCAGTTAACGCCATTAAACGCGGTTCTGCGTTCAGAAAGCCTATTAATATATTAGCCGAGCAGGTTCGTAAGTACAGCGGAATATAGGACTGTATATTTTGTATATCATTGACTTCTATACTTAATTAGACATATTGAGAACACTTGTACTTTTTCCACAGTAGTTATTATATTGAACCTGACCAGTTTCGCCTTACGGCATTCTCAAAAGTTTACATTTAGCAAAGGTTTTGGATGTTCTAATCGTCGTTCTATTTGACGTTTTTTTTTACTTTCGAAAAATGACCACTTTCTTATAATATAATGAACTGTAAAAGTAAAATTTTCGTACGACAAATAGTTTTCAAGATATTTAATTTTGAAAAATTTAATTTATCGGGCCCCCTAAAACGCTCCATACAAAATCGCACGAAATTGTGACGTCACGCTTCGGTAGCGCGTAGTGCAAATGTATGGAGTGCAAGAGAATATCGCATTTATCTCGGTCTACGTTGCGTTTGCACGTATATAGTTTGTAATAAAAGTTATTTAAAATTTAATGAGGAATCTCAAAAGTTATATATTTGAATTGAATATGATTGTTTATATTTTAACTTTTTTGTGGCAATTTCAACTAATGAAAAGTCATAGTTTCAGTTTAGAAATGTAATATTTTATTTTGCTAAGCATTTTATTTCAGAACAAGCTAACATATTAAGCAGTATTAGGAGGAATCGACGACTTAGTCAAATAGCCCATTCCTAAAAACTACGATATTTAGCATATTTCACAGGTAGATAGTTATAAAATTTAACATTCCGTTAACAATTTTTTTTTTCCAAAATGTTGGGAATAATTATAAGCATGGCCTGAATTCTATAATTAAAACAGTAAAAAAATCCCCCATTCCTGGACCAAGTAAGGAACACTGTGGTTCCCATAAACAAGGGCGTCATCTCAAAACCACAGATCTTCCTGTGTCAGCCGTACGAAGGATATGTTTTAGGCAAAAAGCGTCAGTAGCTCAGTGGTTAAGAAGTCTAACTTACGATCGAGAGATCCCGGTTTCGAATCCTGGCCATTACGCTACCGACGTGAACCCACTCCTAGCACAAGCAATTTGGCTTAGTTGGAGAGGTTAGAGGGAATATCAATAATTTCGGTTGCTAATATACTTATAAAAAAAAACTCACTCGCATTTTCAACATTTCAATATTATTCCTTACCCAACTTGTTATTCCCGTTAACCTCTCTAGTTAAGCTAAATGTCCTACAGTCCCAGGTCCTTTAAGTGGGATGTGAAAAGGCATCTGATGAGGCCGTCAAGCTGAGTGCCACCATTGTTAACATGGTACAACAACAAAATTCGAACCTGAAACCTTTCAACCGCAAGGCCGACTCCCCATCCCCACTATGCTACTTTTAAAATAATAATATTAAGAAATATATACTACACTCTATAAATATTGTTCCGCTATCCGCTATATCAATCGCTACCGCTCATGACTTTTCACTCCCTTGTCGCTGTCGCTGTCGCTATGCTCGTGCCCGCACACTTAACCACCGTTCCCAATACCATACTGACAGTTAAAGATAGATCGCATCTACGGATAAAGTGCTCGGCTGTTTAAATTCAAAACATAGTAACTCCTATTTCACACCAATTTCGGAAAATAAAATTATACCGCGACGCGCTTTCCCGCAAAAAAATCAATTACAATGTTTTCAATTTACACAGCCAATACGTCAAATTTGACAGTTGTGATCTATCTTCAACTGTAAGTATGTTATTGGGAACGGCCGTTAATCACCAACATTCTAATATCACTTATTACTTGTATCATAAAGAGTTCATTTATTTTTATATCATTATATTATGAATTAGTTTATATGCAACTTTCTACAAAATACTGTCTATTTTATTAGAAAGGTTGATTATTATTGTTCGAAATGGAAGATAAATGTTTTAATTGGATAGATACACAAACACGACATCCAGACATTAGGTATAATGAAATAATTGTAAAGTGCCTGGGAGATATTAAAAAAGCCGGCCAAGTGCCAGTCGGATTCACGCACCGAGGGTTTCGTAATTTAAACTACATAAACAACAATAAATATATATATTTTTTTTTTTTTTTTTTGAATGATTTTTTTATAGCTTTCGATATTTATTCGAACAATATATTTTGATTGCCCCGACTTAGAAATTTGATTATTGCACAGCTTCAAGACTTATAGACTTCAGTATGTGGAATTTTAATTAGAAGGGAAATTTGAAGTGATTTAGGTGTGGCTCAATAGCTCAGTTGGAAGAGCATTCCCCCTGTAAGGGAAAGGTCGTGGGTTTAAGTCCCACTTGGGCATTGCATTTTTCCCAATGTATTCGAATTGTAAAAGTTGGCATAATACTATAAAATATTAATTCAAGAATTGTTCTGTTTCATTACGTAACGTATTGTTTATTAATTTAGAAACATTAAAATCTACTTTTAAACTATTTTATTCCTAATAATGCTCGATTTTTATCAATATATGTTTTGTTCTCAAACCCAAGATAAGAATGTAATTCATTTTCACTTTTTATTTAACTTGGTCTTGTTAGAAGGCTCTAATTGATTTTCTTCTGAAACTTTCACAATTTCATTAATGCTGAAAGAATTGGGTTCGAAATGAAAGCAAATCTGAATTGTATTTCAGTTTGTTTATTGTCTCAGATGGAGAGATACTTTATCAGTTCTTTGTTTGTATTATAACTCGAAATTGATATTATCTTTATTGTTTTGTAATACTAAACAGAATTTGTTAGCACTGCTTTGATTTTTACGATTTCTCAACACAATACAGAGATATTGTACATTGTTGGACATTCATGTACAAAACTATACTTTATTTACTTTATTGTGACAGCCTCGGTGGCGTTTTTTTTCTTTTTTTTTTATCGTGCGCAGTTTGCGCCGCCGCCGCGGCCTGCTTCTGCTAGAGTGACAGGCAGCTCCACCGGTCACCCCCAGGCCAGCGCTCATGGAGGACGGAGGTCGTTCTGCGACCTAGCCTCGGTGGCGTGGCGTGGCGACTTCTACGAAATAATTTTATGCATTAATATGGCTATTTGCATTGGTCTAGGTATTTCTATGATACGTATGTATAATACAAAAAAAGTATCTGAGTATGTATATCCGCAGTCTAGATTCCATAACACTAGCTAGTTAAGCTTACCATGGGTCTAGATAGCGTTGTGGAATATTGGAATATAATATCCGATTAGGTATTTAATCAATCAATCAATTAGCCCACCGCAGTCCACTGCTGGACCGAAGACGGGGCATAAAAAGCATCTGATGAGGCCATCCATCTGAGAGCCACTATTGTAACATGGTACGTATCTGTAATGGAGACCCTCTTTACAGATACTTTTCTTTCAGCTTATCATTACGCAAGGTGAGGTCAAATTGACGAAATAGAAATAGAAATAGAAATAGAAATTTATTTGCTCATAAACATGGTAACAAAGATCTTAGCAAGTAACTTAAGTATTATAGCACAACATGTTTAGCCGCAGTAAGTGGCATGCAAATTTCAATAGTACAAATAATTATATTTAATGCTTTATGCACTGTCTTATAGACATACATTAAACGCACAAATTTTTACAAAGTTATTTAAAATTATATAATACAAACTTCAACACACAACAACTTTATTAAACTATTACATATAATATATTTAAACTATTATACTTATTTATCTATTATTTGTAGCGGTCTTTGTAATTTAAGAATTCCTCAATATCATAGAAACATTTCTGTACAAGCCATTTCTTTATTTTTTTTATGAATAGACGTTGTGGTAGTTCGCGCAACGTCTGTGGTATTTTATTGTACATTTTTACACACATGTTGAATGCATTTTTGTGACATAGTGATGTCTGGCATCTCGTTATGACCAGTTTAGTAGGATCTCTTTGACTGTACCGACTATTTGCATCAACCCTCTCGAATAGATGTGGATGTTTCCTGACAAAGAGCCCAGTTTCAAGAATGTATAGGCCAGTTAGTGTGAGTACTTTTGATTGGACAAAGAGTGGCCTGCATGAGTCTAATGGGGCAGCATTGTATATTGCTCTTATGCACTTTTTTTGAGCTCGAAAAGCGTTTATGATAAGTGGAGAGTTGCCCCACAACAACAGCCCATAACGTAAAATCGAGCCAACATAACCGTGATAGGCTGTTAGAGCCACATTCTCTGATGTCATCCTGCGAAGGTTTCGTAGAGCGAACACAAACCTATTTACCTTCTTGCATACCTCGGCGACATGTGGTTTCCAGTTACAGAAACGATCTACTGTAATACCTAAGAACTTCATATGGTCGATTCGTTCAATTTTATGCTGATTGTATGATATATTTATGTTGACTGTATTCATTTTATAATTACAGAATTGTATGTACTTTGTTTTTGAAAAATTAATAGAGAGATTGTTTAATTTTAGCCATTGTATTACGTCAGATAAAACTTTGTTTACTACTGCTTCGTGAGTTACTCTATTTTTGGCTGGTATAAATATGGATACGTCAACTGCAAATAGTAAAAAAGTTTTGTTCGTCTTTGATTATACAATTTTTATTTAAGAAGCTCATTATACGCTTATGCATCAATTTCTCATATATCTTTGATATTACGGGTACCAATGTGATGGGTCTATAGTTGCTCATTTCAAATTCGTCATCTTTCTTATATAGGGGTTTCACTATTGATAGCTTCAACTTATCAGGAAACACACCCTGGCTGAAGGAGAGATTTATAAGATGTGAAAGCGGAGCTGCTATGATGGTCGCACAATGTTTTAGGACAGTTGTGGAAATGGAGTCATAACCTACAGATTTGGTATTGTTGAGCGTTTTTATGGCTATTTCCACTTCAGTTGGGGTACAGGGTAACAAAAATAATGACTGATCTACCCTTTCTAGGTTACTTTAGTTGCAAGTGGGGCTTGAGACATCCCTTGGAGCTCCCACCTCAATGTAGTGTTCATTAAATGCGTCTGCTATGTCTACGGGGTTAGTCAAGATAGTATCATTATATTTCACATATTTTACAGATTCATAACACTTCATATAATCATTTTTATTTTTTATCACGTTCCATGTGGCTTTGCACTTGTTTTTTGATCTGTCTATATGAGAGCCGTATGTTCTTTTTTTTGATGCATCTATACATTTTTTAAGTAGCCTACTGTATTGCGAATAGATTGTCTTATTTGTATCAGAGTTATTTTTATAACAGTTGTATCTAAGTCTGTTTTTAGTAATACACGAAATTTTTAAACCTTTTGTGATCCACTTTGGACCCGAAAGGTTGGAGCTAATTTTAATTCTTTTGGTTGGAAAACAGAGCTCGTAAAAAGTAGTAAAAGTGTCGCTGAACAATGTATATGCGGTATTGGCATCATTCTCGTCGTAAATATCAGACCATGTTAAGTTCGATATGCTATCCAAAAATTTTTGGATGTTGTCGCTACACAGGGTGGCCCTATTCAACATATACAAATTTTAGTTATACATATATGAGGCAAACATGAGACAGACCATGAAACATCACTTTGTCTCTTTTTTTCTAATATACAGTTTTGCCTGTAAAAAAGAGACAAAACATTTAAGTTATTTCTCATTTGGGAAAATGAGTGTATAGATTTGACAGCGTGCCGAGTTTTGGCACAATCAATGAATGATTTGTTACACTCATTCATTACTTTACTCTACACGAAACTACAAGAAGCATAATAGTGATGTACTCCAACAAATGATTTGTCGACGAAAATAATCTTTTTTCACATAATAGTACAAATTAACTAATAGCTGGTACAGATAACTCACTGTCTGGAAAATCAACAATCTAACTCAGTTAAGTTCCTTAAGTTAGGGAGATTAACCTCTGCATACCTACAAATTTGTCGGCCTACGGTTATTATTATTTTCTTACTTCGCAGTCGCTCGGCCACAGCCCGCCAAAAATAGCTTAGTGGAGATCGCCGAAGATTTGTGTTAAAACAAATATTGATGCAAATACAGAGAGTATCACGCAATACAAAGCTGGCTTTATCACAAGGAGTTTTATTAAAAAAAAATAATGCGAGGTTTTGCATCATTACTGCTCGGAGAAGAAGACGTGAAGAGCCTCATTTACAAAAAATCAAGAGGAGGCCTTATATACGCCTCATCGAGCGTGGTAAACATACACATAACACAAAAACGGAAAAATTAATTAAAATGCACCTGACAAACAAGAGAACCCCCGTAAGTTATTACTTATATATATTTAAATTTATATGTGAATTTTATGATATGAAAAATATTTGTGCCGATTCTGATGCAACACATAGCACTAATCACAAGTTTCTTTTAATTAAATGTGTAATACACTTTTCTAGACATCAGGTTTAGACACCACGATCGTACACAATGCGATAAGCTGTCACATCGACAATATTTAAATAAAAAATGCTTATTATATTTTTATTGTTATTTTCTTCGCATAAACCGTCATGATGATACCATGCGCCTAGCATTTTTCTATACTCCTAAATATAAGATATCGACAAATATTACGATACTAGAAGCTACAGCCTTAACATAGTAACCGTCGGCCATACGTTCATTCACGAAAATGGAACGTAGGTATACACGCCTAATCTGTAGGTATGGCCTATCTACTAAGCGCGCGAGCGTTCTTCCTATATCTATGTGTCGCTACCATAATCTTTTTCTATTGTATACCAATGTTGCAGTTTATTTATGGGTGTGGTAGAGGCAAAAGTCAGGAGTTGACAGGTGTTATGATCCGATAAGTTTAAATTTATGGTGCTTCCGTGTGCATTTTTTAAATTGCTGTAAATATGATCAAGGCATGTTTTATCTCTGGTCGGTGTGTTAATATATGAAATTAAATTATAGTTTTGGAGTATCTCATGTAATTGTGAGACTAATTTATTAGTTTGGAGAATGTCGAGATTTACGTCCCCAGTTATAATATTTTTTTTCCCCTTGTGTTTAGCCGTTAATTTATGCAATAATAGATTTAATTTTTCTAGGTAGGTGTCGGCCTTTTTTTGTGGTATTCTATATATACATACTATTAATAAACTAAGACTCGGAATTTCTATACCACAGCATTCAAATGATTTTTCAACCGACATCTCTCTACATATTAAGATAGGTTTAAAATCTAGAGTTCTGTGTATCAATATACATACTCCTCCCCTCCTTATATCTGCCCGAGAAGAATGACACCCTAGTTTGAACTTTTTTAAGTATATATTCTGTTCTTCCCCCTCTTTTATGAAGCTTTCTGATATGCATATAATGCCAACATTGTAGTGTTGTGATAGGTTACCTAATACGATTTCTAGTTTGTTTAATTTATTCAACAAACCAGCGATATTTTGATGTATTAATGTTACAGTTTCTTTTTTTGTATTACAGAGATTAGGGTCGAAAAAATGGGATCTGGTCATCAGGGTTTTGCCTTGACACAATAGGAAAGTAGTAAGGAATAGTACCTTTTATGGGTTCCGTTGTAGTGCGTGGCTTTGTAGACATGGGCTCCGCGCCTGGGACAGGATATACTTGCTTTACCGGTTTAGATTGCTTCTCGCTGAAATATAATGGTAAAGTGCCTACCTCATGCACACGTTTCTGGTCACGAAAGGGTTGATAATTTCTATGAGCAGCTGCAATGCCAGATAGATAATTATTATCATAATCAAGAGAATCGATTATCAAATTAATTTTATTGGCAGCTTTATATAGGAAAGCAGTACGAGACTGAGCATTACAACAAATGTCCAAAAATCTACAATTTTTCATATGTTTACAAAGTGTTTTTAGCATATTATTTACCATAAATTCATTTAAATATCTATTTTTTTGGACTCCCAATACAATTATATTTATATACTTAAAGGTTTTTAGCGCCGATGTAAACTCCATAGAAAATTTAGTAGGGTCGCTGTCGCTTTCCCCTACACTAATTAACAGGTAGTTGTGTGAGGAATCAACAATATTGCTACAAGACTTCAGTATTTCCATCGTTGGTGCGTTTGGTTTAGTGAAGGATGAAATATTGACTGTATCCATGGTGTTCCGTGTGTTTTCTAGTGGCAACTAGAACGGACGCTAAGTTCGTGACTTGTTGACCTCCGAGGATGTATATATTCCGTTCTGCTGGTGTTAATATGTCTGCTCGTTTAGTAGGCTTTGATGTAGTTTGGGTAGTCGTAGTACACATTATATTTGGGGTTCCATGATGAGCTGTGTTCTATATATAAAAATGTGTTCATATATTTTGTTTCCACTTATTCAGGAGCCCCTTAGGGTCTTTTCAAAGGCTTATATATCTTATAAATAACTATGTTACAAATATACCTACACATATTTTTGACACATGACACCTCATTACAAAGATGCTTGAAGCTAACTCGACAAGCGAGCTCCTACGCAATGAGTTCTTATTTGTATGAGACTTAGAAGGTTTTCACATTCATCCGATACCCGATATCCAGATGCCGATAGCCCCATATTATGCTATTTTCACATATATCCGATAAAATCGGTCCGATTCAGCAATTTGCTCGTTAGCATAGCAAGACTAGCTAGGGATGCTCGAAATAAAAAAAAAGAAAGATAAAGTGCAAGCCATTTTCGACCTTATAGACATTTTTTTTTATATTCGTGATCATCGTCATCTATTAACGTAAAAAGACACGTGACTAAGAAAATGACATTAAGATCGAAAGTCGCTTGCAGTCGCTGTTTTAGTCTCTGTGTGAACCAAATTGGACCAACACAGTGGTGTCGGCCGAAAAATGTGATATCTTTTAGTGATACATAATGTCATACATCTGACTGCCTCCGATATCGGATGACGGATGATAATGAAAACGCTCTTACATTAAAGTAAATTGCGTTGAATTTACTGGAGTGTCGTGTGACAGTTACTCCTTCAGGCAGTCAAAGGAGTTACGCCCTTTGAAAGTTAGGACTGAATTAGCTCGTTGAAGACTGGTGAAAATAATATCCTCCTAAACTAATATACGTGTATAATAATGTAGATTTTTCATGGACAAGCACATGGCGCACCTGATGAAAAGTGGTTACCGTGGCCTATGTGTGTAACAGGGAGTCACATTTGAGCTGCCGACCCTGTAAGAACAGAGAGTTTCTGTGACGTCAGTGTAGAAGACAAAGCAGGACAAGTCTTTGGTCTTCCCACTGACAGCACAAAAACTCTACAATGAGCTCTGGGTACCCTACTCACCGCCGGGAACACAACACGAAGTTATCATGGCCGCGGTATTCTGTAGGGTGGAGGTAGTTCCCCAGTCGGACTTATCAATTGGGACGGGAATACCGGGGGCGAGTCGGGGATACCGTTGTCCCCCCTCCCGAGGAGAAAAGAGACCGTAAGGTATGGCCCTGGGTCAGCTAGAGTGCGAGGGATATGTCGAAGACAACCTTACCTCCGGCATAGCACTATAAACATCATTCGGCGTGTGGTTTTAATCAGTTCGAGTCCGACATAACCCTCCCGGCTTCGGCGGTGGAGGTATTCATGGGGATTTCCGCATGAAAAAAGGGGGTGAAAAAACCAAGACCTAACTTAAGATCATTTTAAGTACTTGTTCGTCAAGATCGATCTGGTTCTCACTGTAGCAGAACAAACAAATACAAAAATACAAAAGTGAAACAAATGGTGTTGTAAACCTTGCATCATTTATTTTATTTTGTACTTGGTCCAAAATTCGTTGTGCTAAGATCCAGTGGGACTCGTGAACGCTGACAGTGAAAAGTGGACCAATAAAAAAGTTAAGAGTCTACACGGTTCAATGGGATACTTGAAATTAAAAAGCTAGATTTATTTTTGAACTAGACTTTTATGTAGCGATTTACACTTCACTTACATTTTACTTACCATCCTATTTTACTGACCTTTACTTTCCTAACTGAATATTATAAATGCGAAAGTAACTCTCATCATTATCATCATCCACATAAAGACGTTAGTTCTGATTGCATCCAGGCCACGGTGCCCTCGGAGCTCAGGGTCCGCCTTCCGGCTCTTCCTCCTCCACTTCGCACGATCTTGGGCGTCCAAGGTAGTGAGACCGTTTGCACGCATGTCACCCTCCACGACGCCAAGCCAGCACTTCTTGGGCCTACCCCTTCTACCTGGACCCGGTGGGGGCGCCATTTAACCACTAGTAACTCTACCTGTCTGTATATTATGTTATCACGCCTAAACCACTGAACCGATTTTGATGAAATTTGGTATAGGGGTTGATTAGACTTTGAGAAAGGACATTATGCTATGTTTGGTCGCGATAACCGACATCGACGCGGACGGTGCCGCGGGTAACAGCTAATCCATCCATACTAATATTATAAATGCGAAAGTAACTCCGTCTGTCTGTCTGTATGTTACGCTTTCACGCCTAAACTACAGAACGGATTTGGATGAAATTTGGTATAGGGGTAGATTAGACATGACATGATAGAAAGGACATAGGCTATGTTTGGTCGCGATAACCGACATCCACGCGGGCGGACCCGTGGGCAACAGCTACTAATATTATAAATATAAAATTTTGTGAAGATGTTTGGGTGTTTGTTATTCAATAACGCTTTAATGGCTCAACAGATCTGGCTCTAATTTAGTACAATTATAGATTATATTCTGGAATAATACATGAGTTACTTTTTATCCCGGGAATAGGTTCCCATGAAGTGTGGGAATGGGCTTGAAATTTCACACGCGCGAAGCTGTGGGTAACAGCTAGTATCAAATAATTAGCGATAGACGTACATAGATACATACATAGAGTCACGTGTATTTCCCAGCGGTATACGATCCTGGCATAGATCTTTCGCTTTTTCTACAGCCATAATTGTTTTCGTACATGCTCGCCGGTTTAGGGTATTGGTAGGTATAGAATATGTTATAAATAGTAAGCTTACTATCAATATTTTTTGCCTGTAAAATAAAAAATTGTTTACCTGAATAAGGTAGTTGAATTTTTACAATTTAAACTTACATTTTATTTCTTTTTCTAACCTCTCGTTAAAGAATTCCGTTCGTTGCAAAAGCACGTGATAAAGGTGAAAAATACAGTGTTGCTATGTGTGAAATTTTCCACTGTGCATTGCACCGAACTGCTCGCCAGAGAATAAAAGAATCAAGTCGTGTAATTCCGTTTCGAATTCCACAAAGAGAACGTGATGTATAAAATACAAAGGGAATTTTTCACTAAGCATTGAAAAGTTACAGAAACTATCCAGTGACGGAAATTATAAAATTTTGTACAGTCCAGCCAGTTGTTTTACCAGTACAGTCCAGCCAGTCCGGCCAGTCTGATTATTATAATATTATTATTTATTTATTTATTATTAGAAACAGGCGTGATTTTATGTGTCTTTTTTAAAACGACGGGGTGTTATAAGTTTGACGTGTCTGTGTGTGTGTGTGTGTGTGTGTGTGTGTGTGTGTGTGTGTGTGTCTGTCTGTGGCATCGTAGCACCCAAACGGATGAACCGATTTGGATGTAGTTTTTTTTGTTTGAAAGGTATATTAGTCGGGAGTGTTCTTAGCTATGTTTGAAAAAAATCGGTCCAAGATGGCCGCCACCACAACATGTCGAAATACATATTTCTTCATAACTCCCTCAATATGGGTATCAAATGAAAGAGCTTGACTAGTAGATCACTTTAAAAAGTATAAAATAAAATGAAATTAAAAATTTAAAAAACCCCCGTCACAAAAAACACCTCCCAAAAGTTAAAAATAAATGGAGTTTCCTTTCAACTTTAACGGTTGCCATGTCGTTGGACCTTGAATCGTTCCGATAATATAACGGAGTGCTTAACCAGTTAAGGTCCCCCGACATGGCAACCGTTAAAGTTAAAAGGAAACTCCATTTATTTTTAACTTTTGGGAGGTGTTTTGTGACGGGGGTTTTTTAAATTTTTAATTTAATTTTTTTATAAAAGGACATGTCAATTTGACTTGATGGTAAGCTAAAGGCAAAGTCTTGGAAAGAGGGTCACCATCGTAAAAATGTACCATGTTAACAATGGTGGCACGCCCCGCTTAAAGGACCTGGCACTGTAGGATGACTACCTACTTCACAATTATTACTGGGTGATTTCAAAATCGTCCGAAAGTATTAAATAGGCGAAAAAAATTGATGATCAGGTGTAATGAATACCTAATGAATTGGCGTTGTAATTTTTTTTTTCCAAATGAATACTTCCATCGAAACTATTTCAAAAAAAACTTTTATCCAACACAACTATAACATGTGGAAGCTCGTGAAATAAGTAAGGATAGAGTTAAATGGCGGGTTGTTGTCTCTGCCTACCCCGGAGAGAAATAAGCGTCAGCATATGTATGTATGATTATAACATCATGGTATTTAACAGAACTAGCCTTCGGATATCGGTGATCCCGACTTTTTGTCAAATGTCCGGTTCTACTAAACCAATGACGATGAAAGACATAATATTTTAAGTCTGACCAAGCATTTTTATAAACTAAACTAGCTTTTGGATCCGCCCGCGTGGATGTCGGTTATTGCGGCCGAACATAGCCTATGTCCTTTCTCATGGTTTAATCTACCCCTGTACCGAATTTCATCAAAATCGGTACAGGTTTAGGCGTGAAAAGACAGACAGACATACAGACAGACAGATTTACTTTCCAATTTATAATATTAGTATGGATACATATCCAAATCCGTTTAGTACTTTTTGCGTCCATTGCCAACACATGGACAAACATGTAGGAATACAAAAAAAATGTGTTCAGTAACGTTAAGATAACAAAAAAAAAAAAGTTTTTTTTTGTAAATATCTAATGTAGGGGCAAGTGCTGTACCTATGGACGGCTTTACCTATGGACACTATTAATATTTTAAAAACTAGAAATCGTTTAATCGTAATTTGAACGCATCCGTAAACATTTTTTTACGTATGGTAACACTGGCTAGCGGCCATTGCGCTTAGTCCTTTGGATGTGCTTTGGTGGGCCGTTGAAATTTTTCTGCGCAAAAAGTAAGTGTTTTTGTTAATTTCCAAAGTTTTTTTCTGTGATAAATTATATTGCATGTATAGTGTCGCTATTGCATTATTGTATTCAGCATTTTGTCATTGATTTATGGAACGTTTAGCCCTTTTTCTCGAATTGTTTACTAGGCACGACCATTTTTAGGTTATATCTCAATATTTGTACCTGTGGACAAGGGAATGATTGTACCTATGGACTGTCCACAGGTACATGCGCACAACTGTACCTGTAGACATTTTATTTGTTTTGGGAAATAATTCGTTATACTTTATTTTCCAGTGCCTCGGAGTAAAACAGGAGTGAAACGAAATAAAATATGTCCAGTTACCCTCTCTGAAGCAATGAAAGATATTAGAAATGGATGCTCGTACCGTAAGGCTGCTGAAAAATATCACTTACCAAAGTCTACAATTTGTAAATATTTTCAACTGAATAAAGACTATGATCTCAATGATAAGACTGTAGAACTTTTGAAAAATGACGTGAAGCAGATATTTGAGGAGTACGATGAGATTCAGTTGTGTGAATACTTAAAAAAAGCTGCCTACCTCCACATGGGCTTAGATTCTAAACAAGTCAGGGACCTTGCCTACCAATTTGCTATTGCAAAGAAGAAAGAAAGAATTCCAGCTAGCTGGCATGAGCACAAAACAGCAGGTATAGGCTGGTTAAGGTGTTTTCGACAGCGCTATACGGAATTGTCACTAAGAAAGCCGGAATCCACCAGTTTGGCGAGAGCAACCAGCTTTAACAGGGCAAATGTTTCCAACTTTTTTGATAACCTTGAAAAAGTTATGAAGAAGCACAATTTTCCTCCTGATTCAGTATATAATGTTGATGAGACCGGAGTATCAACGGTGCATCAGCCTAGAAAAGTATTAGCTCCAAAAAAAATTAGGCAGTTGGGAAAATTAACTTCTGGAGAAAGAGGGACAAACAATACTATGATTGCTTGCATAAATGCAGTTGGAAACACTATTCCACCTTTAATAATTTTTCCAAGGGTATATTTCAAAGATCACATGCTAAAAGGTGCTCCGCCAGGTTCAATTGGTGCTGCAAATCAATCAGGATGGAGCACAGAAGCTATTTTCTTACAATATTTGGACCATTTTATAAAACATGCTAAACCTACTAAAGAACGTCCTGTTCTATTAACGATGGACAACCACGAATCTCACATTTCCATTGAAATCATAGACAAAGCCACTGATAACGGAATAGTTCTTTTGACTTTGCCTCCACATACCTCGAACAAGTTGCAAGCTCTGGACAGATGTGTGTTCGGACCATTTAAGTCGCAGTATAATAAGGCGGCTGACAGGTGGATGTTGAACCACCCTGGAAAGCCTATTTCCATTTATGACGTAGCAGAAATCATAGGCGAAGCATATTCACTTTCATTTACCCCAAAGAATATAATCAAAAGTTTTGAAGCAACAGGCATATACCCCGTTAATCGGGACATATTTAATGACGAAGATTTCCTGTGTTCATATGTTACTGATCGTCCACAACCGACTGCCGCTGATAATCTAGTTCACCAAACAGATCTAGAACCACTTATTGAGAATCTTGATACCCCTCAGGAAAACGCTCTCTCCGATATTCCGACTATTCAAAAACAGCCACATGTGGAAGTTCCTGCCGCATCCCTAGAAAATAACCAAATTGAAGCTGAATGTGGGCGTTGTGAGCCAAACGAAAATTTGAAAAATGCTGCTATTCTGCCAACTCCTGAAACCATACGGCCTTTTCATAAGGCGGAAACGAGAAAATTAAATCAACGCGGAAGAAAACAGGGGAAAACAAGAATACTAACTGATACACCGGAGAAAACATCTATTCGTAATGAGGCTCTAATAAAAAAAGAAAAGAAACGAAAAAATGCAGCTAAAATAGTGAAGAAGAGTGCACCTAAAAAGAAGCCTGAACTCATTGACTTAATTTCTAAACCTGGCCCTAGCACGCGAAAAATATCCCCTAATAAAACTATTTCTGTACTCGAAGAGCAGCATTTATCAATAGTCATGTGTGTGGGATGTAGAAAATATGAAAACAAGAAAAATATGTTGACTTGTTCTATGTGTGAAGGGCGATATCATAAGAAATGTGTTTCGAAATCTCAGATGGACAATTTCGACTCCGATGATGATGATGACTGTAGTTTTATTTGTATTAGATGCTTTAAAATAGACGACGATGATTCAGATGTTTCTAGTACAGAATTATATAATATGTATTATAATTCTAAAAAACGAGGAATGTAGATTTTTAAAAGTTATTTTTTTTTTGACTTTTTGAAGTTGTTTTTGTGATTTCTAGTATTTTTAAAACGCTTTGTCCACTGGTACATAAGCGTCCATAGGTACATTTTTGGTGTCCAGAGGTACATAGGTAGGTTGTACCCATGGACAAAATAAGTAATTTTTGAAATATCTTATTTTTGCTAATATTGTGATAGCTATCTAATCAAAGACTGCTAATTTGTAAGAGTTAACTAGTGTTTAATCAGTGCAATAAATACTTATAAGATTAAGTTCACACGTTTTTTCTTTAAAATAAATTTTAACTCAAATTCTGGGAAACGTCCACAGGTAGAACACTTGCCCCTACAGACACAACCACTTTATCTAATATATAAAATTCTCGTGTCACAGTTTTCGTTGCCATACTCCTCCGAAACGGCTTGACCGATTTTGATGAAATTTTTTGTGCATATTGAGTAGGTCTGAGAATCGGCCAACATCTATTTTTCATCCCCCTAAATGGTGCAGCGGGAACGGGATCTGACGCCACGAGTGCAGAAAAAAATTGGCGGTACGAAGTTCGCCGGGACAGCTAGTAAAATTATATAATAGCAAAGATAGTCTATCACATAAAACCCAACAACCTTATAGCGGGTGTTCCAAAGTACAAAGTACACAAACAATAAACTTTTGCAGTTATTACGCAAGCTTTTTATATTTGCATATGCAGGACATGTTTTGCATACAAATTCTGTTTTATTCCAATCCGCATGTAATCCTCTGATGAAAAAAGTTGTTTACGTAATATGCATGGTGTTGAATAATAATGAAATAAGTACTTACGTCGTATTTTAAGTACTTTTATTAATTTTCACTGCGATATAGCAGTGTCTATTTTATTAATTAAAATGTATATAATGGAAAAGATGTAGGTAAAACGATTTTTTATTTATAAAGGACACCTCAATTTGACTTCACCTCGCCTGAAGCTAAATGCAAAGTCTCCGAAAGACGGTCACCATCGTAAACATGTACCATGTTAACAGTGGTGGTACTCAGCTTGACGGCATCATCAGATGCCTTTTCACGCCCCGCTTAAAGGACCCGGGACTGTAGGAAGAAGGAAACACGTGAGCTGGCAGGGAGTTCCAGGTCTTCATGGTGCGGCATAGGAATGAGTTACTGAAACGCTTGGTTCCTAATAGAACGTAAAAAAATCTGTTGACCTAGATGGTCTGCTTAGGAAAGGACAGGATTTATTTTATACCACTTAGGTGGCAGACAAGCACAAGGCCCACACGATGGAAAGTGGTTATCGTGGCCTATGGACCTGTGCAACACCAGGGGAGTCACACTTGTACTGCCGACCCTGTAAGAACAGATTCTGTGCCGTCAGTGTAGAAGACAGAGCAGGACAAGCCTTTGGTCTTCCCACTGAGAGCACAAAAACTCTCCAGTGAGCTCTGGCTACCCTACTCATCGTTGAACACAACACGAGGTTATTATGGCCGCGGTATTCTGTAGGGTGGAAGTACTTCCCTAGTCGGACTGCTCAATAGAGTTGGGACTCTTATTATCCGGTAGTAGATTAATTATATATCATCATTATATATCATCGTCATTTTATATCATTGAGTTGTCCCGATTGCATCCAAGCCTGGAGTAGGCTTTTCATCCTTCAATATCAAAAATATCCCTGTCAGTAAAATCACTAAATAGGCATAAGTTCAAAATACATCGGGAAAAATGAAGCGCTCAAGTGGGACTTGCACGACCTTACCCTTATAGGGGGAATGCTCTTCCATCTGAGCTATTGGGCCACACCTGAATCACTTCAATTTTCCCTTCTCTTTATTTCCGTCGACGGCGACGGTTGTAAGGGGTAAGTTGGAAGAGTATTCTACCTGTAAGGGAAAGGTTGTGGGTTCAATTCCCACTTGAGCGCTTCATTTTTCCCGATGTATTTGGAATTTAAAAGTTAGCATAATAAATTGCTATAAAAAAATCATTCAAATAGGCATAAATTGTTATAATCAATTCTTTCGATCGAGCAATTCTTGCATATTATATATTTGGAATCTTGGAATCGGCTCCAACGATTTTCATGTAGGGGGTTTTGGGGGCGATAAATCGATCTAGCTAGGATTCATTTTTAGAAAATTAATAAAAAAAAAATACCGGGCGAAGCTCAGTCAAACCAGATATTCTGTAATTATATGACCAAAAATTCAATAAACTTTAACATACTACACTTTACCGTGGATATTTTCTAAACGCATACCTGCACATAAAAGCACGAACAGTTACAAACAAAATTGTACCTTCAACTTTCCACGTTTAAACATTTGAAAATAAACTCTCTACTTTACAGTCTCTAAAGAATTCTACTGCATTCTGAACTTTTAAAATTCCGTTGAAGTAGATCCTGCTAGCTATTCTAGAGATATATCTTTGGAACTGAAGGTAAGGCGATTGGCACACTGCGACGCGCGACGCGGCGTCGAGCGTTGTTGCGTCGACGCGGCGTCGCGCTCGTCCCCTCTACGGAGCTCATTTTGTATAGAAAAACGCGGGGTCCCACACACTGACAACGCAATCACGCGCGTTGCCGCAGAATACGCGCGTACAAGCAGAAAACGCGAGGTATGGCACACTGAAATCTGCATTCACGCGCGTGTTTTTCGCGGGATTTTTAGTCCGAGAGCTGTTAGAAATTTCTGTGTAGGTAATTGAGACGAATTTTAAATTAATATTATTGCAATGCAACATGACAAATTTAGAGCGCTTTCACATCAACTGACGTCCGATATCCAATATCCGATATCCGAGATCGGAGGAAGTCAAATATCGATGCCCAATATCGGGTATTGGAGCCGACACCACTGTTTTGGCTCGTTATCGGAACACGCAGAGACTGCAAGCGACTTTCAACCTAAATGGCATTTTCTTAGTTACGTCTCTTTTCGCGTTAATAGATGACGCTGATCACGAATATAAGGAAAAAAATAGTTACTATGTCATGTCAATAAGTAGAAAACAGCTTGCACTTCTAATCATTTTCTTTTCATCTCTAGCGTTCTTAATATAGTCTGGGCTAACGAGCTAATGGCCGGATGGCTTTACTTTACTTTTCTCAAAATTTTAGATTACTTCACACACCTACCTACCAAAAAAATTCTAATATCTCTCGGTCTATACTAGCTCTCTCGCGCCAACGCGCGTCGACGCGCGACGCCGCGTCGAGCGTTGCAGTGTGCCAATCGCCTAATTGGTTGAACTGGCGATGTGCCAGGCAGTAGGGAACATCACAAACGACTCGAAAAGTAGTGTGAAAACGTCTATTAATTGTAAGGCGATTGGCACACTGCAACGCTCGACGCGGCGTCGATCGTCGACGCGCGTGGACGCGAGAGAGCTAGTATAGTCCGAGAGATATTAGAATTTTTTTGGTAGGTAGGTGTGTGAAGTAATCTAAAATTTTGAGAAAAGTAAAGTAAAGCCATCCGACCATTAGCTCGTTAGCCCAGACTATATTAAGAACGCTAGAGATGAAAAGAAAATGATTAGAAGTGCAAGCTATTTTCGACTTATTGACATGACATAGTAACTATTTTTTTTTCTTGTATTCGTGATCAGCGTCATCTATTAACGCGAAAAGAGACGTAACTAAGAAAATGCCATTTAGGTTGACAGTCGCTTGCAGTCTCTGCTTGTTCCGATAACGAGCCAAAACAGTGGTGTCGGCTCCAATACCCGATATTGGGCATCGATATTTGACTTCCTCCGATCTCGGATATCGGATATTGGATATCGGACGTCAGTTGATGTGAAAGTGCTCTAAATTTGCCGTTAAATAGTCATGTTGCATTGCAATAATATTAATTTAAAATTCGTCTCAATTACCTACACAGAAATTTCTAACAGCTCTCGGACTAAAAATCCCTCGAAAAACACGCGCGTGAATGCAGATTTCAGTGTGCCATACCTCGCGTTTTCTACTTGTACGCGCGTATTCTGCGGCAACGCGCGTGATTGCGTTGTCAGTGTGTGGGACCCCGCGTTTTTCTATACAAAATGAGCTCCGTAGAGGTAGAGGCGACGAGCGCGACGCCGCGTCGACGCAACAACGCTCGACGCCGCGTCGCGCCTCGCAGTGTGCCAATCGCCTTAGGCGATTGGCACACTGCGACGCGCGACGCGGCGTCGTTCGTCGACGCGCGTGGACGCGAGAGAGCTAGTATAGTCCGAGAGATTTAGAATTTTTTTGGTAGGTAGGTGTGTGAAGTACCTAATCTAAAATTTTTAGAAAAGTAAAGTAAAGCCATCCGAACCATTAGCTCGATAGCCCAGACTATATTAACGCTAGAGATGAAAAGAAAATGATTAGAAGTGCAAGCTATTTTCGACTTATTGACATGACATAGTAACTATTTTTTTTTCTTATATTCGCGATCAGCGTCGTCTATTAACGCGAAAAGAGACGTAACTAAGAAAATGCCATTTAGGTTGAAAGTCGCTTGCAGTCTCTGCGTGTTCCGATAACGAGCCAAAACAGTGGTGTCGGCTCCAATACCCGATATTGGGCATCGATATTTGACTTCCTCCGATCTCGGATATCGGATATTTGATATCGGACGTCAGTTGATGTGAAAGCGCTCTAAATTTGCCGTTAAATAGTCATGTTGCATTGCAATAATATTAATTTAAAATTCGTCTCAATTCCTACACAGAAATTTCTAACAGCTCTCGGACTAAAAATCTCTCGAAAAACACGCGCGTAAATGCAGATTTCAGTGTGCCATACCTCGCGTTTTCTGCTTGTACGCGCGTATTCTGCGGCAACGCGCGTCATTGCGTTGTCAGTGTGTGGGACCCCGCGTTTTTCTATACAAAATGAGCTCCGTAGAGGCGACGAGCGCGACGCCGCGTCGACGCAACAACGCTCGACGCCGCGTCGCGCGTCGCAGTGTGCCAATCGCCTAACGGAACGAAATCTGTCATCTGATGTAGTAGAAGTACATTCTTAATCTCACAGATGGCGCTAATATATATTATGTTTATTTATATGAGATTTGAAGAAAAACAATTTTGAATATAAAATTACGTGATAAATTACTACAATATTTTGTTTTTAAAGATTAATTATACAAATAAGGATATTTATAAATCAGTTATTTATTTGAATATTCAAATGCCGTGTTTTATTAAACTTTAAGTTTTTGAACGAAATTCGTATGTGAAGGAAGTTCTGGTCGAATATCAGGGATATTCGTTACATATTTAAACGGAAATACTAAATGGAATAGATATTGTCGATATTAATTGATTGCAGTTAATTTGAAAATAAATACAATAATTTTAAGTTATAGTTTGAACGATTCTAGGAAGATAAATCCAAATTAGAATTATTTCGTCGGACTAAAAATCAGAGTGCGTAACTCCGTTTGGGATAATTTTACACAGGCAAGAAAAAACTGATTATTTATGTTATGTATGGTAATAATTCTAATGTAACTATTTATTTAGAGGTAAAATTGATCAGGGAATTCAATTATTTGATTTATTTAGACATTTTTTAATTTATTTAATAAGATAATGGACTTACGCATTCTTCTACTATGCGCGTTTGGAGTTACGAAATGGACACGCACTTACGACTTATTATTTTTATGGTTTTATTTACCTGACATGAATTTACGCAGTTTTACAATAAATATAGTATGCATTGGAATTTTTTTTTATTAAAAATAAAATAATCATTCTAAAATGTACTCTGTTAGACCGACTTTAACATCAATTAAAGTTTAAACTATTCATGCTAAGCATTTATTTATGGCACATTAATCAGTCTTAGGCTTTCTTTTCTTTAGGAACATCACAATATTAGATAATATAGTTACCTAACTACTTAATTATACAAATGAAAAGTAACATTATTTGGAATCATGTTTACAGGAGTCCTAGTATTAAAGTTATTTACGGTACAACAATCAGTCTTAGACTTTCTTTTCTTACTAAGTAATTAAGTACATAACAAAATTATCTTATCTAATAAACACTATAAAAAGAAAAATAACACACTTCTGAACGAAGTCTATAGGAGTCCTAGTAATAAATTATTTGGATACCTACATAGTTTTACCACAAGTCACTCTGAAACTTTTAACAACAATTATTATTTACCGACACTTAATATAAAATCAATAAAAAACAATAAGTATCAAAAAACAAATGGAATTCAGTTTTGAAAGTAAGGTAAGTCATCATAAAATTTATGGTAATCTTTTTCCATGGTATCCTTCAAAGACTGAAGATGCATGTACTTCTCTTTTTTTATTTTCAGCCTTGTCGAGTATAATTGAGGAATGTCATCCCATGGAACGTAACAGCTTTGTTTAATTCTAATAGGGAGCTCTTCCCAGTCAATGTTAGAGTGTCTTAACTTGTAAACAATCTTCCCATCAGGAACATACTTTAGAGCCCTTAGATTAGTTACTGTAGGATCACCAGCTCTTTTTCCGGGTCGAATAGACTTGTAGAAAGTCAACGTCTTCTCTATATCTTTAAAGAAATGATGATAAAGATATTCCACATCATACGGATTCTTTTTACAAGCTGTCTTGGCCAGATATAGGTAGTCTGCTGGAACATTTATTTTTTTGTGTCTTATCGCTCTTTCTATAACGGAGTGCATACTATCGCACTCCATTTGCGTATGCCCTTTTTCAAGATATTTTTGAACAATATTTATCTTGTTTCCCATGCTAAAGTTGAGCAAGGCATTAGACAATACCACATTCCTATTTTGGTATGTACAGCCATCACTGTACAAAATTAGTTCCTTACTATTATCTACTGAGTGTTGATTAATAAACTTTCCCAGAGCAGTGACGATAATAGTAGAAAATTCATTACTTGTTAGTCTTCCTTCGCATTCGTTCCAGATGTAACAATATCCTTTGTTTCTTTTAACATCGTATAGAGTAAAATTGTGGACTATAAGCTTTGTTTTATAGTAAAGTGCAGACACATTTGATCGTGGGCTTAAAAGCACTGACTGCAGATCCATAGTAAGCACTTCATTGCTTGACGCAGTATCTTTTGCTAGTTCTTTCCGTGCTTCCTCTTTCTTTTCCAGATGTATTTTGTAATCGCATTCTGTAGTATTTCCCGTTTTAAACGACTCACAAATATCGCATAAATCCTTTTTTGGCCGAAATAGTGACAATTTAAGCTCTTCAAATACATTGGAAAATGTTGCAATGCTTAAAGGTGTAACTTTTTCTCGCAGACAGAAGTCATCTTTATAGGTCTTGTATAGTTGTAATTTTGATGTCCAAAGTGGTTCCAAATACAATTTGGATGAATTTTTGCGACAGTAGTGAGATTCCAGTTTCGGCAAGGAATCAAAAAATCTTCGCAATTGTTTATGGAGTTCATCTTTGGTATTATTTTTTGGTACATTTTGAGGTATATTATGATTTCGTATAATCCATTTTTTGATAACCCATTCACCAACACTCAAGCTGTTTAGGAACATTTTCTTACATACCCGATATCTAGTCCCTTTGCTATCAGAGAGATATAACTCTACAGAATTTTCTCGCCTTGATGAAGTTCCAGCACATCTTTCTCTTTCCTTGAGCTTGCAAACAGATGACATCCGAATATACATTTTCTTTTCTTCCCAACTCATATTCCAAAATTTGTCGAAACAGTTTTTTCTTTCTTGTTCCAGTATATTATCGCATTGTAATTTTGTACCACCTTTTAAGCTTAGCTTACAGTTACATCTTTCTTTTATCTTTCTTTCACTCTTGGGCTCAATAAAATTCCATTTACCATTTACTTTTTTCTTTCCTAAATACGATTTTCCTTCTTCTCTCAGCTTCTTGCTTTTATTAGCTTGCCAATCCTGAGGTTGTCTCTTTTTGTGTCTTTTTCTTGGCGGTGGTTGACATGTTGAAGAATCTTGTTCAATTGCAGCAGTTTGGCAACTAGTTGAACATGGCGGTGACAAGTTGATGATGTTAAGAGCGGTGACACGTTGAACTGTAGTACGGTGTTCTTCAATTCGGCACAGAACCACAGATTCAGTTGGTGTTTTATTTTCTTTATCAATCTCATATGAATGTACTGGAATTTCGTCTCGTATTATAGATACACTATCTGTCGAACTGCTCATTGATTTTTTTCGAAGAGATCCATCATTGTGTATGATAATATTAGATGGAGAACCGCTGAAGCATACCGCATCAGTCTTTATTTCATCCAATAATAGTGAAGAGTCTTCTTGTAAAAGATACGATCCTGGTTGCAAAGTTGTAAGTTCTTTTGTGGCAAATGTAGGTAACGCTTCGTTTCCAACAACTTGACGTACTTCTATCGCTGTTATGTCCGGCAAATCGTTTTGTGAAAATATGTATGATCCTGGATTAATATTTGAAGTAAGCTGCTGCGACTCATCATTGTCTGGAGGGATAAGCTGTTGCGACTCGTTGTAGTCTTCAAGGATAAGCTGCTGCGACTCATTATTGTCTGAAGAGATAAGCTGCTGTGATTCAATATAGCCTGGAGGCTGCTGCTGCGATTCACTATAGTCAACATTTTGAAGGATTTTTAATATTCGGGAATTTTGTAACATCTTGCCTAATAAGTAGGTACCTGAAAAACAAAATGAAACAATGCTGATATCACTAATTACCTACAAGCACGACGTAGACTTTTAGTAGAAGCCGGGATTCAGTATTTATTATCTGTGCTTGCATAAACAAACGGGACACGTTTGGGAATCGAACCCACACACCTACTCACTTTACTAAATTACGAGGTGAGCTACAATACTACTCAAGTAGTACCTATTAGATACTTTTATAGGCAAAAGCTGTTGTAGGCATAAACTAGGTAAGACATTACTAATTTAAGTAATAAAACTGCATAGAACATCGTAACTCCATAATAAACAAACGTAATTTTAAATTTAAAAAAACAAATAAAACTTCGTAACTCCTCCAAAATATTTAAAGCTTCTTTATAACATTTTGGCTCGTAATTTTTAGTTTTCTTGATAATCAATTAAGAATACAATAACACACAAATAGGTATAATTAAACACAACATCAGTTAACAACAGTTTACGTACCTTATTTTTCGAAATTGCGCGTGACCTCCCCTCGGCACAAGCGACACCGTACTGAGCTTTGGAGTTGCGTATTATGCTAATTACAAAATGGCGGCGTGGAAATAGGTGTTTTTATTATTCACTCATAACAAATTAAATAGTTTTTTGTAGGATATAAGACTTATTCCAACGGAGAGGTTACATAATTCTGCACTAGATGGCATCAAAAGTCTATTTTTGATTTTTTTGGAGTTACGCACTCTGATTTTTAGTCCGACGATTTGTGGATATATTGATTTGACAATGATTTCAAACAGCGCTACGATTGGCTGGTTGGAATCGTACGATATTTTGTTTAGAGAAGTAGGGATTATTGCGGTTGGGGTGAGGATAGTTGAGGACAGGAAGGATCATTAATTGTTGGGAGCTGCTGGAGAGAGGTGGTCAGGAGTAGAAAGTCTGGTGGGTCATTTCGCGTTTTATAAATTGTGTTAAGAGGGTACTGAGAGGTTACTGTGTTAAAATTCCGTTGTACATTAATTTTATTCGCGTTTGAAATTATTTGAGAATCTTAACGTAACTTCAGTGTTGAGAATATATAAACTCGCATCGTTTCATGCTGAGATAGGACACCTTTTCTGTGATTGCGAAGTATGGGCTGAAGGGCTCATATGGAGTAGTTACTCACGCCTGGGAGAGTCTTCCCCGTGACTTCATGAAACAATGCAGGATGGGAACGGAGATTTGGAAATCTACCTGTCGAGTGGATTGTTAGGATTTTGAATATCGAATTGGGGTATTAGTGAATATTATATAAACCCGCCTTGGTTTATGCTGAGATAGGACCCCATTTCTGTGACTGCGAAGTATGGGCTGAAGGGCTCATATGGAGTAGTTACTCACGCTTGGGAGAGTCTTCCCCGTGACTTCATGAAACAAGGCAGGATGGGAATGGAGATTAGGGATTCTGAAGTGGGTAGAATCAGTAGATAACATACAAGCAGCAATGATGGGGGGGGTTTTAGCTAGGAGTCCCTTAGGAAAGCCAATCGAAGTGATCGGTCTTGGGTGGAACACCTAACGGTGCCAACGAAGCCCTTGTCCTCTGTCTAGCTAGGGAGCTGATCAAGTTAAGGCGAGCAGCTATTCGATTTTACCTGTCTCAGGGTCGAATAAAGCCTTCTGGGTATCGGTGACCAGTGGCCCGAAGTATCGGTGTCGTTGGAGCTGATAGCTCAGTCTTTATTTATATATTTATTTATACACACAATTATATATCTCGTTAGGGCTTTAGTTAACATCCCTGGCTTCGGCCGTTAACTAAGGCAAGCACACAGTCATAGGGCATACAAAATCAAGTCTGACTAGCTTGTTCCCTTACAGAATAGGAGTAGGTACATTACACACCACACGTTTAGATTTAACTAAAGGGAGGAGTTTATTGGGGTTAAAACACATATATAGTCTTTATAGGTAGAAGGAATAGGTACACATTCTTCTCGCGGTAATATAGGACGTCGGCTATGTAGGTAGAATCGAATTTGTATAGGTTTTTGATAGTCAGTTAATTGCGTCTAAGTTATGCGAGCGGTTCTCATTATAACAAAGTTATTAGGCTATTATTTTGGTGTGAGTGAATACTGAGGGATTTCGGGTTGGAATCCAGGCCTTTAACAATTATTATCTAAAGTGTATCCTCAGTGTTGACTACCTTCATAATAAAATGTGAAATAGATCTTACATTATACCAGTTGAATGTGAAGGGCATGGTTATCATTGTGACGAATATCAGAAGGTGGTTAAATACTCACCTATCTACACGTAATCTAGTAAGATTCAGTTAAGTCATTTGGCTATTGGATACCATGGACCGATTGATTATGAATGTCATTATTCAATATATTATTTATATTACCAAATATAATACTTGGTGCATTTATTTGATTGAATTGGGTTGAATGGATATTAGTGGAGCATTCTCACGGTAGTTGAGAACCGTCCAATTATGGACCTATGTTCTATTGTCCGGTAACCTAGACGGAAGTTCTTGTATATGAATGTCTTCAATAGAAGATGTAATTTCTATATAAGTTTCAATCAGAAGTGTAGCAAGTGTAGACTACTTTATGAAATACCTATCTATTCTATATTGAAATCTACGGCTTCTAATGAGTTGGTCTTGATCGCAACTATCAGTATATTATACAATATGCACAGTGATGCCTGAACCTTTGTATTCAATTGAGCTTATTCGGTTGTAATAAGTGAATTAAATTATCATTAACGAATATTAACATTCTTGTAATTGAATGTCACGATTTTGTATTTATATAATACAAGTGTAATCCAGTTATGGATTTGGGGGTAAAGGGTTATACCGGCTGCCGCGGTATAACTTGAACAAAGTGGACTAGGCCAAGTGGCGTCTGCTATATTAATAAGGCAGAGGGGAGTTGATCTGTGTTGGTGCAACTCACTGTCATGGCGAATTGGAGGAGCCTTGACCTCGGGGGGGGAAATAAAAATATTTGTGTATCATAACTGTTCGCTTCACTTACATACTCTGTTGCTAAAATCCTCGAAATAAGTCTTATTACGCTTACATTACGTCGATAGAAAGTTTATTCATTATCATATGCTAAATTTAATTTAGTAACCTAAAAATAGGTTAGCCTAGAAATTTAGGTAGGTAATCTTATTAACAGTTCATTACATTCTGTTTCCCAAATAATCACGATAGGTTATATGTTGCGATAATTAAGTAAATTAAGTAGGTACAGAATTATGTTAGGAAGGTGAATTGGATAAGTAGGGACTTAATTTAGGACAACAGCACAAGCTACCTCTATAGAACGAGGGGGACTACTGGATCATAATAAGAGTCCTAGTTCCCACTAGAACGATCATTGGCCAAACTAGTTACTAAGTAGGTAGGAATTCGGAAACGTTTGAGTATATCTAAGTATGTTTTTATAATAAATCGGAAGTCGAAATAGGTAGGGGATGGTATAGGTTAGGGAGGGTGTTACATAATAATAGATTTATTGTGGTTTAGGATGTAGACGATTAGGTATACAATGATAGATTTATTACGGTTGACTTTAATCCAAAACGATTAGCTAAATTTTTTTGTAAATACATACATAATGAATGAATTTTTACAGCATTAGTATGCTAACTATACAAATCGAATACATAGGGAAAAATAATCTTCTCGGGCGGGACTCGAACCCGCAGTTTTCCCTTACAGGGGGAATGCTTTGACCACGGGCCTTGACCAATTCAGCTACCGAGACACGCCCGATGTGATCAAATTTCCCTATGTATTCGATTTGTATAGTTAGCATACTTAATGCTGTAAAAGTTCATTCAATTGTTTAGGCGGAGTTATCAAAAACCAATGTGTAAAAAAATGATTGTAACATCATTCATTGATTCCGATAGTTCGTAAGAAAATCGGTAGATGACTTCACCGTCACCTTAAAGATGTATAAGATGAGAAATTTGAATTACATTGGGCGTGTCTCGGTAGCCGAATTGGTCAAGGCATCCCCCTTTAAGGGAAAGACTGCGAGTACGAGTCCCGCCCGAGAAGATTCCGTTTTCCTATGTATTCGATACATACATATTATATATAGAAAGCACCGAGACTAATGCAAAAACCCATATTCATGCTGTATGCATGAATATGGGTTTTTGCATAAATACAAATTTAAATATAAATTGCAACCTAGTAAAGCAAAAAAATGCAACCTAGTATATAATAAGGCAGACATTACATGTCTTGCACATAACAATACATGTGAAACAAATGAGTTTGCGTTTAGCAAGCAGTCGTTTCAATTGTGAGTCTAGTTAGCATACTCAATACCTGCCATATTTGTAAGTATACTTATTGCGGAGGTGAAGAAAGCTACCACAGTCTGGTTGTAGTATATTTATTACGACTCAATGATTTAATGAAGTAATGACTTACAAACTAAATAACAGGCTTATATACTGATTTATCCACCATTGGTGGAGTGGGAGCGATGCTTGTGGTCACGTCCTATCTTCTCGCTGCTTTGCATATTTTGTGTTATGGCGGAGGACGTGATTTCTTAGCTTACATCATTATTATTTGTGCATTCTAATTTCCTTATAGAAATCATGTTCCTGTGCTGTGTGCTTTATATACTAATAGTACTTTAGTATTATGTTATCTGTGCTAATAGTAAAAAGATTGTTTGTGAAGAAGTTTGTGTAATGTGAGTTTGTGAAGTTGCGAGTAATCTTTGTATCTACATTCGTGACCGGACACCGTATGCGGTTTTAATCGGATCGTGTCCGAAATAACCACTACACTGAAAAGCGTGAGGGGTAGAGGGGGTTATCTGTGGGGATTATTGCACGTAAACAGGTACAATTATTATTACTGTGTGTAAAATTAAGTAGGTATAACTTTATTAGAGGTTTTAACCTCACTTATTTTGTACAATTTTACTATTTAAGTACATTATTTTCTATGTTATCAGCAGTTTCCATATAAAGCATCCATATCCATACTAATTCATACTAATATTATAAATGCGAAAGTAACTCTGTCTGTCTGTCTGTGTGTATGTTACGCTTCCACGCCTAAACCACTTAACCGATTTTGATGAAATTTGGTGTATGGGTAGATTAGACCATGAGAAAGGACATAGGCTTTAGACCATGACAAAGGACATAGGCTATGTTTGGTCGCGATAACCGACATCCACGCGGGCGGGCGGGCGAAGCCGCGGGTAAAAGCTAGTATCCATACTTAATATTATAAATGCGAAAGTAACTCTGTCTGTCTGTCTGTATGTTACGCTTTCACACCTAAACCAAGAATGATTATAGTAAAATAATTATATTATGTTTGCAGCAGTTTCCGTTTTAAACATAACTTATAAATATTGGTTCTAGAATCCGTATAAACATAACTTAGATAAATTTATTGTTATATACGCGTATATCTCTCCAAAGACCCAGAAAGCCCTTTATTAAACTTAATGTTTACCTTAGCATAAGAAAAAATACAGCTTTTGGAAGCCCTTCGAGCCAATTTCAACATTCGTCATAATGCTAAGTTTTCTGTGTGCGGCTGGCCTCGGTAACTGCAAGTAAGGTGACAAATAAATTTAATTTATTGAAAAGGTCTGCCTTGACCGGCTTAGACGTAAACGTAAAATGACGTCACGAGTGGCCCCATCTGAAAACCAGCGCTACGCATTCTTATCGGTATGCGTTACTATTTTTGTACTCTAATATTTTTTTATTAAATAATACACGATAATTTGATTTGGCTCTCGAGAAAATGTGGAGGGAAATTCATAATAAAATTCTTATAATGGTTTTTAATTACTTATAAATAACCAAAGCTTTCAAAATGACTACAAGTGGCTAGTAATTAATATATAAAAACTTTTTTCGCAAAACTTTCTGAGGACCTGATACATACTGCTTACATACATACCATAGAAATTTGTGCTGTTGCCGGCATATCAGCCTGCGTATCTGATCCCGTTTCTGCAACCCATGGAATCCTATTCCCGGGAAAAAGCCTATGTAGGTATTCCTTCTTCCTACAGTCCCGGGTCCTTTCAATGGGGCGTGAAAAGGCATCTGATGAGGCCGTCAATCTGAGTGCCACTATTGTTAACATGGTACATGTTTGCGATGGTGACCGAGACTTTACCTTTAGCTTACCATCAGGCAAGGTGAAGTGAATATGACGTGTCATTTTATAAAAAAACTATCCCTAATCCAACGTGCAGATGTTATGCAGATTATGCAGACGTTAGATCTCTCACACACTGTTTTTTGAGAAACTTTTTTCCCCATTCGAGAACCCATAACAGAAATTAATTAAGCTGTGTGGGCCTAAATGGAGCAGTGTAGAATATACTAAAATATGAAAAAAATACTTAACCAATAATAATAGTGGGAAGTAGGATAGTTTAAGCTAGATTAGAATTAAAGCTTTGCCGTAGGTAGCTTAATGGTTAAAGAGTCAGCCTTACGATCAAGAGGTCCCGGATTCGAATCCTGGCCATTACACTATCGACGTGAACCCATGCTTAGCATAAACAATTTAGCTTAGCTGAAAAGGTTAGAGGAAATATTAGTAACTTCGTCTCTAATCCATACTAATATTATAAATGCGAAAGTAACTCTGTCTGTCTGTATGTATGTTACGCTTTCACGCCTAAACCACTGAACCAATTTTGATGAAATTTGGTATAGGGGTAGATTAGACCATGAGAAAGGACATAGGCTATGTTTGGTCGCAATAACCGACATCCACGCGGGCGGAGCCGCGGGCAAAAGCTAGTATTCTTTATAAAACAAAAAAAAATAGAAGGAGTAGCCCAATTTACCCATATGAACTATTCCCAATAATATTACATACGTCCATAGACCACGGTAACCACTTTTCATATGGGCCGTGTGCTTGTCTGCCTTCTAAGGGGTATAAAAAGATGTCAATCCATACAGGGTGATTTTAAAGTGATTTCAGAAAAATAGAATTTGGGCACAGTTTCGATAGCAAAATCATTTGGAAGTATTAATTTGGAGAAAGGAAAAAAATTTTTTTTATAATTTATCGGAATAATGTTCAGGTGAAAGGAAAAATGTATGGCGTTTTAAAAAAAAATTCTCTTTCGCCAAATTAATACTCCCAGATGATTTTGCTATCGAAACTGCCAAAATTCTTTTCTGCCGAAACGACTATAAAATCACCTTGTATATTGATCAATGTGTTCTATTCTATAATGTATTACCATTTGTCTAGACAAGTTTTCTAGAAAGGCTAGGTACTGTTCCAGCGCATCCCGAATTCGTGTTCATAAGCGATGTCTTTACGTTTGCGTTGCTCTAGCAATGGCCTCCAGGGCCATTAGGGGGTACCGCACGATATCCTTTGAAGCGGCGAGTCTCCTAGCCGGATCGCCACCGTGGATCCTGGAAGCGAGATCCCTTGCGGCACTGTATCGGTTCCGTAAGGAGGCGCGGGAGCGGGGATACGATCCCGAGCCCGAAGACATTCGGGCCGAGAGGTCCCGGCTCCACGGGATCATGGTGGCGGAGTGGGAGCGACGACTTGAGCAACGACGCGCAGGGCATGCCGTCATAGAGGCGGTAAGGCCCATCATGGGGGAATGGCTCGAGAGGCCACATGGCAGCCTCTCGTATCGACTGACGCAGATTATCACCGGGCACGGGTGCTTCGGGAGTTATCTGTGTCGGATCGAAAAGGAGCCAACGTCCGAGTGCCATCACTGCGACGCGAACGAGGACACAGGGCTGCACACGCTCACCGAGTGTCCGGCATGGGCCGGACCGAGGCGGGAGCTAGTGGAGGCCCTGGGAGTGAGAGTTCTCGCCACCCTGCTCACAGCAATAGTCCGCTGAGCGGACGCGTGGGCGGCCGGCGTCTCCTTCAGCAAACAGGTAATGGTCGTGAAGGAGACGGTGGAGCGGGAGAGGTGGCGCGAGCGAGAAAGACTCGCGGATCGCGCCGCCCGCGCGCGCAGGCAACTCGGGCGTCGGAGGGCACTGACTGACCTCCGTCCCCCATGAGCGCAGGCCTGGGGGTGACGGGTGGAGCCGCCTGTCACCCCAACAGAAGCAGGCCACGGTGGTGACGCGCTAAGAAGCGCGCCTCCCCATTCCGGGGGCGAGTTGGGGACACCGTTGTCCCCCCTCCTGAGGAGGGCCAGACCGTAAGGGATGGCCCTGGGTCAGCCGGGGTGCGAGGGATATGTCTATGACAACCTCACCTCCGGCCTAGCACCAAGACCCACAGTCGGCATGCGGTTTTAGTCGGTTCGAGTCCGACATAATCCTTCCGGCTCCGGCAGGGGGGGTATCCGAGGGGATTTCCGCACGAAAAAAAAAAAGCCATTGTATAAACCTTAACTTCTGTATGTACATATTGCGATGATGGGTAAAATTTTTGTTGGGCACACAACACGTTGCCGCAATGTTTGGACGATCGGTTTGACGATTTGAGGAATTACTAGAAAGGTTTGACTATAAATAAAACCACAACTGTATTCTGCTCTTGATCGACAATATATTTTAGTAAAAATGACCTTCTATAATGGTTTCGGTAACGAAACCATATCGTGATCTAGAGCAATGGTACAACGCCATCTATCGGAGATCTACGAACTAAGTTTTCTATTTGGTAAGGATACGCGATGCAGATAAGTTGCAAAGCACCATCTATTGACGAGTTAACACAAACTTTAGGCCTGCAATTTTATATTCTAAAGAAAGTAATACATCAATTTAATTTTAGTTAAAGTCTAGATTTATATAATATCATATTGAACACTTTTGGAGGATTTTGCGGTTTGTTTGATGAATGAAACACCGCCTTAAGAGTCTGTTGGTATACGAAATTGATAGCCTTGTTATATTATAAAGACTCCGTGGAGGTGACCACTTGAGGACGAATTGAGTGTGAGCCTTTGATGGTAGGTTCAATGCCCGTTCAGTGAAAATTGTAAGTATGAATTTATTTACATCATAGATTTCATCTCAGTTACATTCAAAGTCTAAATTTTGGAGATTGCTACTCCTTTTACTATGACTTTTACTGTCGTCTGCCATCTGACCCTTCAACTTTTTCAGTAGTGAATGCATTAGAATCTCGTCTAATAATCAACATGTAAACCAGCTTAGAAGTGAAGTTGACTTACTCTTGAAGATCTTGGCGTGGGTTCCATATATCTTAATAGTGTCATTTATTTTCATTCTTGAACAGTAAAATTGTTTCTTATTGACGTCAATTTTAATTCTACGTTTGCCACCGCTTCCAAGGCGCTGCCTGGTGGAGAAGAAACGGCGCAATAACGGCTAACATCGTACAAGGGTGAATTTCAACAGGTCCGTTAAAATCTTCATTTCCGTGGATTTTTTTACCTTGAGTGATATAATAATAAAAAATCGCGTTAATAAAAGATTTTGATACTGTATGTATTCTCGCTTAATATCTAGCAGATAACTAAAAAAACTAACGAGATATACGAGATTAAAAATTACATGCCACGGCGATGAAACATGTGTGTACGGCAATGAAACAAGCGTCCACGGCAATGAAAGAATTATGCCAAGGGAATGAAAGAATCAACCACAGCAATGAAAATCCATATAAAACATAATACTTATACCTACTTACATACAATAATTACAAATTTCATAGGTTAAAAATCTGCAAAAGGAGTAGGTAGGTACAATTAAACAAATATAATAGAATCAAAGAATTGTCCAATCATTTATTTAAATTCTTTCAAACAAAAAAGAAATTTACAATACATATAATATGAATAAAACAAATAATATGGTATACTTTTGTTAATTATGCAAAAGTAAATGCAAACAACATACATAGTACACCATAGGTACATAGTAAGTACAAGTTTTTTATTTACGTATCAATATTTAATGTGAAGCGAAACAATAACATTTTTATAAAATCTATAGACAAAATAATCACAGCCCACACCGGTTAAGGTTCTTCTTCATAGTCTTGGCAAAATAAACAATCCATTATTAAAATCAAACTATTTATAATTGATTGTACAGTAAAAAACTCATCAAATCTTTCATCTTATTGTAGAAAGTTTTCGAATCCTCTAATGTAGTATTTGGTGCTACCTATAATAATGTAATACCTAATCATACTATGGCGATGATAACATAAGTCACGGAAATGAAACATCAGGCCACAGCAATGAAACTAAATCGTTTTACAATGCATGGCAATGTTTTTTTTATCATTGCCGTGTTTTTTTTTTCATTGCCATAGCAAATTTTGACCACGGCATCTACGGCAATGAAAGCACGGCAATGAAAAACAAGACAAAAATATAAAATAACAAAAAATCTAATAATTATTCGAAGTATTAATCACTTCACAAAAATAAACAAGAGAAATGGCGTTCTATTGAATGTTTAATCAAGAGGATAACTTATTAAAATAGAAAGTTATACCTATCCACGGCGATGAAAGAAAAAATGTCCAGTAACATAAAAATGGTATACTTACATCTATGGTGCCAAAACGCAGGTACGTGTGTACGTTCTTCCGCGTCGAGCACTTAGGCGGCACCAATATGCAACGTTTAGCGCATATAAGGGAGGATGCAAGTCGTTAGATAAGACAATATTCTAAAATATGTTTAGAACACGGCGATGACAGGCAGTTCTGGGACAAATGTATTTTTTTTAACCATTCGTTGTATTGTTTAAATATTTGAATAAATGTATCTCCTAACAATACTTTAACTATTCACGTATCAACTAAAAATAGGTATTAATAAAAATAACCAATAGATTTTTATCAATGAGGTATCACGACACAGTAGGTGACGTGTGGACAAACACGGCAATGAAAGATTTCGGTGTATTTTGTTTTTTTTTGGAGTACCTATAATCCTATTTAATAGAATATTTAGTGCCCCACATAGATCACTATTTCACCTAACTAGCAAAAAATGTTAGAGCATTATAACTATGATTTTTAGTACCGATTTCATCGATGCCACGCAATTCTTGGTCCCGGGAAATTCACCCACAAATGCAGTACCTATATTGTATTGGTCCATGTATTTTTGTTTTTGATTCTGATTAAATAATAGGGCCCGAATACCGTCCATCAAACAGCAGGGCACCGGCTTCCAAATACATATAAGTTAACTGGGGCCTTGAAAATCTTACTATGGTCCAAAAACCCTAATATAATATGTAAATCCTACTAATATTAAAACCGCAAAAGTTTGTGAGTATGATGGATATTTGTTACTCTTTCACGTCTAAACGGCTTTAGCGATTTTAATAAAATTTGGTATGGAGTTAGCTGATACCATGAATTAACACATAGGCTATGTTTGATCTCAATAACCGCCATTCACTCGGGCCGAAACACGGGTAAAAGCTATATAATATAAAATTTACTTATATCAATCACTTCATCAATATTCATAAACAAAGTGACTTTATATATGAACAAACATAATGTAATCAAAGATGATTGATGCCTTTATTTGAAAAGCAATAAAGTATCTGTTACACAGTTCATTGTGCCTTCAAGGCTACTCGCACAATGGTTATGGAATCAATAATCCTTTGTTTAGAAAGTATATTTCGTGTCTTTTGTGACAATTGGCTGCTAGATTCTAAACACTCGAATTCATAGCCAACCGCGTACCAGTAGCAGTAGATGACTGCAACTGCAGACTGCAATAGTGGACAACCGTACCATGAAATAGACTTGAATGTGGTAATATTGTAGATTACATATAAGTATTCTATCACGATTTATTTAGTAATATTGAAATTTAAACCGACGTTTCGGCTACTTCTCAGCAGCCATGGTTGCGGGGGGACTCACGACGGTTTTATTGAACCTTCCCAAAGGTTTACATTTAAACCTTATAAAAGGTTCTGAATGTTATAATTCTTAAAAACTACAATACAATATAATAAATTCCACCAAGTGCCATCCATCAAAAGTATAAATGGTATTATTTTGAGACTTTGTGGTCAAGATATTTCTGAAACTGACTACAAACACTGAAAAGACAACCGATTTTTCTCGCTTTTTTACTTTTCTATAATAGCAACTCCGTGCGAAAGGTACACATAAATATAGTGGCAGCTGTTTGGGATTCGGCCCACGTAGGTAGGGTCGGGGTATCTAGGTTAGTGAAGGCCACGCCATTCCGTATTTGGTTGTAGAAAACGTGTATGATGTTAGAGATCCGTAGATTTTTGAGTGACCCCCCTTACGACTAATTCGGGGAATAAAGACAAAAAACGTATAGAAAAGAGAGGAAGAAAGAAGAAAACTCGTTTATTGAGAATCAGCGCAAAATAGCACACACAATACACACCAAAACTATTTAGGACAGAGAAAGAAAAAGACTAAAAGGACTAAGTGACGTATGCTGTCAAGAAATCTGACAAGTTATCTAAATGTCAGTGTCACTCAGGCTGTCAACTGTCAGCCATACGTCACGGGTCACGACGTGGCATACACTATAGGTACGTGGCAAATATTTGCACGTCATTTTTCTTCTCTGCCTTACACAAACCAATAAAACAAAGTACATATAAACTAAGTCATGCACGAGTGCACTATATTCCTAAAGGATGGAAACTCAGCATACACTGCGATGGGTATCAGCCACCACAGCATGCAAACTTCGGGAAAGATTTTGTGGTGATAAACAAAACAGCCAAAATATGCATGCAGTCGATGCATGCGCCGCTTAACGCGGGGTTATAGTAGGGTCCAAGGTTAAAAGGTCAACTGAATACCTCTTTTTTATTACTTATTAAATTATTAACTTAATATAATAATAATCAAATTAAATTAGATAGCTAATTGACAGTTGAAAAACTTTCTTGAAGTCTGAAAACGGTGCTTGGCAAGGAAAAACATTGATTTAATTCTTGTAGAGAAATTTTACTATCCAATAGATTTTTTTCAACATTTTTCCAATAGCTCTTATTATTTTTAGAAAATGTTTGAATGAACGAGTTATTTATACCTAATTCTAAAAAAATATTTAAATGTTTTATGTTAATTAATAAGAACATTGTGTTAATTTCTAAAATAATAATGTTCTATCTATCTTTATATATATATATTTTTTTTTATACAGGACACGTCAATTTGACTTCACCTCGCCTGATGTTAAGCTAAAGGCAAAGTCTCGGAAAGAGGGTCACCATCGTAAACATTTACCATGTTAACAGTGGTGGCACTCAGCTTGACGGCCTCATTAGATGCCTTTTTACATCATCATCCACATAGAGACGTTAGTCCTGATTGCATCCGAGGCCACGGTGCCCTCGGAGCTCAGGGTCCGCCTTCCGGCTCTTCCTCCTCCACTTCGCACGATCTTGGGCGTCCAAGGTAGTGAGACCGTTTTCACGCATGTCACCCTCCACGACGCCAAGCCAGCACTTCTTGGGCCTACACCTTCTACCTGGACCGGGTGGGGGCGCCATTGCCAGGCATTTGTTACCCACGTAGCTGGGTGGTTGCCGGCGGTAGATGCCTTTTCACGCCCCGCTTAAAGCACCCGGGACTGTAGGAAGAAGGAAACACGTGAGCTGGCACGGAATTCCAGGTCTTAGTGGTGCGGCATAGGAATGAATCACTGAAACGCTTGGTTCTAGCAGATATACTCTGCACCGTAAATGGATGGCATCTTAGCCCTGCACGTGTCGTCCTGTTAAGGAAAGGGGAGGGTGGGACTAATTGGAAGAGCTCGTCAGAACATTCACCATGGTAGAGACGGTAGAAAACTGCCAAAGACGCAACATCTCTACGCATCTGCAAAGGCTCGAGGGTGTTCGTGACCTCAGGATTCCCAATAATGCGGACCGCACGTCGCTGCAACCTGTCGAGAGCATCTAATAAGTACTTTGCGGAGCCGTCCCAGAGATGTGAGCAGTATTCCACGCAGGAACGAATTTGGGTCTTGTATAGAAGACACCGCTGCTCCGGCGTAAAAAACGTCTCACTCTGTTCAGGACTCCGAGTTTACGCGAGGTTGATTTGATGATACTCTCGATATAGTTTTTGTTATTCAGTTTGCAGCGAACATCCATACCGAGGATAGTGAGGTGATCCTGCAGTGGCAGTGGTGTGCTCTGAAGAGTGGGAAGGGGAAGGAAAGGAGATACCTTTGCTGTAAACGCACATGCATATACTCACGTCTGTAAATCCTCGAAGGGCACGCAGAGATGTATTAGCACCCACGTTTCGCCAATTATGATTTTCGATCCCATGGCATTATAGGGGGCGAGTGTATTGCCGTCTAGCGGACCCTTTGTCTGGGGCTGTATGTTTACTGTCGGATAACAGCTCTATCCCACAGTCGCCATTTACGACACCCACAAGAAGAGTTGGGGTGGTCCTATTTTACTCCACCGGGAATTAAAACGGCAAATATTGATTAATACAATATCCCGATTAAGATAAGGGCGTGATAACGTTATCTTTATGGGTTCCGCAATGTTGGATCCCGACCGTTTTTATTCCTATCCATACATATAAATTTTCATAAAAGAATTACCAATTTTTCCTATTCCAATTTCAGTAAGCTATTCATATCGTTGAGAGGTTAATTCAACCCGAGGGAAAGGTGTGGCGAAATTGTCCCTTAAATATATTATATTTTATTTTTACCACGTTTGATCGGGAAATTGTTATCCATACTAATATTATGAATGCGAAAGTAACTCTGTCTGTGGCTTTCACGCTGGACCCACTGAACTGATTTTCATGAAATTTGGTATAGGGGTGGATTAGACCTTGAGAAAGGACATACGTGGGCTTAGCTTGCACTTAATATTATAATCCACCTTATGGTGTCACACTCGCGCTGCCTCTGTAAGCACAGGGAGTTTCTGTGCCGTCAGAGTAGAAGACAAGGCAGGACAATAAATGGCCTTTTTTTTTTTTTTCGTGCGGAAATCCCCTCGGATACCCCCCCTGCCGGAGCCGGAAGGGGAGGTTATGTCGGACTCGAACCGACTAAAACCGCACGCCGACTGTGGGTCTTGGTGCTAGGCCGGAGGTGAGGTTGTCATAGACATATCCCTCGCACCCCGGCTGACCCAGGGCCATCCCTTACGGTCTGGCCCTCCTCAGGAGGGGGGACAACGGTTTCTCCAACTCGCCCCCGGAATGGGGAGGCGCGCTATTGAGCGCGCCGCCGCCGTGGCCTGCTTCTGCTGGGGTGACAGGCGGCTCCACCCGTCACCCCCAGGCCCGCGCTCACGGGGGACGGAGGTCAGTCAGTGCCCTGGACAATAAATGGCCTGCCCACTGACAGCACCAGTCTCCAGTGAGGTCTGGCTTACTGCCGGGAAAACAACACGAGGTTATTATGGCCGCGGTATTCTGTAGGGCAGATGTACTTCCCTAGTCGGATTGCTCAATTGGACAGATTGACAACTGTCATATCATGTCATATCTGTGCGGGTACCTGAAGAACATACTACCTCACGTACTCGAAGACGGCGGGCGTGCACTATACTGAGCCAGTCAGCCTGTGACCACGGCCGGTGTAACCTGGTCGAAACGTCAGGCAAATCAAAGGTACCTATACCATGATCGCGTTAATTCCCAGTATAAATTATTGTATATCATGGAACGTGAGAGTTTAAAAGTTACTTTAAATGTCCTTCTTCCTACAGTCCCGGCTCCTTTAAGCGGGGCGTGAAAAGGCATCTAATGAGGCCGTCAAGCTGAGTGCCACCACTGTTAACATGGAACATGTTTGCGATGGTGACCCTCTTTCCGAGACTTTGCCTTTAGCTTAACATCAGTTCTCTATTTAAAAATATAGTCATGTTCTAATGCTAACTTCTGTAAATAACTTATTTTTCTGTCATTACTGTCATTAAAGTGTTTTTTTTTAAACCTTCAAAAGTTTCTTCAAAGTTAACGAATCGTCGCCCCGTCTGAAGTGACCACTTCACAATAACGAAATATACACACTCAAATGAATTGAAGTTTTTGCGCCTCATTTAACAAATCCAATGCGAAATATACAACAGCCATGCTCTACAAATTTCAACCATATTTTGTAGAGCATAGAGTGTATATTTGTTTGGATTGTAATATTAAATTCTATGTGCACATTGAATACTTAAGAAAAAATTGTGAGCGTCTTTTAAATACTGTAAATAACATTTTTATTTGAAACTAGCTAACTCGGCGAACTTCGTACCGCCCGTGTGGCGTCAGATTCCGTTCCCGCTGCACCCTCTACTATATTAAGCGTGTATTGTACATATAACCCTTTATATTTCCAATCACTCTTTCTATTAAAAAACCGCTTCAAAATCTGCTTTGTAATTTTAAAGATTTAAGCGTACTTAGAGACGGACAGACAGCGACATTGACTTTGTTTTATAGTATGTAGTGAAGCTAGTTAGACAGAAAATATGATCTTCTGATTCAGTTGCTAACGAATAGTGATGATTTTAATGATGATGGACGTTTACGATACACTAGCTTTCGCCCGCGGCTTCGCCCGCGTGGATTTTGGTTATCGTGACCACATGTCTATGCCTATGTCCTTCCTCAAGGTCTAATCTACCCTTATTTATTCATTAAATTGTAGTACTAGCTGACCCAGTGAACTTATTACCACCCGCGGGGCGTCAGATTCCGTTCCCGCTGCACTCTTTGCTATATGAAGCATGTACATGTACATATAAACCTTCCTTTTCAATCACTCTCTCTATTGAAAGAAACCGCTTAAAGATCTAAAGCCTAGTTTTAATGATATAAGCATACAAAGGGGCAGAATGACGCAGAAAGTGACTTTGCTTTTTACTATGTACTAATGATACTATGAAAGAAAGTATTTGCAAGTCTGCAATGAATGGACTAAGCAAAATAAAACATTTCATTATTAGGTTACTCAACAGAGCAAAAAATTGTAAACAAAACCAAACAATATTGGACCATTAAGTCCAATCACGTGAAAATATGGCTATCAGTGAGATTCAATCGGGCAGAGAAAAATAATTGGACGGCACGGGAAATTGTGATTCAATTTGCACATAAATTGACTTGTTCACTTTGAACAAAACAAAACAGTACCTATTCCGTTAAGTGAAGCTGTTATATGAAGGAAATGTAATCCATGGGGTATTGCCTGAGTTTGTGTTATGGAGCAATGGGAGATACAGAGACGGTAAGAAGCTCATAAAGTGTGTGTTTTTTTTTATACCACTTTAGGTGGCAGGCAAGCACACAGCCCACCTGATGGAAAGTGGTTACCGCGGCCTATGGACGTATGCAACACCAGGGGCCTTACACTCGCGCTGCCTACCCTGAAGATACCTTCTAATGCCCCTCTTGAAGAACCCCATATTGTAGTCGCTTAGGAAAACCATGGCAGGGAGTTCATTCCATAGCTTGAGCGTACGTGGGATGAAGTTCTTTTCATACCGCACGGTGCGCACCATATTCGGATGCAATGTGTGGGGATGAATTCCCTGTCTATGGCGAGCGGTGCGAGGTTCTGTCAGCGTCAAAAATATCTTGACAACAAGGTCTCAAAACACTAAGGTATTAAGAGAAAATGAAACAGATTTATTCATTTAATTTCACATACATGACAGTTTTCGGCTTGCGTCTGCTAGCATGAAAGTAATATATTTTTTTGCCATTGTTTTTTAGTATAGACTTGTAGTAAATGGCATAAACCTAATTTGTTAAATTAATAAATGAAATGAAAAGAAAACTATCAAAGCCTTCAGTTCCCTTACTTACTGTCACTATAAATCCAAATCCAACCTAAGCCCTAAACTTACAGGAAAACCTATGAACAAACTTACACCAAATTAGAAAGAAAATAAGAAAAATGATTTTTAATTATGTTTCTAACTTTTGCCCGCGGCCCCGCCCGCGTGGATGTCGGTTATCGTGACAAAACATAGCTCCATTCTCAAGGTCTAATCTATCGCTATACCTAATTTCATAAATTTCGTATTTATAATATTAGTATGGATGCTGCAGCACACAAAACTTAATTTAACTAATTTCAGTATATTTTTTTTACAACTCCATCTTAAAACCAATTATTACTACATAGATTGTTTTTGTATTCGCAACATTAACCATCATTACCATCTTTCTGCCACCATTTAAATAGATTGCAGAACTTAAATTTAACTCTGAATTGATAATAATCTATGACATCACATCATTTTTTTACTTATTATTCCTATTTGAAATTATCTTTGTCATGACGGATCTCACAAATTCAATATTAACAGCTCACAATTTACAGCGAAAGCATAGTGTGTGTCACGTTGAATTGAAATTCCCCTAAATCCCACTAGTGAGTAAATCCTATGTGCCAAATTAACGTAGACAAATCACATATCTCGGCTACTGAGAGCTATTTGTGATTCAATCTGACATGGGATGATTTGATGTGACATGTAACCGAGGTTGTCCACTCCGTTATGCCAGATTTTCATGCAAATGAATGAGTTGTATGTGTCTGGACTACGAATAGGGGCGCGCTTGGAACTTTTTCAATTATATGTGTGAATTTTTGTATGGTTAGTATAAAAATAAGTACTTTACAAACAAACTAACTGAACCGGCGAACTTCGTACCGCCAGTTTTTTTCCGCCCGCGTGGCGTCCAATAGCGTTCCCGCTGCACCCTCCACTAAAGTAAGCATGTATTATAGATATAAAACTGCGTCTTGAATTACTCTATCTAATAAAAGAAACCGCATCAAAATCTGTAACGTAGTTTTGAAGATATAAGCATACATAGGGACGGACAGACGCGGAAAGCGACTTTGCTTTAGGGCAAAGTACCTAAAAAATATTTTGGAGCTCTAGGGAATGAAAGTGGTAAATGTGGGGCTAGCCAAATGTGGCTTTGTTTATTATTTTAATACAAACATCCGTGGAGCTTTATTTTATTTTATTTTATTTGGGGAGCTTACAGCTACATTCACATATACACAACATTTAGGTTAGTACACGCCAATTACAAGCTTCCACAGTTATATCAACCAGTTATATAAAACAAAATTGTTAACAGCTGAGCGCAATAGAACAGGAATAAGATTGAGCTAATAGAAATATCAACATCTATACACGTTCAACAAAACACTTCGTTAAACAAGATCTGGCAGAATGTTTACCGGTATTAAAGAGATCCAGGTAACTGTCCACATTCAATTGGTCAAATTCATTCCTGGTAATCAATGTATGAAAATATGAATTTTAGAGAACAATAGATTTGGAGTGCACGGGAATAAGCCCTTTGCTTTATACTATGTAGTGATAAATATTCCAGGATATTCTACATAAGACTTCTATCTGATCCTAGTGTTAATCCCAGCTGCATCGGAAGCTTTAACCTTGGAGTCTAGGGCCGCTATTTCTAGACCAATTGCGCTGGGGTGTTGGATGAACTTCAATATTTTCCCTGAAGCAACTGCCATCTGACATCATAACATAACCCATTAGTGATATCGAAATATTGCAGTTAGATCAGTTATTGGAGATTTTATATCTCGAACTACCCGTAATGAATGCCATAGATGTTCGTATGACAAGTAGGACCGATGACTTAACGTGCTATCCGAGCATGATCAGACCACTGCCTTCCTCCCACAGTCCCGGGTCCTTTAAGCGGGGCGTGAAAAGGCATCTTTTGAGGCCGTCAAGCTGAGTGCCACCACTGTTAACTTGGTACATGTTTACGATGGTGACCCTTTTTCCGAGACCTTGCCTTTGGCTTACCATCAGGCGAGGTGAAGTCAAATTGACGTGTCCTTTATAAAAAAAGCTCATATTCATGCATACAAATATTTGCACTGAGCGGGGATTGAACCTGAGTTGCATGCGAAGCGTCAGCGTTCACTATTTGAAAGTATACGCAACTATATATGGCGCCGAGACGTCTCGCCGGAGCCTAGAATTGCTAGAATAACCTTGGAGTATTCTTCAATTTATTTTGCTGTAATAATTTTTATAATGAGCATTTTTGAAATGTATCCAAATTAATAGATGTTTTTCTGTTTAAATAAAAACAATATATTAAATATATAATTTTGCCCGCGGCTTCGCCCGCGTGGATGTCGGTTATCGCGACCAAACATAGCCTATGTCCTTTCTCATATTCTAATCTACCTCTATACCAAATTTCATCAAAATCGGTTCAGTGGTTTAGGCGTGAAAGCGTAACATACAGACAGACAGACAGACAGACAGACAGACAGACAGAGTTACTTTCGCATTTATAATATTAGTATGGATTCCACAACATTCTACACAGCGCTATCTAAACCCCTATCGTTATCGCACCACTAAGACCTGGAACTCCCTGCCAGCTCACGTGTTTCCTTCTTCCTACAGTCCCGGGTCCTTTAAGCGGGGCGTGAAAAGGCATCTGTTGAGGCCGTCAAGCTGAGTGCCACCACTGTTAACATGGTACATGTTTACGATCGTGACCCTCTTTCCGAGACTTTGCCTTTAGCTTACCATAAGGCGAGGTGAAGTCATATTGACGTGTCCTTTTTGAAAAAAAAACTCCGTGGTAAAGGCCTTGGATACGACCGAAACTAAGGCAAGAATAATGACTGCAAGACAGTTGACCCAAATAAAAACTTTATAACTTCAGTTGTAAAAAAATATATAAATAAAAACTCGGTCCAAAAAGTACATATATTATTCTCTCTTTATCACAGTTTAACCAGCTTTACGTCCAAATTATGCGAACACCGGGGCTCCGACAAAATTATTTTGCTCCAAAATTGGATGAAGTGAGAACAGAGCAATTTATTTCGGACACTAAGCACATTGCACATTAATTAATCTTTGAAATTAAATAAAAACACATTTTTTATTTAATTTATTTATAACGTCGATAAACAACATCAACTTGTGTTTTTTTTACATCGATAAAAGTAAGTTTTGCCAAAAAAATTGCGTGAAGCCCCGAACTTTCATAAAATACTAACTTTTGCCCGCGGCTCCGCCCGCGTGGATGTTGGTTATCGCGACCAAACATAGCCTATGTCCTTTCTCATGGTCTAATCTACCCCTATACCAAATTTCATCAAAATCGGTTCAGTGGTTTAGGCGTGAAAGCGTAATATACAGACAGACAGAATTACTTTCGCATTTATAATATTAGTATGGATACATAGTAGTTAGGGCAATCACACACTGAACCATGAAATTTGCATACCATAGCGTGAGTCAGCAAGAATATCGTCACAATCAGCATGTTAATTTATTGCATGAAAAGAAAATTATTTACAAGCACTACTTACCCCATTAAGTACTTTTTGCAGCGTAATGTATAAAATTAAACCTGGCTGTTCTTTGTGCAGCTTTTCGTATTAAAGAATTAATGTTTTAGCTTTGTGATTACCTTTTTTTTTTTTTTTTATTTATTAAACATTCACATAAAACTATAACAATATAAGCATACCATAAATCACAAAGATTTGTCCGGAATGCTAAGTTACAAAAGAGTTCTTTAAGTTAAGGAAAATAATGAGAAAGAATACAAAATAATGTGACTACATACACAAATCAAAACAAACTGATTTAAAAAACCACGGTCTTATACAATGATACAATGAATGATGTTCAATCGCGCATTCGCACACGGCCAGAACCGCTCAGCTCAGTAAGTCATTATTTACTTTACTTTGCGAAAAGGGGACAGCGCTATCTTACGGTCGTGCTGTTTCACCGCTAAGCGAGCGATAAGGAGCATAGCAGTCCCGGCCAGTGGCACCTATGTAGGCCGTGTTGGTTCCTGGTGGAGTAAGAAGCCTCTCCATCTCTTCCTGTGGGCGTCGTAGAAGGCGACTAAGGGATAGGGCTGTTCTCCATCCGACAGTAAACATACAGCACATGAACTAAGTGCCCGCTTGACGACAAAAGGATTGCCATTATGTGGGATCGAAAATTATATTTGACGAAATGTTTGTGCCTACCCCTTCGGGGATTTATGGGCGTGATTATTTATAACATAACATAACATAAACTCACGCCTGTATTCCCCGAAGGGGTAGGCAGAGGTACTAGCACCCACATTTCGCCAGTTTATGTTTAGGTCATAATTTCGCCAAAAAAAGGTGGCGAGCCTATTGCCACTAACCGGGCACTTATAAACCTGCGATAAATGCACACATAACTTCAAAAAGCATCGAAACGTCATTGGTGTGTGCCATGGTAATTATTTATGTACTTTTTATAGTACTTAGGTGACAGACAAGCACACGGTCCACCTGATGGTGAGTGGTTACCGTGGCCTATGGACGAACGCAACACCAGGGGCAGTACACTTGCACTGCTTACCTTGAAAAAAACCTTCTAATGGCCTTCTTGAGGATCCCAATATTATTAGTCGCTAGAGAAAACCACAGCACATGGCAAAACAGCATACAGTATGTAAGTATGTACAGACAACATAATCGTCATCCTTTAGTGCCGTTCGCAAATAAGGCTTTCACCTCGAAGCCCGGATTCAACTTAAAGATGATACGATTTGGCTTGGTTTTTTGGCTATATTGGGAGGGACTGCCGTCTGAAATCCCAGTTGTCGTTAATAACTGACAGCATTGTTAAGGTCACTACTACTACGACTACTAGCACCCTCACACGGAACTTTTAAAAACCTACGACTGACGACTGACAACACTACAGGAAGCGCGTGCCATATTTTTTCTCTCCTATGTACCTACGTTCGACACACGCCATCGCAATTTTGTAACTCACTATTTTAATAAGTAAAGGAATAATTACAGTCCTTCAAAACGTTTTTATTTACAAATACATCCCATACAAGACGACGCGACATAAATTTGGTCCTTCGAGCCGGATGTGAACCAAGCTACTATTGGCCGGGATCGATTTTTAACGTGCCTAACAAAGCACAGAAGTGCTCAATGGTTTACGCGCCTCCCCGTCGAGGGTGGAGCCGCCAGTCACCCTAGCAGAAGCAGGCCACTGCGTTTCAGGGGACGAGTTGAAGACTCAGTGGTCCCCCCTCCCAAGGAGGGCAAGACCGGCAGGGATGGGTCCGCTGACGTGCAAGGGACATCTCCTTCGGCTTTGTACTTTGACCCCACACGGCAAGCTAAAATATAATTTGACATAGATACATCCATACAATCAGGCCTTTATCCGTGGAGGATTAGGCGGAGGTGAGGTGAACCTACATTTAACCAATCATTGTATTCAGTCCTACGTAATAGGGGGTGAACCTATTGCCGTATTCCGGGCACTTTTTGACTCGAGCCATGTATTTGAAGTGAGTTGGGGTTGTATAAATCTCCATCATCCACATAAAAACGTTAGTCTTGATTGCATCCGACGCCACGGTGCCCTCGGAGCTCAGGGTCCTCCTTGCGGGTCTGCCTCCTCCACTTCGCACGATCTTGGGCGTCCAAGGTAGTGAGACCGTTTGCACGTATGTCACCCTCCACGACGCCATGCCAGCACTTCTTGGTCCTACCCCTTCTACCTGGACCCGGTGGGGACACCATTGCCAGGCATTTGTTACCCACGTAGCTGGGCGGTAGCCGCAAGACGTGACTGCACCAGCGGAAGCGTGCGGGCATATAAAAAAGCTTAAACGGGTGATATGGAATTCCAAAGTGAACAGTAACGAGTGAAACCGGGTCAGTTAACGTATAAATATATGTACAGGGTGTATTTTTGAAACGGGGCAGTAAGGGCAAGTACCTTAACCGTTGCAGTTACAGCAAAACGTTCTTAGAAGATCTTCCCTAACTTTTTGACATATTTTGAACTGCATTCACAGATTTTGTAACTGCAACGGTTAAGGTACTTGCCCTTACTGCCCCGTTTCAAAAATACACCCTGTATAGTTCCAGTACCAAGACCGTTCACAATGGACAATTCCTAAGAGGATTAAACGCGTGTCCAACTGTTGTAATTCTATATGAAGTGGATGGCGTGGCGTGTCACTTGTAATTGTTTTAATTATTTAATGGCTCAGAAGGTGTCTACCGTTTGTTTGCGAATGAGTAGTGAAAAATATGTGAGTTTTGAGTGGGTATTTGGTTGCGATTACCGTTGTCCCCCCTCCCGAGGAGGGCCAGACCGTAAGGGATGGCCCTGGGTCAGTCGGGGTACGAGGGGTATGTGGAAGACAAGCTCACCTCCGGCCTAGCACCACGACCCACCGTCGGTGTGCGGTTTTAGTCGGTTCGAGACCGACATAACCTCCCCTTCCGGCTCCAGCAGGTGAGGTATCCGTGGGGATTTCCGCACGGAAAAAAAAAGAATGTTACTATTACGTTATAGTTTACTTGGGATCAGTATAAAATTCTTGGCTCCGTGTTTCTTCGTAAGTAAAGAGAAAGGAGATTAATACATTTTCAAATGTTTTATTTTAGATAACAAAGGCTCATTATTTGTTAATATTTTCTTAGCATCTATGTTAATAGTATAAGATAATAGGAAGAGAAAAAGAATAAAAGTAAGGCTTTCGTTATTTTATAACTTCTTAGAAAATGTAGTACTTAGGTATAGCTATTAACTTCGATAGATTTAAACTTTACCTGACCAAGGAACTCACCTTATCATCACTTCATCACTATCCATATCCATACTAATATTATAAATGCGAAAGTAACTCTGTCTGTCTGTCTGTCTGTCTATCTGTCTGTCTGTCTGTCTGTATGTTACGCTTTCACGCCTAAACCACTGAACCGATTTTGATGAAATTTGGTATAGAGGTAGATTAGACCTTGAGAAAGATGCTATGTTTTGTCGCGATAACCGACATCCACACGGGCGGAGCCGCGGGCAAAAGCTAGTATAGTATAAAGCAAAGTCGCTTACCGCGTCTGTCCGGCCCTATGTATGCTACATGTTACAAATTACGATGTATTGTGATTTCTTTTAATAAATAGAGTAATTCAAGAGGATGGTTTATAACTATAATAGACAGATTAACAAGCACACGTGCTTCCTTGTTCCTACAGTCCCGGGTCTTATAAGCTTTTTTTTTTTTATCGTGCTATAAATCCCCACGGATACCACCCCCACGGAGCCGGTGGAGGTGGTTATGTCGGACTCGAACCGACTAAAACGCGCGCCGTCTTGGGTCCTTGGTTGCCGGAGGTGAGATTGCCAAAAGCATATCTCTCGCACCCCGGCAGACCCAGGACCATCTCTTTCGAGATGGTCCTGGGCCACAACCCGAAGGGGCCCACCTTCGGGTTGTGGGGACCACAGGGTCCCCATCTAGCCCCGGTTACGGGGCGGCGCACTTGGCGCCACCGCCGCGGCCTGCTTCTGCTAGGGTGACAGGCAGCTCCACCGGTCACCCCCAGGCCAGTGCTCATGGAGGACGGAGGTCGTTCTGCGACCTCCGACGTCCGGTTCGCCTTCACTCTGCGCGGGCTTCCCGGGCCCGAAGTCTAGTCCGGACCCGACCGGCCGCCTCCTTCTCGAGCATTACTTGCTCGCAGAAGGAGGCGGCCGCACCCCAAGCGTTCGCGCATCGTACCATCGCTGTGAGCAATGTGGCGAGTGTGAAGACTCCCACCCCCAGAGCCGCCACTAGGACCCGCCTCGGCGTGTCCCACGCTGGGCACTCGGTCAGCGTGTGCAGCTCTGTGTCCTCGCTCGCATCATAGTGATGGCACTCGGACGTTGGCTCCTTCCGGATCCGACACAGGTAACTCCCGAAACACCCGTGTCCGGTAATCACCTGCGTCAGCCGGTACGAGAGGCTGCCGTGTGGCCTCTCTAGCCACACCTCCATGATGGGTCTTACCGCCGCTATTACGGCGTGCCCTGGTCTTATAAGCTGGGCTTGATAAAGCATCTGATGAGGCCGTGAAGCTGAGAACCACGCCATTGTAATGGTGACCCTCTTTCCTGATACTTCGTTGAAGAAATATTGGCGAGTCTCATGTTAAAGAAAGGCAAATATTGACATATTTATCAGAATGAAATTATAGCATTTATTATGCTACCTTTTTAAGTTCGAAATATATCGGGAAAAAGAAGCGCTGAAGTGGAACTTGAACCCTTAAAGACAGATATAAAGAGAAGCAAAATTTTAAGTGATTCAGGTGTGGCTGAATAGCTCAGTTGGACGAGCATTCCCCCTGTAAGGGAAAGGTCATGGGTTCAAATCCCACTTGAGCGCTTTTTTCCCGCTGTATTTTGAAAATATCATATTTTGTCAAAACAATCACATTTGAATGAATTTTTTATAGCATTTATTATGCTAACTGTTAAGTTCGAAAAACTGCTCAATGGCTCAGTTGGCAGAGCAGTCGCCCTGTAAGCGAAAGGTCGTGAGATCGAGTCTCACTTGAGCATTTCATTTTTTCCAATTTTTTTCGAACAAAACAATCACATATCAACAACAGAAAACCTAGTTCGTTCCATGATGAATATTCTGTCTAGAAACTTCTATTATTCAATAACTTTCTACATAAAACAAAATTATAATATTCAAACTATATTATTTCAGTCTAGTAAACAGGTTTCAGAGTGATGTTTCTATTTTAATAACAGGTAAGGGAAGCCAATCATAATAAAGTCTACCGATGTCACAAATATTGGTCAAGCGCGAGTTGGACTCGTACACGAAGGACTCCATACTGCCATACTAATATTATAAATGCGAAAGTAACTCTGTCTCTCTGTCTGTATGTTACGCTTTCATGCCTAAACCACTGACCGATTTTGATGAAATTTGGTATAGGGGTAGATTAGACCATGAGAAAGGACATAGGCTATGTTTAGTCGCCATAACTAACATCCACGCGGGCGAAGCTGCAGGCAATAGCTAGTACAAGATATAATACTATGAACTTTTTAAATACCTTCCTAGTTTAGTACTTTCATTAGCTAGGCGTGGACCAAAAATCTCACAAAGCATGTGAGATTTTTGAGCTAAGCGTAGCTTGGACCTAAAAATCTCCCCCTCTCGTAATACCTAAGGATGAAACTCTCTTTTTATATAAAAGGACACGTCAATAATTTGTCATCACCTCGCCTGATGGTAAGTTAAAAAATCTTTATTGGGAACAAAAGTAATAAAGGAAACAGACAAAATTGGTTCGTTGATGACTGCAAAATTATACACTGAGGCGCAGTCATATAGGGAAAATCTTGGAAAGAGGGTTACCATTGTAAATCCGGTGAAGGTTTCAAGAGGAATACTCAGGTGAAGGTTTACCTCTAGCGGTTGTAAGTAGAAAAGCTGAAATAAGACAAATAAAAAATGGTGGAGCCCTTGGGTCAACTTACTAACTCACTGAGGCGCAGTCATATAGGGAAAATCTTGGAAAGAGGGTTACCATTGTAAATCCGGTGAAGGTTTCAAGAGGAATACTCAGGTGAAGGTTTACCTCTAGCGGTTGTAAGTAGAAAAGCTGAAATAAGACAAATAAAAAATGGTGGAGCCCTTGGGTCAACTTTTTATTAATTTATTTTCAGGCCTCGTGACGATGACAATATTGTACTCAATAACTGTTTACACGGTCACGCAATCATCCTTTCTTGAGCGTCCATGTTTGCGCAGCAAAATACTATAGGTACCTATATTTTTTTGAAGTTCAACACAGTCTTTCACGCGGTATAGATGACGTGAAACAAAAGCACGCCAGTTCAGAGAGAAGCGCTGAGCACACATTCATTTCCTTCCTTTCTCCCGCAATCGCGCGGTTTGCATGCGTGCATTCCGCCCCGCAATCTTGGACGTTCCTAAGAACGAGTTCCCTCGAGAGACTGTACAAGTGAAGGGCGCTAATTTAGTAAAGTAAACGTGAAAAATCATTTCATTTGAAGGATTTATCATACACTAGCGGACCCGGCGAACTTCGTACCGTCGATTTTTTACCGCCCGCGTGGCGTTCGATTCCATTCCCGCTGCACCATCTACTATATTAAGCACCTTCTTCTTGAATTACTCAATCTATTAAAAGAAACCGCATCAAAATCTGTAGCGTAGTTTTCAAGATATAAGCATACATAGGGACATAGGGCCGCGGAAAGCGACTTTGCTTTATACTATGTAGTGATGATACATACGCTCACGCCTATTTCCCTCCGGGGTAGGCAGAGACAACAGCCCGCCATTTGACTCTATCCTTACATACTTGACGAGCTTCCTCCGCTGTCATTAATACTTTCATACAAGCCCACCGTTTTCGATATATCACTTATTACATGGTAATATCACAGTCTTGCGATCATACTACATACAGTCTGTCAACGAAGCCGTCTAGACAGAGCAATCGTGCGGGGGCAGGAGAGCGGTGGAGGACGGGGTATTACTCGGTACGCCCATACATTTTACTCGGTACTAAGGATTCAGGGCTGTCTCATTGGTAATCACGTCATAAGATCACTCGTTATACTGTGGTAATATAGTTTAGTCGGTGACTCTTTGAGCAGGGAACCCTAAAATGCAGCATATATAATAAAATATAGGCCGTCTGCGTTAGAGCGCTGTCTAAGATTGGCAGAATTTATGAACCACTGGCGCGGGACAGTTCGGGAACACAGTATTTATGGCAAACCAATTTGGGAAAACCTTTTTTTATTGGTTGTGAAAGAGTTAAAGATGATATACCGCTTGTATTTTCGATTCAATAAGATTGCTACTCGTTTCACTAAGAAATTGGAAGTCCCATAATAGATTAAGGTCCCAGGTTGACTGGTGGCCGGTTCGCTGGTGAAATGTGTCATGGATACAGAAGGTATACTTCGGCTGTTACTGTTGTGTGCCTCTTCTAAAAATAGACCACCTGCTATTGTGCCCGCTGTGTCTGTCCGCAGTCACTGGGAAAAATGACATTAAATATTTAACTTTATTTCTATACGTCAAGTTCAAAATGAAATGATTATATTTTTTCAATTATTTTGCCAAAAGTCATTTAATTTTGAACTTTAACCGCATCGCTTCATAGTCTATTATTTAATGCCGTTTTTTGCAGTGGTGGTCAATCTTTTTTGAAGTCAGTTAAAAAACAAAAGAACATGACGTGTCGACACTGTGAGCTCATTTTACTTCAATGGTGACACCAATTTATCGTACACTTTCAACTAGGAGACAACCAGCAACTTTAGTCTCCCTGTGACCATCAAATCAAAGAACTCTATAACTATATTTGGTCGACTTCCATGCGGACGAAGCCACGGGCATCAGAAAGTTAAAATAAATAATCATTAACAATATTACTAATAAATCGAATACATGGGGAAAATGAATCTTCTCGGGTGGGACTCGAACCCGCGATCTTTCCCTTAAAGGGAGAATGCCTTAACTAACTCGCCAGATGTGATTCAAATTACCCTTTTATTTTTATCTGTATTTTAGGCGACGCAACGGTGGAGTTACTTACCGATGTTCTTACGAACTATCGGAACCAATGAATGATATTACAATTGTTATCTCCTCTTTATTCATTTAAATAAAATTTATAAATCAATTTTTTAAATACATATAAAAAAGCATCTATTTAAAAATATAAAAAATTGTACCCCGCCGGCATCGGGTACAGGGACCAAGCTACCGGTCGTTAGGGCTCCATGGAGAGGAACCTCCTCACAATGCGTCCCGTGTCGAGGATTACCGCCTTCTGCATCAGGCCCTTGACCCAACTGTCTAACGTGAGCCTCTCGAGGTGTTGGTCGAGGCTCTTGGCAATCAGTCCGTGAACCGACACGGCTATTGGAACAATAATCGCCGAATCCACATTCCACATGTCGACAACCTCGTGAGCCAGGTCCAAATATTTTATTTGCTTACCTTTTTCGGCTTTCACGAGATTCTCATCATGCGGAATGGTGACATCGATAATTATTGCGCGGCGCTCTAATCGATCTATCACCACTATATCAGGCTTATTGGCTACAATAGTCCTATCAGTGATGATAGATCGATCCCAGTACAATGTGACACGACCATCGTCAAGAACTGGGTCGGGCACGTACCTGTACTGAGCAAGTTGCTGATGGACAATCCTGGCTACTTGGTTATGTCTATGCAAATATTCGCCGTTGGCTAGACGAGAACAACCAGAGATTGTATGTGTGAGGGATTCTCCGGGACGGTGACATGCCTGACAGATATCAATCGTACCATCCTTACAGATATATCTCCGATAGTTGTTTGTCATTATAACTTCATCAGTAATTGCGCAGATTTCTCCAAAGAGATCACCGAAGCGATATTACAATCATTATTAAACATTGATTTTTGATAACTCCGCCCAAATATTAGATTGAATTTCTTCTTCTAACTATACAAATACATGGGGAGAAATTAATCTTCTCGGCGGGACTTGAACCTGCAATCTTTCCTACTACGCCTACCTAGACACGGCTAGAATACTTATTGCTATAAAATTCATTCAAATAATATTAAATGTTTTTGGCTTACTCGTTATTCGTTGAATGAAGCTCCAGAATTGTGTTCTTACCTGAAAATAGAAATAAAAAATTAATATCTATGATAATGATGGTCGGGTGAAAGACATTGGGAGAGGCCTATGTCCAGCACTGAACTGCGGTGGGCTAATTGATTATTACCTACCATCTATATATATAAAAATCAATTGCTGTTCGTTAGTCTCGCTAAAACTCGAGAACGGCCGAGTGGATTTATCTTATCTTGGTCTTGAAATGTTCGTGGAGGTCTAGGGAAGGTTTAAAAGGTGAGAAAAATTCGAATAATTGCCTGGAACGGATATCCACGCGGGCGGAGCCGCGGGCAAAAGCTAGTCTTACATTATTAATAAAGTAAAAACCGAATGTTATAATACTATTTAAACTGTTGATTGATGGCATTGGGTGGAATTCATTGTTACACATATTGAGAACACTTGTACATTTCCACAGTATTTATTATATTGAACCGGACCGGGTTCGCCTTACGGCATTCTCAAAGGTTTACATTTACCAAAGGTTTTGGATGTTTAGGTCAGGATCAATATAATACATACTGTGGAAAAGTTAAAATGTTCCTTAAAGTTATAAATACGAAAATTGATTTGGATGAATGTTTGTTACACTTTCACACAAAAATTACAGAACGGATCTGGAAGAAATTTGTAACAGAGATAGATAGATTCTGTCTGTTTGTCTTTTTGTTCGCAATGGACGCAAAAACTACTGAATAAAGATGCATTTTATTTCCTTGAAAGGTCTTAGACTTAATGTCTAACGTTGGTTTGATCGCAATCGATTCAGTAGAACCGGAGATATGAGCTCCATATATTAATAGCTGATGAGCTCTTCCAGTTAGTCCCACCCTCTACTTTCCTTCACAGGACAACACGTGCAGGTCTAAGATGCCATCCGTATACGTTGCAGAATATAACTTCTAGAACCAAGCGTTTCAGTGACTCATTCCTATGCCGCACCATTAAGACCTGGAACTCCCTGCCAGCTCACGTGTTTCCTTCTTCCTACAGTCCCGCGTCCTTTAAGCGGGGCGTGAAAAGGCGTCTGATGAGGCCGTCAAGCTGAGTGCCACCACTGTTAACATGGTACATGTTTACGATGGTGACCCTCTTTCCGAGACCTTGCCTTTAGCTTACCATCAGGCGAGGTGAAGTCAAATTGACGTGTCATTATAAAAAAAGAGCAATAGTTGGGTTAAACGAGACCCACGCCCGGAGCCGTGGACATAAAGATATTAATTAATATGCATGAAATTGATAACAGTTTAATACGAATATTTGTACGCCACAAATGGCAGAATTTACCGAGCCTTACTTAAACGTAACATAACATAACATAAACTCACACCTGTATTCCCCGAAGGGGTAGGCAGAGGTGCTAGCATCCACATTTCACCAGTTTATGTTTAGGTCCCAATGTAATAGGTGGTGGACGTCATTGGTGTGTGCCATGGTAAACCTGGGATCGAACCCGAGACCTCGTCTCAGCAGTCCGTTACGCATACCACTAGGCTACCGCAGATTATGTAAAATAACAACTGTAAATCATATTCATAAATAAAGATTATTCTATTCTATTCTGCCTACTCCCGTCCCAATAATTAAAGGTCAGCGCACATCTACATCTATCTTAACAAATCATTTTCGTGGTCATTTGTCATAGTTTAGCTGTACACGCGTCATTTTGCGCTGTTTGGCCAGAAATGGATGATAAATGTACCACGGTGCTGGGCTTAGACAGGCGATACAGAGATTTATGATGACCGTTTAGGCCTTAATGGATCTCCAACTATATCTATAATCTTAATAAATATAAATAACGTGTCACGTTGTTTGTCCGCGATGGACTCCTAAACTACTAAACCGATTTTAATCAAATATGCACACCGTGGGCGGTTTGATCCAACTTGAAAGATAGGATAGGAAAGCTTACATCTTAATTTAGTGATAAGTGATATTCAAGCGGTCGGAGTCGCGGGTAACAGCTAGTATTATATATAACTATAATACTTTATAAATACTATAAATAGTGAAAAAGTATCGTAATTTTTTAATTAAAAAGTTTGAAGGCCATAGAAGATGATGTCATCATGCCTTCCTCATCTGAGGGGAGCATCTTAATACTGAAATTCCTCATTGGGTGTCTAGCCTTACCGGTAATTGAAAGAAAGAAAGAAGGAAAGAAAGAAAGAAAAATATTTTATTAACGTTCCTCACAGCTGTTAATCAATTAATATAAGTATGAGGGTTTTTTTCTATATAGTAGGTACAGTATTATATTGGTCTATGAGTGAATAGGTGTGAATCCATCTCAGCATTGAATGCTGCACACACCCTGGCGTTGAGTATGTGCAGTGGTGGTTTACAGATGGATCCCAAGTTGCAGTATCGGACGGTCTGAGTCTGGCATAAATAGGTACCTATGCCCGATGGCCAACAGGGTGATATATGTGGGTATATTCGCACGAAACAACAAGGTACTGGTCAGGAGTCGAAACCGTGACCCCGAAATGTAATTCCTTGGCCGCAAGACAGCCTCTTATAAGTTTTAAATACTGAATACAAAGAGGTCAAAAGGTCTACAAAGTTATAATTGAACGGCTTTAAATCACTTAATGCTGAATTTAATTACACTTGAATAGTAATACTAAGAAATCCTTTCGTTAAAACTTTGAGAAACATTGTCTATAAAAGGTTTAATGAATTCCAGTTATAATTCCACCTTCTAAGTAACTCGAAATTCGACTTAGTAGTCAATTCGCACGAATTAAACTAGTACGAAGTGTACTAATCGTGACTTTAAAAAAATATTATTTTTCTGTTACGATTGGTACGAAGGCAATTATAAAGCGTACCAATCGTCCACTTCTGAAATTCGTAGTAGATGATTCGTACGCTTTGTTTTTAAACTGAACTAATAATTTCATGTACATTGGTGTACACAAGTCAATAATGAGAAATCAAAAATAAAAATCAAGAAAAAATACTTGGAAGGACTAAAAAGCGTCTTTCTTATGATTTTTCAAGAAGCAATACCATATTTTAGAAAAGATTTCGTTAAATAAAACATGTTTATTACAGTTATCATACGAACATCCATGACAGTCATTACGGGTAGTTGGAGCCCTAAAAAGTCAACTACTTGTCTAACTGAAATACTTCGATATCGCCAATTGGGTATTCTACTGACTAGTCAAATTAGTAACTTTTTACTAAACGTCAAAACGATAAATTAAGTTTTATGGTAAAAAAAAGAATAGTGATGTCATAAAATTTAATAGTCTAATCAATTACTATTATAGAATGAGTGGATGATTAAAAATAAATAAAAACTATAAAATAAGAACGGACGCAATTTTAACCGCTCTTTTACTTTTTTTAATTTAATAAGCTCGGTTAGATAACCTAGAGGTATGGGTAATGGACTGCTGAGACGAGGTCTCGGGTTCGATCACAGGTTTACCATGGCACACACCAATGACTTTGCGATGCTTTTCGAAGTTATGTGTGTATTCGCAGGTTTATAAGTGCCCGGTTAATGGCAATAGGCTCGTCACCTATTAAATTGGGACCTAAACATAAACTGGCGAAATGTGGGTGCTTGCACATCTGCCTACCCCTTCGGGGAATACAGGCGTAAGTTTATGTTATGTATGTAATTTATTTTAGCTTTGGGATAATACTCAACCGGTTGTGGAGGCCAGATGACAATCACTCAATGAAAATAATCAAAGAGCATTTGGACAGGAAAAAGTAGACCCCAGACTCCAAGGTGAATGCTTCGGATACGACTGGGATTGCTAGAATGAAGAAGAAAACAGATTTTACATAATTTCTTTATAACAAAAAACCCCCGTCACAAAAAACAATAAATCCAAAAAGTTGAAAATAAATTGTGTTTGCCCTTTAACTTTGATATACCTACCTATCAATATTTTGTTTCAACCGTTGCCATGTCAGGGGACCCTGACTGTTAGAGCACTCCGTCATATTATCGGACGATACATGGTCCCCCGACATGGCAACAGTTGAAACAAAATATTAATAGGTATATCAAAGTGAATTCGAAGTTATAGTGCGTCAAGAAAGTCGTGAAATTAATGTTGAAGGAACTAATATTTTTCATTGTATTTGCAACACTCAATAACTGTCAAACTGAGTTTTCAGCTGTCATTCCTTGTTTTGTTGTGGATATGTTTCGTATATCTTTTGCGTTCATTTAATTTATTTACGTCTAGTAACGATATAAAGTGTAAAAATGAATAGCAATGTGTGTATTAGTTGTGAGAGACATGTCGTATTCAAAGTATTTCAGTGATATAGTATGATATACGGCGGGATTTCAAACCAGCAAGCTGGTTTCTGATTTGGAGGATATTTATGGCCAAACAGCTAAATAAGCCGGTACGTACATATATTTTAATGTTAAACACGGTATGGGAAGTGTAATCTATTAAAAATTATGTGTATTAAGTAAACATTTTATTTTTCAAAGCATTGTTTTCATTTGTCGTAGTTGAGTCATTAAACCTACGATTTTAAGAAATCGTAGTACGACACTTTGACGTTTTTGAACATTCTTGATCCATTTTGTATTAACCACTGAGGCCCTTTGGACTACTTAAAAATTACACGGTATATACAGCTGTATTTATCCAGTACCGTACGTTTTTATTTGTTTTAGATTTTCAAAAGCACATTTCAAGACATATCATTTCAGTATGTGATGATATATCCAGTGAGTCATAAACTATCGTGGATAAATTACGCAGAAGTTTCAAGCAGCATTTTGGGTGTTCAATACTCACTCCAATAAGTTAATGTTCTAAAAGATTATAATTATATTATATTATAATACGTACTGTACCTACATCTTTTGTTTTCATTGTTTAATACTTTACAACGTCTGTAAATAAATCGACTGTCTAGCTATCACGGTTCATGAGACAGGTAGGCTTTGGGTAAGGTAGGTCCAAGAAACATGTCCCGAGCCATAGCTCGGGACTTGTTTCTTGGACCTAAAATATGCTGAAAACACATTTCACATCCACGGTACCCATGGCCATACTCCTGGTGGTACCGTGGGTCTAATAAAGTTAAAGTGTACCACTGAGTAAGCGATTCTGTGACCAGAGCGGTGGTGGACGAGCTCAAAGTCACCAAACATAGATTATTACAAAACAATCTACGCGCGCCAGGCCAAACAATTCGTTTATCTCGCAGCTTGGATTTAAAATATTGTCCCGAGGCATATCCTAATAACGTCCGACACGGCGTGTCCTTGTATATGAGGCCTTATACTCATTTATCGGGGTGTAAGGTTAACGGCATTTCCCTCACACCCCAGTTAACTTTGAGCTATATACGGGTTTAAGACTATAACTCTTGGGTGTCCTCATCTAACCTCTATATCCGCTGCTAGTCACAGGGACCCGTGGCGAGTCTCCGCGCAGGTCTCTATAGGGCTGCTCCCGCCGCGGCCGTTAATTGCAGTAAGTGGTAGCGTCTCCCATGTGCTGAGTAAGAGTGTGAAGCATTGCCGTTAGCGTTGTACAGGTTGCATCTAATGGAGGCTTCGGATCACGCGCACCAAATTTAACATAATGTCTGTGCTTCTAAATCCCGTGTGCTTGTCTGCCACCTGAGTGTTTTGACAACCATGACTTCTAAACTCAATCACTCCGCACTCGTTGATTTCGATTAGTTGTTAAAGTTTTATTTGCAAAAAATAATATCTAAATGTTGCTGCAAGCCCTGCAACCATTTAAAAAGGATATAACGACTATTCTGTAATTAAGTATATATAATTTTCTAGCTTGAAGTTTGATTTATCTCTAAAGTTTGCGCCATTAGTGCCTAAATAAAGTGAATGAAATAATTGCCGTATTTTTTTTCACTTTTATTCACCTACTATCCTACTATATCGTAATGAAATCATACCATAAAAAGCAACCGATCAAGTCTGTTTAATTATAGTATGACAGGGATACCAGATTAAGCGCAGCAGCGCCACCCTCAATTTTCACGACTTTCTTGACGGGCTATATGTGTGTATTTATCGCAGGTTTATAAGTGCCCGGTTAATGGCAATAGGCTCGCCACCTATTACATTGGGACCTAAACATAAACTGGCGAAATGTGGGTGCCAGCACCTCTGCCTACCCCTTCGGGGAATACAGACGTGAGTTTATGTTATGTTATGTTATGTTATCAAAGTGAAAGGGCAAACACTTGAGCATTTCATTTTTTCCAATGTTTTTCGAACTTAACAGTTAGCATAATAAATGCTATAAAAAATTCATTCAAAAAAAAAATTATCAATGTTATTAATTTATATGAATTAGATTGTTTTTTTTGGGTAGTGCACTGTTGCATCTCTGATTGGTGGAGATTACCGCCGCCCATGGACACCCGCAACAAGAGAGAGACTTTTAAGAGAGAGTACGCTCTTTTCTTTATAGTTTGAAGGTCGTATTGGTTTGGAAATACCGCTGGTGACAGTTCATTCCACAGTTTAGTTGTGCGAGGCTATGGTGCATGACGCATGGCTAAGTAGAACGATGTATTTTTTCCACTCTTCCCTTTTCAAAATATTCATCCTTTGTTTCTGCTACTCTCTAAAGACTAATGTCCAATGTAAGAAAATAAACCCCTTAACCTTTAATTTCAAGTTGAAAATTCAATACTAGCCTTTGAACTATCGAGGAGGATTGATTTTCAAAGAGAGACTGGTTTTAAAAACTTTTTGTTAAAAGCAACTTTATTGTCTCATGTTATAGTTCAATTTGCTTTGTGTTGTAAGATTCAATGAAGGCACTCGAGTTAGGGCAAATAGGTTAGGAACTTTGGTTACCTATTAAATTGTGCCTTGGGTTTCTGGAGATAATATTAGATTTTAATGTTGATTTTTGAGATAGCGAGATTTTTCAGAAATCGATGAGGCGAGGCGGTTTAATGATCGTTCAGTATAAATATTTGTAAACATACTTAAATAAATACCAGATCAAAATATTTTTAATAAGTTACTTTTAATAGTAAAAATTAGAAAAGTTCGCCAAAGCATTGTCGCCATCTAGTAACAACGCATGGAAATAAAAGTTGCCTACCTGCTTTTGGAGGTTACGAGTGTAACCGTTTTTTGTTCCTTTTTTTTTTCTCTGCGGAAGTCCCCTCGGATACCCCACCTGCCAGAGCCGGAAGGGGAGGTTATGTCGGACTCGAACCGACTAAAACCGCACGCCGACTGTGGGTCGTGGTGCTAGGCCGGAGGTGAGGTTGTCATCGACATATCGCTCGCACCCCGGCTGACCCAGGGCCATCCCTTACGGTCTGGCCCTCCTCAGACCGTTTTTTGTTCCTGATTGTGCATCTGTATAGAACCATATTATATTATCTGTGGCCCTGATATTATAAATGCGAAAGTAACTCTGTCTGTCTGTCTGTTACGCTTTCACGTCAAAACTTGGCATAGGTGTAGATTAGACCTTGAGAAAGGACGTCGTTATAACCGATATCCACGTGGGCGGAGCCGCGGGTGGAAGTGTATATGTTACTGTGAATGTCCGAAGTTAAAAATGTCAAGATACACCGACTGATAAAAGATCATGAAAATATTCGTAGTGAAATTTAAAACCAGCCAGTGCTCAAAGTTTTGTTACAACTGAAAGTTCAAGTCTATCAGAAACTTTATAAAATACACCCGGCTTCACCCGGGAAAATTTCATATTACATATTTGATAGTGACCTAAATGACGAACTTTCCATATAAACGTTTATCACCTATTTTACCCTTTTAGTAGTAAAATTTTAAAAAACACTGATACACGACGGACTTTCATACAAACTTCCATCCCTTATTTTATCCCTTTAGTTGCAGAATTTCAAAAAATCCTTCCTTAGTGGATGCTTATAACACAAAATGCATCTACCGTCAAAATTTCAAGATTATAGGTCTAGCGGTTTAAGCTCTGCGTTGATGAATCAGTCAGTCAGTCAGGAGAAGTATTTTTTTATGTATATATAAATGCCCGAAGGCAGAGGTGTATTTACCCACAATTGGGTATTCTACTGAGTAGTCAAATTAGTTCCTTTTTACTAAACGTCAAAACGATAAGTTATAAGGTAACTTGTATGAAAAAAGATTTAGTGACGTCATAAAATTTTGTAGTCAAATCAGTTACTATTATAGGTTGGGTGGATGATTAAAAATAAATAAAAACTATAAAATAAGAACCGACGCAATTTTTACCGCTCTTTTACGATTCTTAATTTAATAAGCTCGGATAGATAATATTTTATTTTAACTATAGGATAATACCCAATTCGCCTATTATGATTTTCGGTCCCACGTAATAGGAGGCGACTCTATTGCCGTCAAGTGGGCATTTAGTTATAGGACAGCCTATAACTGGTTAAGGGATAGGGTTGTTCTCCATCCGCCTTCTGAATCATGATGCCCTGCCTCCAGTAAAGTATGATTCTGTAGCCATTGAATACTCCAAAAGTGCTAAAAATTTAGGCGTGCACATAGACTCCATGCTTGCCTGGGATGTTCACATCGCGGAGGTGAGTAGGAGAGTATACTGCTCATTTCAATCTCTCAAACGTCTCCAGACACTCCTACCTCTTCAGACTAAAGTTACTCTTGCACAATCTCTTCTACTCTCGCTGTTAGACTATGCTGATGTCTGCTTTCTCGATGCATCGGAGGAACTGCTAAACAAACTGGAGCGCCTGCAGAATTTGGGAACCCGCTTTGTCTTTGGTCTGCGAAAGTACGATCATGTGACGGAATATCGCAAAAGACTGAACTGGCTCCCTATTCGGCAGCGCCGTAATCTTCACATTCTTACTCTTCTCTATAATATTCTTCATAATCCTAATGCTCCAACTTATCTGCGGGAACGCTTTGAGTATCTCGTACCCAGGGGTAAACCCTGTCGAGTTTCTACCTCTCTTCTGCTTCGTACACCAGCACACAGTTCCAGTTGCTATGATGGATCCTTTACGGTCCGGGCGGTACGTCTTTGGAACGCGCTACCTCACTCCATTCGCGGTAGCAATACTCTGGACATCTTCAGGAGAAGAACTAGGGAACATTTCCTGTCACAATAATATACTTAGTCTGTTTATACCTATATATTTACGTATTTATCTATGTCTATGTATGTAGGTATAGTTTGTGTATATGTAAGTACATGTATATGTGTACGCATAATTATGTTTAGGTGTATGTATGTATGTATGAATATGATTATGTATGCTATAATATGTGTGTATTGTGTATAATGTACCTGTTTAGGTACACTTTCTTATTCATGTTCCTTTTATTTTCATTTTTTATCTGTCTTTATGTACACTTCACATCCCCCTTCATGACCTTAACTTCTCTGCGACTCAAAGGTTTGCTGGTAGAGAACTCATTTTGAGTTAAGCTCGCCTTTGTACATGTTCTGTGAAATGTTTTATGTATGATCTCTGTACTATGTGTGTGTGCAATAAAGAATTAAAGAATAGATGTTTACTGTCGAATGGCGAACAACCCTATCCTTTAGTCACTCGTACATCATGCATGTCACATGGAAAGAAATGGGGTGGCCCAAATTCTATTCTGCCGGGAACCACACGGCGGTGCACCTAAACTCCTCAATTATTTTCCCCGCCAATATTCTCAAACCGTACAAAATTTCTCAACTCGCGTATACACGTCACATATCCGAGAAAGTTATATCTCTCGGGTAAAAACACGGATAATTGAAACAGTAACGTATATACGTAATAGGGGCTTGTTTTCAAGGTATTTTAAGGAGAGGGTCATGAAATAAGGTAGGGAAGACATATATTTGCAGGTTTATAACTGTGCAGAGAAGATTTTGTTCTTTGTAGGATGCAGCGTTATTGTGAGGTAGGTTCTTAGATTGTGTAATGCAAATTGAAGAAAATATAACAACATGTGTACAAATCGAATACATAGGGAAATACATCGGGAAAAAGAAGCGCTCAATTGGGACTTGAACCCACGACCTTTCCCTTACAGGGGGAATGCTCTTCCAACTGAGCTATTGAGCCACACCTGAATCACTTCAAATTTCCTTTCTCTTTATATCCGTCTTTAATGCGACGGTGGAGCTATCTACTAACTTTCTTACGAACTGTTGGAACCAATGAATGATTTTTCAACCATTTTTAAACATTGATTTTTGATAACTCCGTCCAAATATTCGAATGAAATTTTTATAGCATTTATTGTGCTAACTTTTTAAGTTCGAAATACATCGGGAAAAAGAAGCGCTCAAGTGGGACTTGAACCCACGACCTTTCAGTTACAGGGGGAATGTCTCACTTGAGCGTTTCTTTTTTCCGATGTACAGTTAGCACAATAATTTTAAAACATTTAAATTAATATTTTCGGGTGGGACTCGAACCGGAACCGGCAATCTTTCTCTTACAGGGACAATGCCTTGACTAACTACGCTACCTAGACACGCCCTATGTAATTCATATTTCTCGTCTATTTTATCAGTCTTTAAGGCAGCGGTGTATATTTATTTGTATATGTATTGTATAGTATGCAAATTAGGTGTAATACTTGTGCATTTTGTAGCTATTATATTATACTAGCTTTTGCCCGCAACTTCGATCGCCTTAAGTTCGAAATAGAAAAGTAAAGGACACACTGCTCCTGTTCCCGCGACCCAGATAAAGTTTCTGTGAGCCTGGTACTTCATGTAGATGTACTAAGGTCAAAGAAATACTGATCCCATGATTGCGACTAACATGAACCTATACCCGGAATAAAATAAAGGTCGAACGGGATGAAAAGTATCCTATGTCCGTCTCCTGGGTCTAAGCTATATCCCCACCAATTTTCAGCCGAATCGGTACAGCCTTTCTTGAGTTATAAATAGTGTAACTAACACGACTTTCTTTTATATCCATCCATACTATAATATTACTAATATTATAAATGCGAAAGTAACTCTGTCTGTCTGTCTGTCTGTCTGTATGTTACGCTTTCACGCCTAAACCACTGAACCGATTTTGATGAAATTTGGTATAGGGGTAGATTAGACCATGAGAAAGGACATAGGCTATGTTTGGTCGCGATAACCGACATCCACGCGGGCGGAGCCGCGGGCAAAAGCTAGTATATAGATAAGTTGTGAAAGTACGCCAAAACAACTACTATTCAATTCATACAACCATACATAATGATACAGCCAAATAACATCAGACAGATATTATACAGCCCAGACTCAGCCTCAGACGCATGGAATACGGCAATAGGCTCACTTTTCTGAATGTTCCTAAATGGAGAAAATCTTACTAAGACTTTGCTGTCTGTCTGTCTATCAACAGGCTGTATCTTATATACTATAATAGCTAGATACAGTTAAAATTATCACAAAAGATGTATTTCTGTTGCAGCTTCTTCTTCAATTACTAAAAACAGACGATGGCACGGAACCTTTAATACGTGATTTCTTTTTTTATAAAGGACACGTCAATTCGACTTCACCTCGCCTGATGTTAAGCTAAAGGCTAATTCTCGGAAAGAGGGTCACCATCGTAAACATGTACCATGTTAACAGTGGTGGCACTCAGCTCGACGGGCTCATCCGATGCCTTTTCACGGCCCGCTTAAAGGACCCGGGACTGTAGGAAGAAGGATACACGTGAACTGGCAGGGAGTTCCAGCTCTTTGTGGTGCGGCATAGGAATGTGTCACTGAAACTTAGCCGGTTATTTTTTTCAAATCGAATTTAATACGTGACTGTTATCTAAAAAAATACTGAATTTAGCAAAATATCTTAACAGTATCTTTAAAAATAATACTGTATCGATCCACTGCGTAACCAACCGGCAAACATTTCATTTTTTTCTCTCAACCCTAAAGCGGTCAGGTACAAGTGACCCGGCGCTAAATCTCTCACGGAGGGACGATTCGACCCAAAACTTTACGGCGACCCCGCATTTTTGTTAAGGATGACCTTTCTACAAGATCATAAAATTTTACTTCTTTTGTTATAATTTTATAATATTACTAGGTTTGGCCGCGGCTCCGCCCGCGTGGATGTCTGTTATCGCGACCAAACATAGCCTATGTCCTTTCTCATGGTCCAATCTACCCCTATGCCAAATTGCATCAAAATCGGTTCAGTGGTAAAGGCGTGACAGACAGACAGACAGAGTTACTTTCGCATTTATAATATTAGTATGGAAGTATGGATGTTGTTCACCAGGGCCTCGATTTTACTAAAGCCATACCACAGTGATGCCACCGCCGCTGCAAAAAACGGCATTAAATAATAGACTTTAAAGCAATGGGGTTAAAGTTCAAAATTAAATGACTTTTTGCCGAGTAATTAAAAAAGTGTAATGAAACTGATTTCATTTCATTTTGGACTTTATGATTATAGAAATGAAGTCTAAAATTAAATGTCAATTTTTGCAGTGACTGCGGCGCCACACTAGTTTAGCTTTAGTAGAATCGAGGTCCAGATGGACCAACGACCTGAAAAAGATGGCTGGGATAGACTGGATGCGCAAGGCTACTTCCGTGTTGGTTCCCTTCGGAGAAGAATAGGACCACCCCAGCTCTTCCTGTGGGTTAGGTAAAGGCGACTAAGGGATAGGGCTGTTCTCCATCCGACAGTAAACATACAGCCCATGAGTAAGTGCCCGCTTGACAGCCGAATTACGTAGGCCCGAAAATCACAATTGGCGAAATGTGGGTGTTGTTACACGTCTGTCTACCCCTTCAGGGATTTACAGGCGTGAGTGTATGTAAGTATGTATATAAGAATGTAGTCCACTAAACAATGAATAAACTCCACCAATTACAGAATATTACTATAGTAAAGCCAACGAGACGAGAGAAAAAAGGTAAACAAAGCGACCATTACTGAGTTACGTTGCGATAACTAATGATTATTTTCTCTGTCCTTGTCGCACATAACGCACGTACGCGACAATGGCCGAGATCCAGCTGTCGTTGCGTGTTTCGTAGTACAGGAAAGCTGTCAGCACAGCGGATCTAAACTGTCAGATCAGCCATCATAAGAGCAATTTCATTGCTGTCTAGGATGCGCTTGAAGTGATAAATGTTTGGAACCGCTGCAACTTTGTTTACCTTTTTTCTCTCGCTTCATTGGCCTGTTAAACTCAATGAACACAAATAAGACCTTTGACCATGGCGGCAGCGTGATGTGACGGACTGACGCACGCCCCCCCCCCCCCCCCCCCCCCTCATATGAAGCGGGATGACACCCGAAAACCCCCCATAGACGCGGGATAGCACCCGAACCACCCCCTAGACGAGGCCGCATTGAAGCCGTGGGTCTGTTGGGAGCCCTGGGACATCCTTCCGAGGGCTTACCCGGGGCTCCCAACCATAGGCTGCCGGGCGATACCGTGGGGGTTTTAGTCGGTAGGAGTCCGGCATAACATCCATGAAGGATTTCCCCCACGGTAAAAAAAAAAAAAAAATAAGGGCGTCCTCACATTAACGAAAGTTCTTTATATTTAGGTACATAGTTTAACAAAGATTTATCTTGCTTTCTGTACAGGTAGCATCAGAAAGATGGTGATTAATAAAATACCTACTCAAAATTATCTTAATTTTGTTTTTTGACCCCCTTCTTGTTAACTGATTGTTCTGATATTTGGCAGACACATCTTTTCGTCGCATTCTGGTCGCATTTGGTCTACTAGACGAAAACGTGCCTATTTCGCATTTGGTCCATTACGCACTTAGTCCTTTTCGCATTTGGTCCACGAAATGGAAATGGACGTTCTGAGAACTGGACCAAATGCGAAATGGACCAAGTGGACCAAATGCGAAATGGACCAAATGCGACGAAACGTTTAGTTTGGACAATTTTTTCTTCCCTATCAGTATTTGCAATCGACTAATCCAGTCATAATCATATTTTTGGTTGTTGTGTCACGTTGACCATTGCTTCATCGAGCATGGTCAAAACATGCAAGAACCGTTATGGTCTTTGGTCAATTCCCAGAATATTGCACCTCTTAGTTCGGACATTAATACCATTTAAATTAATACCAATCAATCAATTAGCCCACCGCAGTCCACTGCTGGACATAGGCCTCTCCCAATGTGCGCTATTTCATCCGATCCTCCACCTTCCGCATCCAGTCTATCCCAGCCACCTTTTTCAGGTCGTCACTCCGTAATCCATACTAATTAATATTATAAATGCAAAAGTAACTCTGTCTGTCTGACTGTCTGTCTGTCTGTCTGTATGTTACGCTTTCACGCCTAAACCACTGAACCGATTTTGATGAAATATATAGGTGTAGATTAGACCTTGAGAAAGGACATAGGCTATGTTTTATCGCGATAACCGACATCCACGCGGGCGGAGCCGCGGGCAAAAGCTAGTTAAATTAATAAATCAGTTTGATTTGCTCTTAATACGTGAGTTTTAAGATATTTTCAAGATATTTCTGACGCAGACTGTACATTGTACAGTGTACGGTCTGTTAATTCTCCACTGCGTAGTGTACAGTGTACACTACTAGAATTAACAGAATAACCTCTATATATAACGATCTGAATTCGTTTCTTGATACGTTTTCGGACTACAATACTACAAAGGCGAGGTGAAGTCAAACTGACGACTCCTTTTATAAAAAAAAAGAAAAACGAATTGTATCATTGGTCGTATCGTTTTAATATATAGCCGCCCTAACGATGTATAATGAGAAATAGTTGAACAAAATTACGGCTACTTACAGTAAATAGTCTGTACTTAATATTGGATGTTAAAAACGTTAGGGCAGCCACTATTCATTTGTCTTTCTACAATAAAATGCACTTAACTGCTTCAAGAAACAATTGGACTCGTTTACTGAAGCATAAAGGCTGTGTCAGACCTCTGGTTACGTTTAATTTAAAGTTTTCTAAAAAAAAACAAAAACGAACCACCATACTTATCTTTGATCTGTAATATCTAAATTTATTATTTATTCTGGAATAGATTTAAGTGAAATGTAAAATGAAAATGTTTAATGGCGAATAAACGATTATATTATTATATTATATACTTCAGAAAATTAACGCAGACATAAGCAACCTATACCTTTTTTAGCTAGAAGCAAATTTCTCTCTTGCCATCTTCTTCATCGTAGAATTAGTCTGGTCGTGCCTTGGAGAGCACGTTAAGGCGTCGCCGTCGGTCCCGGTTGCCATACGAACATCTATGGCAGTCGTTACGGGTAGTTGGAGCCCTCAAAAGAATAGCATGCGTTGTGGAGGTCAGTTGGCAATCGCTTCACAGAAAATATCGAAGTTAAGCCAAATCCGCAGTTAGACTGGTAAAGCGTACCCTAGACTTCAAGTAGAAAAGCTTCGGATTTAACTGGGATTAACGTAATTTAAATTACCGTATTATGCAATGTTTAATTTAGCATAGTGGTATGGGTAATGGACTGCTGAGACGAGGTCTCGGGTCGATCCCAGGTTTACCATGGCACACACCAATGACTTTTCGATACTTTTCGAAGTTATGTGTGTATTTATCGCAGGTTTAATAGGTGCCCAGTTAGTGGCAAATGTGGGTGCCAACCACTTCGGGGAATACAGGCGTGAGTTTATGTTTATGTTATGTAATTTATTAGCCAAATATTTACACATCACACTTGGCACAATAATATGCAGATCAAGAAATATTGAATAAAAAATAAAAATAAATAAATATTCCACAACATTCTACACAACGCTATCTAGACCCATGGTAAGCTTTTATAGCTTGTGTTATGGAATCTAGAATGCGGATAAACATACTTATATACTTTTTCTTGTAAATACATATATATTATACATAGAAACACCCAGACCAGTGCAAATAGCCATATTCATGCATACATATATTTGCACTGAGCTGGAATCGAACCCGCGCCTCCTGCGTAGCAGTTGCGTGCACTACCGCCACCACAGAGGCTGCAACCTGTAATGACCATATTCTTGGAAATAAACGTTTCTATTCTATTCTATTCTAGGATGAAGAAGAAGATAGTATAAAGTATAGTACAGAGAGATAAAAATTAATCTCTGTGTTATTTCAGACTAATGTATCCCTGTACCAATTTCAACCAGATCCCTTCAGCCGTTTGTGCATGATTAACAAACATCTAAATCCTTCATAAATATTCACATACATACTAATGAGATAATCCATGTGAAAGTAATTGTGTATGTCTGTCTGTCAGAATTACTTTAGCATTTTTGTTTCTGTGGTTTAGACTGTCACTCCTAAACTAGAGAACCAATATTGATTAAGTCTGGTACAGAGATAAACTAGAAGATTAGGAAAGGATATAGGATATTTGAATGAAGGTTCACTGCGGATAAAATTGATTGGCAATAAAAACTTTAGATGTAACGCAAAAATACACGTTTTATTTAAGAGGATTAGTAAGGGTTTGTAGGTAGTATTTTGAATGGGTTTTAAATCCCTTTTTATTACAAATCCCACGTAATAAATATTGTGTCTCCATAACTTTTGAATGATTGCTTTAAGGTATAAAAGAACTGCTGAAGATCACAGTTCTGCCTGTTTGGAACCTATTCCCGGGATGAACAATAGCCTTTATGTTATTCTAGACTGTAATTAACCTCTGTACCAAATTCAGCCAGGTCCGTTCCGTCGTTCGAGCTTAATTGAAAATTAACATCTTCACAAACTTTCATATATAAAATATTAGTTGGATATTATCACAGTGCTGCAATGTTCTGGTCCATTTGCTAGTATTATTAGGGGTTAAAGTATGAAATTGCCGATTAGTTCCGAAAATCTAAATTGTTTATTTTTTCATTTTTTAACAAATTTATTTAATCAAAATAGTTACCATTATTATCTATACATTGCTGCCATCTAATAGGAAGGTCATTTATGCCTTTGCGATAGAACTCTGAGGATCTAAACTGCACAAACTGTGTGAAAGTATTTTGTACTGCCTCCTGGGAAGAAAACTTCTTGTCACGTAGGTAATTGCCCAATCACGAAAAAAATTGTAGTCCGTTGGAGCAAGGTCTGGCGAATACGGAGGATGATGAATGGTTTCTAACCGCAGTTCCTGTAGGGTTAAAATGGTTTCTCGTGATGTATGAGGTCTCGCGTTGTCATGGAGCATTAATGGTGAAGATCGATTTATGAGTCGGGGCTGTTTTACTGCTAGTTTTGCCAACATTATACGGAGTTCGGCACAATAGACATTTGCCGTTATTGCTTGACCAGATCCGAGAAAACTATAGTGAATAACACCATGCTGAGACCACCAAACAGTTACAATTACCTTTTTATTGGTAAGTTTTGCTTTAGGACACTGTTGTGGCGTTTGACCTGGGGTCAGCCATTGCATTTTTCTTTTACGATTATCACAAAGAATCCACTTTTAATCACATGTCACAATTCGATCCAATATTCCTTCATTTCTGTACCGATTCAACAAGGCAACACAAGTTTCAACACGCGTTTCTTTCTGCAGATCAGTCAAATCATGAGGCACCCACTTTTCGTATTTTTTTTTATTTTATTGTTTTGACGCAAATGAGTCAATATTGTGGGTAAGGTAGTTTGACTAGGATCGCCTTCCACCATCTCTCTTAATTCATTGTTATTCACCTGTGTGGGCGGTCTTCCTCGTGGCTCGTTCCTCAAGTCGAAGATTAAGCGTCGGTAGCTTAGTGGTTAAGGAGTCGGCCTTACGATCGAGAGGTCCCAGGTTCGATCCTGGCCATTACACTACTGACGTGAACCCACTCCTAGCACAAGCAATTTAGCTTAGTTGGAGGGGTTAGAGGGAATATTAGTAACTTCGGTTCTAATATTCTTTTAAAAAAAAAAAAAAAAAGTTTCCATCACGAAAGCGTTTAAACCAAAATCGCATGATGCGTTCATTTAATTAGTAGACTCCTCTCCAAACGCATCATTGATATTGCGTGCTGTTTCTGCCGCGTTACTTCCGAGTCGGAACTCGTATTCAAAAATTACTCGAATTTTTGCAGTATCCATCTTTCTTGTCTAAGTTGGATAACAAAAATAATTGAAAGTCGATATTCAAATGTTTCACATTTTTTAAAAGAAGAACATCATAGAAATCATGTGTAAAAAGTTTCATTCGAAAACCTCAAACCATGAAGATTCCACGTCAATTCAAAGAACCTATTGCAATAAAACGGCAATTTCATACTTTAACCCCTATTATTTAATATTTACTTTATGTTGACGTTTTGTAAGTTCCGATTTAATGGTATATGCAGAATAAACTATTTTTGATTTTGATTTTGTTAATAATGCCATTATGTTGAGTATAATATACCAATAGTAAGGTCGCATACAGGCACGTTAGTGATACCCAATACACGCAAAGTCTTAATCGTAAGTCGAACGCCTTCACTTTTATATTAGTGACACATGTATCCAAATTTATTTCATGATAGTGACAAAATGAGATTACAATAAGTCTGGCACCGGCCTTAAGACAGTAAATAACTCAAGTTGTTCTTTGAAGTATACTGTTACAGAGAAATGAACTGTCACTAGAATTAGGTAGTTAGAATTACGAGAACTAGAACTAGAATTAATAGTTTTCTACTTGGCGAGAAAATTCAAACCCTGGAGAAAGGGGAGGAAAACAGACCTCGGGAAAAATGTTAATATTGGATGCATCCTGTCAAAACAATGTAAACTACAAAGTAAAATAAAATTACGACAAAAGTAAAATTGAAATAAAATATTGATTAACGAAAAAAGGTTATCATAAAGTGGACGAATACTTAAATGATAAAGATGCATAGTCATCCTAATTTAATCACTTGCTCATTGCGCACTTGCGCACTGTATTGTGTTATAAATAAAAGCATATTTATAAAAGAAGGATAATCGAGTTCACTCAGTGTCTTGCTGGTATCTTCTCAGTAGAACCAACCTATCGAACCAGTGAAAGAATTTCTGACACTAATATCACAGTATAACGAGGGATCTTACAGTAGTTCATCGCGTTTGATGTTTGCGGAAATGCCGCCTTTTGCAGTTTTGTCAGGGTTGTCACTTCAGTTTTTATTTACCTATAATAAAATTTTCTGTAACATTTCATATATTAACCCCTATTTTGATCTCTTTGTCTGTCAAGGCACATCAACTCACGCTAATATAAATTGCTAGCTGATGCCCGCGGCTCCGCTCGCATGGATGTCGGCTATTGCGACTTTTGCTTATATCTCCGGTTCTACTCAACCAATTATGATCAAGCAAATGGGTGAATTTCAACAAGTCCATTAAAATCTTCATTTCCGTGGATATTTTTACCTTAAGTGTGATAATAAAAATACATCGCGTTAATTAAAGGTTTTGATACTATATGTATTCTTGCTTAATATCTAACAGATAACTAAAAAAACTAACGAGATATACAAGATTAAAAATTACATGCCACGGCGATGAAACATGCGTGTACGGCAATGAAACAAGCGTCCACGGCAATGAAAGCCAAATGTTCCATCATTTTGTAAGATTAACACGGAAACATCTTTTTATAATTGATTGTACAGTAAAAAATTAATCAAATCTATAATCGTATTGCAGAAAGTTTTCGAATCCTGTAATGTCAGTATTCGGTGCTACCTTTATAACAGGTAATGATGTTTATAATGCCTAATCATACTATGGCGGTGAAAACATAAGTCACGGAAATGAAACATCAGGCCACAGCAATGAAACTAAATCGTTTTACAATGCATGGCAATGATTTTTTTTTCATTGCCGTGTTTTATTTTTCATTGCCATAGCAAATTTTGACCATGGAAACTACGGCAATGAAAGCACAGCAATGAAAAACAAGACCAAAATATAAAATAACAAAAAATCTAATAATTATTCGAAGTATTAATCACTTCACAAAAATAAAAAAGAGAAATGGCGTTCTATTGAATGTTTAATCAAGAGGATAACTTAATAAAATGGAAAGTTATACCTTTCCACGGCGATGAAAGAAAAAATGTCCAGTAACATAAAAATGGCAGACTTACATCTATGGCGCCAAAACGCAGATACTTGTGTACGTTCTTCCGCGTCGAGCACTTAGGCGGCACCAATATGCAACGTTTAGCGCATATAAGGGAGGACGCAAGTCGTTAGATAAGACAATATTCTAAAATATGTTTAGAACACGGCTATGAAAGGTAGTTCTGGGACAAATGTATTTTATTTAGCCATTCGTTGTATTGTTTAAATATTTGAATGAATGTATTTCGTAACAATACTTTAACTATTCACGTATCAAATAAAAATAGATATTAATAAAAATAACCAATAGATTTTTATCAATGAGGTATCACGACACAATAGGTGACGTGTGGACATACACGGCAATGAAAGATTTCGGTGTATTTTGTTTTTTTTTGGAGTACCTATAATCCTATATAATAGATTATTTAGTGCCACACATAGATCACTATTTCACCTAACTAGCAAAAAATATTAGAGCATTATAACTATGATTTTTAGTACCGATTTCATCGATGCCACGCAATTCTTGGTCCCGGGAAATTCACCCAAATGTAATATTTTAACTCGTGAGTTTTTGGCTTTCGATTTCGGTTTCGGTTTCGATTTCGGTTTCGGTTTCGGTTTCGGTTTCGGTTTCGATTTCAATTTCAATTTTTGATTCGGGTTCAGGCTTGGGTTCGGGTTCTAATTTCGATGAAATTTCGCTAATCGCCGGGATCGCTAAATTGATGATATATTCTTAAGGAGCCTATCCACGATCAGTCCGCCTGCAGTTTCAGAGCATATCGGGCGGCCTGTAGTCCTAAATTGAAAGCACCCACACACGAAAGCGATTTTGGCCTGCTGGCCATTCCCTGCTATCAGTTTATCAGACAGCCTCCGTGGCGTGGCGGTAGTGAACGCGACTGGCACGCAGGAGGCGCGGGTTCGATTCCCGTTGAATGCAAATATTTGTATGCATGAATATGGCTATTTGCATTGGTCTGGGTGTTTTTATGTATAATATGTATGTATTTACCAAAAAAAAGTATCTAAGGCTAAGCCATTAAAGACGGATATAAAGATAAGGAAAATTTGGAATGATTCAAGTGGTGCTCAATAGCTCAGTTGGTAGAGCAATCCCCCTGTAAGGGAAAGGTCGTGAGTTCGAGTCTCACTTGAGCATTTCATTTTTTCCAATGTTTTTCGAACTTAAAAGTTAGCATAATAAATGCCATAAAAATTCATTCAAGTATCTAAGTATATTTATCCGCATTCTAGATTCCATAACACAAGCTAGTTAAGCTATGCTTACCATGGGTCTAGATAGCGTTGTGTGGAATGTTGTGAAATATTTATTTATTTAATATTCAGTTTTGCGGCTACACACGATCAGTTGGAAGTCGACAGTTTCCCATCGAATGATTACCTGCCGGCAATTGTCTGATATCGGAATTGACGACCATTTTAACGACGATCAAAGATGTTGGACTTGAAATTAAAAAAGAAGTCTAAGTTTTCGGGGTGACCAATAATAAAATCCATTTAGTGATCCAAGATGGCGGACTTGAAATTTTTCAAAAAAGTCAACATCGTTTACGAGGTTTTCGGGATTGCTAATTACGAATATATCATCCATCCAGTCATCTTGAATCGCTACATGAATAATATATTCGTAATCAGCAACCCGAGTACCTTGAAAACGATACCCATATCAATTTTAGTGAAAATTTCGAGTCCGCCGTCTTGGATCGCTAAATTGATGATAAATTCGTAATCAGCGACCCGAAAAACCCTGAAGGCGATACCCATATCGATTTTGGTGAAAATTTCGAGTCCGCCATCTTGGATCGCAAAATGGATGTTATATTCACAATCAGCAACCCCAAAAACCCTGAAAGCGATACCCATATCGATTTTTGTGAAAATGTCGTGTCCGCCATCTTGGATCGCTAAATATAGAAAACGAAAAAAAAAACATTTTAACAAACAAAACGATTCATGAAAAAAAAATAAACACGTGATTAGTGTGATTACAAATGAGACAGCCCTGAATCCTTAGTACCGAGTAAAATGTATGGGCGTACCGAGTAATACCCCGTCCCCCACCACCCCTCTCCCCCCGCACGATTGCTCTGTCTAGACGGCTTCGTTGACTGACTGTATGTAGTATGAATCGTTAGACTGTGCTAATATTGTACAATTTTGACGTTCATATGTGCTCTTTAGGTGCCTAAGGCGATTGGCACACTACAACGCTCGATGCCGCGTCGAGCGTCGGTGCGTCGACGCGTTGTTGCGGCGTCGAGCGTTGCAGTGTGCCTATCGTCTTATCTGAATAAATGAAATAAAAATTGATTCTTTGATTGAATATTTTACACTTTCTATTTAACGTCTTAATTAAAACCTATTACCATAGATACGTCTTTTCCACATACAATTCATCATAGGTATCTCTTTTCACATAGTATGTTCATGAATAAGATAATCACAAATAACCTCAGAGATCATCTTATTCACCCAAAAAATATTGAGTCCTGATAAAAATATACCTACTGTCTACTTTATTGAACAAAATTATATCCATTAATTCATATTACGTTCATTATAATCTGCTTTAATGGAATATTGCCTTTTTATACGCCTAATTGATTCAATTGTGAGGCCCCATGTTGTGAACCAGTAAGGCTGTGTTCACACTGAAGAGAGGAAGCGATTTTATATTTACTAGCGCACTCGTTTCTAGTTAGTTGCTTTTCTGTTGAGTAATTATGGGGTTGGCTTTAAGATCGAGATGTTCCGACTTTGAATCCTGGCTATTACAATACTGATGTGCACCCACTCCTTTAGGAGGAGAAATTAGTGAAGACCAGACTGTAAGGGTTGGCCCTGCGTCAACCGGGTTGCGAGGGATATGTCGTAGACAATCTCACCTCCGGCCTAGAACCACGACCCTCAGTCAGCGTGCGATTTTAGTCGTTTCGAGTTCAACATAACCTCCTCTTCCGGCTCCGGTGGGTACCCGAGAGAATTTCCGTACGAAAAAAAGGAGGAGATATTAGTAATTGCCCCAATCTTCGTTCGTCAAGATCTTTCTCAGCATCAGAAAGATCTTGACGAACAAAGTAGATTACAAGGTAGGAACACATCTTGAAGCGTTGTTAGCTTAGTGTTTAAGGAGTCTGCCTTAAGGTCGAGAAGTCCCGGGTTCGAATCGTGGCCACTACACTACCGTCGTAAACCCACTCCTGGCACAAGTAATTTAGCTTAGTTGGAGGGGTTAAAGGGGCTTTTAATAATTTCGGTTGCTAATATTCTTAGGAAAATAGTACTCAAGATTATCTTAATTTCTTTTTTTACCCCCTTCCACCTTGCCAAATTGTTCTGATATTTGGTACACATCTTTAGTTTGAACAATAATACAATTCAAATCAATAAAACAGTTTGATTTACTCTTAATACGAGAGTTTTAAGACCATTTTGAGACTTCGTCGTCAAGATATTTCTGATGCTGACTGTACTCTTTTTTTATACCACTTAGGTGGCAGACAAGCACACGGCCCACCTGATGGAAAGTAGTTACCGTGGCTTATGGAGGTATGCAACCCCAGGGCCGTTACACGTGCTGCCTACCCTGAAGAAACCTTCTAATGCCCTTAAAGCTGGCAAGCAGGTGCTCCGGCATAAAGGTGACAACAGTACTCCATGTGGGGCCGAACCTGCGCTTTATATAGAAGGAGTTGCTGCTCTGCAGTAAAGTACTGCTTTACCCTGTTAAGCACACCTAGTTTCTTTGATGCGAGCCTAGCCTTGTCTTCTAGATGACAGCGGCACTGGACGTCGCTAGAGATGTCGACACCTAAGATTCCGATACTCGGTGAGCGGTGTGCCCAGAAACTGCGGCGCTACAATAAATGGGGTTTTCGGTTAGCCGGTAATACGCATACTTGTCTTAGTGGGGTTAAACTGGACTAGGTTTAGTTGACCCCGGTAAATTCTAAAATAACTTTCGGTTGACAAACAACAGCGCTAGCACTGTTAAATATTGCGGTAATATTGTAAATATAAATCAAAAATGTCACAGCCCGCAGGTATTCACTATTATCTGACAACCAATCTGAATTGATTCACATAATATATTACGTAAATATGCTAAATAACTCGGTAATTGAATAACGAAAATCAATAACTTCATTAATCAGATTGACCTACAAAGTCCCACTAGTGGAATTGGTAGAGTAAAATAGGTCACAGCGACCAGGTTGCAGCGACGTGCGGTCCGCATTATTGGGAATCCTGAGTTCATGAACACCGTCGAACCTTTGCAGATGCGTAGAGATGTTGTGACTTTGGCAGTATTCTACCGTCTCTACCATGGTGAATGTTCTGATGAGCTCTTCCAATTAATCCCACCCTCTCCTTTCCTTCACCGGACGACACGTGCAGGGCTAAGATGCCTTCCGTATACAGTGCAGAGTATACCTGCTAGAACCAAACGTTTCAATGACTCATTCTTATGCCGCACCACTACGACCTGGAACTCTCTGCCAGCTCACGAGTTTCCTTCTTCCTGCAGTCCCGGGTTCTTTAAGCGGGCGTGAAAAGGCATCTGATGATCCTCTTTCAGATACTTAGCCTTTAGCTTAATATCAGGCGAGATGAAGGCAAACTGACGTGTCCTTTATAAAGAAAAAGGTCATTTTGTCAATGTTTGCAGAAGATTACAAAAATATCACAAACTAATTTGTTACCCGTGACCCAGCCAACATGAAATTCTGAAACTGTTCCAGGGACAAAAATAATCTATGTGTTATTTCAGAGTATAAAATCGATTTATACCAAATTTCAGCAAAATCCGTTGAGTAATTTGACCATGATTGAGCAAGAATCATGTGTGGTGATGGAGAAAGATAATTTCATTCGAAGGTTGTTAAGAGGTAGCTAACGGAAAAATACGCAGAAGACATCACTGCGAGAGAAGAAAAACTCGAAATGGATCCCTGTATCAACCTGTCTAACCAGCGTGGACACAGTAGGCCAAAGCCTACCAACATTGGGTGACGCCTATGTCCAGCAGTGGATAGATGATTGATTGAGCAAGAAATTTTGAAACATCTTCACAAAATTTCACATTTATTCGTTTAACATATTAACTTGATTATAATCCGATATAACTAATGATTAATGGAGAAGACTATGGTGTGGGCTGCTATTGTAGAGTATAAATATATTATGGTATTTGACGTATATGACAGTCGTAAACGTATGTCAAAAACATCAAAATACGCGTCAATACCTTTTTTTTTCGTGCGAAAATCCCCTCGGATACCTCCCCTGCCGGAACTGGAAGGGGAGGTTATGTCGGACTTGAACCGACTAAAACCGCACGCCAACTGTGGGTTGTGGTGCTAGGCCGGAGGTGAGGTTGTCATCGACATATCCCTCGCACCCCGGCTGACCCAGGGCCATCTTTTACAGTCAGGCCCTCCTCGGGATTACGTGTCAATACCATACATTTATCATTCTTTCTATAGTACGCTGGCAAACAAATTGCCACTTGTCTAGAGGGGATGCTTGGAATTTCTCAATATAAGCGGAAACTATGATAAAATGATCCCTGCAGACCTATCTTATTGATACTAAAAAAACATAAATCCTACTAAAATTTTAGTTCTAACAAAATATACAGTGTTTTGTTAGAACTAAAATTTCAAATTTTTTCTCAAAATACCCTCTTAAACCCAATTAACAAAGAATGTTCAAAAAAGTGTCTCATAATTCTTAATGAAATCTGAGTACCGTCTATTAATTAAAGAGCACCTAAAAACAAAAACAAAAAGCGTAAAATATGACACACAGCAGACTTGTTCTAAACTAATTACATGTTTTACTTGGAGTTTATGAAACAGAAAAGTGGCGCCCAACGTGGGACCTGATATTAATGCTTATATTTTATGAAAACGTAATGAAATGTTCTGGTTTTCTGTGTTGTATTTTTATTTAGAAGTTTTCAATTTTGTTATAATTTTGTTTGTTATGTATTTATTTTCAAACTTGCTGTCACTCGTGACTCCGTACGTGCCAAATATAATTCCGGATTCATAATAACTTATTCGCAGGACCACCTATAATCCGGTCAATTTAAACCAAAAAATGAGAGTGAAGGTACATAAATTCCCAATAAGCTGAAAATGAGTAAAATTGTTCAAAACATAATTATAAACAATACCTGAAAGTTCCCCATCATTCCCGTGTAAGGAAAAAAAATATTGAAGGTCAAAGGTCAAAAAAATGAGTTTCTAGCGATTTTCAGCAAAACGGTACGTTTATCATAAAAGTACGTCAGACAAAAATTGTAGATTATAAAATTATCTATAAAAAATGTTTCAGCATGTGACGGTACAGCGCCTAGCCAAAGCTGAGTAATTTTCGTTTTTCTTATATTCGACATGAAACTACGCCGAAGGTGCCAGCCCCCGCCCATTGGCGGGAGATATTAGTGCCCCTCCGACCGCACTGATATTGTGAAATTCATCCAAAGACAGTAATTTCTCCACTGGCTTCAGCCTTTCAATAAATACAGAGAATGTAACAACGAACGAATACGCTGATGTCAGTTACTTGTTTCACATATATTCAATCGTACGTATAAATTCGGTTTACAAGTTACTGTACTTCACAGACCGGTTCCCGTACCGCAGGAGTTGTAATTCCTGATCTTCCATCTGACATATCTGGTTGCACCGACCTCTGTGCTTGAGGGAGCTGCACTTCGACGCTAGGTCCCCCGTGGGAATCGAACCTCACCCGGCCATAGTTATCCCAGACGGTTGTAATGTCATTATACGACAATAGGTTGCGGTCTCGGTACGATAACTTGTCCCTAATCTATAAGCACGATGTTCCTCATACGCCATCATCATGTAAAGCCGCCATCGTATCACAGATTACAGGGGAGATGAGCATCAACGACTGGAGGCTATCCTATTGAAGGTATCCTCGGTCTCTGCTACGACAAGTCTCTGGTCTGCCGCCTGACTCATTACATGTGACGCTCTCACAGCCATCCCGTTTACGGTACCACGTAACATACATCAACGGACACGCGACTCAACATATCAAGAGATTAATTATTAACTTACTCATATAAATTACTCAGCCCGGGATAGGAATACACATACAATATATAAATAGCACAAAACTATGTGACACGAAGTATAACAGTAATAATAGATAGTATGAAATCAACTCACCACGTCTGTAGTCTTAATAATGTCACACTTGTAACTTACTCAAGTCTTCCGCGCCTAACTCCCGTATTCCACACCAACTCGTCAACCGCCCTGGTCTCCTGTCTAAACCCGAATGCCATGCGAATGCGATCCCGTGCTTCCGCGAGTCAACCTCACTATCCTGCCTTTTAAGTTCTCGGCCCCTTTTTTTTCCTAGTCGATCGTTTTTATGCGCGCTAGCCGTTCCGAGTATCGCTCTCATCATAAATAACCCCGAATTCCTCGCACTTAGGGACATTGTTTCAATAGGTTTGACCCATAGGCCATTATTTGTAGTGTTTTATGATTTGCACATGTCTGGCTTTACATTTGTATAGCAAAACCATGTCCTTTTCTTGCAAAGAATAAGTGTCTATCTCATTTGGGGAATTTATTACAAGCAACGATGGCACCAGACGACTGTAAGTGGACGACTCCTAATAAATAACGAATCACTAATGCATTGCAGATGTACCTATTACAGTTTATTTATTCCTTATTGTTAAGTAACCAGTGTACTATCACATATTCCCCCCTGAAATTCAGACTCGAAGATATTGATGATAGCATCGAGTATGAGATTTCACTCATACCCCAGAATCAGGTATAGTACACCCAGACACATCTTAAATAAACTTCAGCAACCAATCACTCAGTTACACAAAGAATCGTATCGAGTGGGAATCGAACCCGCAACTCGTGATTCAGAATCACAGTTCCAGCATAACGCTGCAATACGGATTATTATACTATCAGTCATATTATAATAATTACCATTAGGAATCATATTTGATATCCCAAGCTCACATCTCACAGGTCATCATAATACCGTAGTAGATAACAAATAAGGTTTTCTAATAAGAATCTTATTTGATAGTTCCAGCTGCCACGTCTTAGGTACTGTAGTAACTAATAAGATATACTAATAAGAATCTTATTTGATATTTCAACCATGTCAATATTCATATCTTAGTGTAGCTAATAAGAGATTCTAGGCAGAAGCTTAAACCATAAATTTCTACAGGTATTCGTCCGCTCATTACTTAATAAGTTGTACATTTTAACCAAAAGAGGAAATCAGTCCGCTTAACCTCTCATATACTCTTATTTTCCCAAAAGATTCTGAAGATATAGATAAACCTTTGTGAGTGAACTAACATTCAATTGCGGCCCATCACAAACACCATTTTGACTTCCATGGCATTACATTGTTTGTGATACTCCTTATTTATAAAATGCAATTCCCCCCTCATAATCAGATGCTGACATTCGTCATACATACTCAAGTCTACTAGCCATTACACATTAATTGATAACTAATCGTCTAAAACGGATGGTTTTATCTCGTGAATTCATTACATATTTGAATTGGACCCAACCACAACTCAATCCCAATAAACAGTAAATTTTATACAATAGTCACTACTCAACAGACACGATGCTTCTCTAAATAAGTGATAATAAAATGACTTTTCCCGACTGACTGACCGACTGATTCATCAATGCAAAGCCCAAACCGCCGAACCCACAAACTTGAAATTTCGACAGCAGATGTATCCCTTATTGAAAGCATCCACCAAGACAGGATTCCTTGAAACTCTGCCACCAAAGGGCAGAATAAGGGACGGAAGCTTGCACAAAAATCCGTCACTTCCAAAGCCAAACGTATCAAATCTCATAAATTTGTGTCCCTTTAAAATAAAAAGTAAATTTAACTACTAACAGGGCAGAACGTGCGATAAACGCCTGCATGGAAAGTTCGTCATTCAGGTCACCATACATACATAGATAATACGAAACCTTCCCGGGCGAAGCCGGTACGGGTCAGCTAGTAAGTGATAATTCCTTTCTTAGCTATTATAGCTGTAGGTAAAAATAAACCTTCTGTCCACATACTGAGGGTTGACGACGGCGTCACTTGACTTTGACTTACTAAATTAGTCCTCTTAGGGTGTCAAACAGTCAGCTTATAATTGCATGTTAGATTTTGCTAAATAGATTATGATTAAATTCTAAACACAGGTGCCTACTTAGCTCCACAATACGCTTTCTTCCATCGATGTAACGAAGCTTTGTTCATAGGCACAAATACCTCAACATAATAATATAGGGTTTAAATACCTCAACATATCTGATTTACGTGCTTATACCAGATATCGGGTGATTTGGTCACCGACTAGTTGTCTCTAGTGTAAAGTTTCCCGCGGCCACGATGTTCGGCTACTCTGTTGCTCTGCAAGTCGAAGCACGCTGCGCTCTCTCGATACTGCCCAACGCTGTATTTTCATATTCACGAAGCGATGAGTCTTCCAACAGCCCTCGACGTCACGTCAGCAAACTCGAAGTCCGGTATCACTGGAATATTATAGCACACGAGCAGAGAATCTGTTGCAAGAGAATCCAGTCATCGAACCACTATCTCGTTAATCCATGTATACTTATATAATGTATTTTCAACCCATTAACTCTTAATAACTGATGTTACTAACAGCTAGCCACCATAGTCTTAATAGTAGCCAATAACTTTTAACATGATTTTATTGTTATTTTTCGGTTTCGAACCAACAATAGCCGCCAGATGGTGAGACAATGGCTAGACCCTTTTTTATGAGATCTTTTGTTAACACTGTCTCCATTCAGCTTTAAACTACCATCTACTCAAGAATCCTTTACTATCTATTTTCAATGTTTTGTATGCTCACGCCAGTTCAAGCCAGAAAGGGTGGGCAGAAATGAATCTGTATTTTCCTTGTAAGTAAAAGGTGAGCCTTTCTTGAACGTTATCTTTGGTCTTGTTTCGGAGAATCGAACAACTTAATTTCCGATCTGGGTATCGAACCCTTGAATAGTTGAAGCACTGCTGTCCCACCAGGACAAACCTTTTGTTTACAACACCTGAATATTTTGCCGTATTCTGAAACTTCGGGATTCGAACCCGCTATTAGTCTTGTTTCAGGATAAGACATTCAGCGAACTTTCTACATGAGAAAATTCTTAAATTGAGCTGTGTCGCTAAAACTGTGACACAAGCGTACAATGCTATAAATCAATAAAAAAACCTTCAACTCAAAATGATCTACTATTATAGTAAATCCAAGAGCCATTCATTCAATGTTTTATGCAATACAAACAACGTCAATCTGGGACTCGAACCCAGTACTTTATTATTTGTTATAATAATATAATCTGTAACAGAGACTATTAATTCACTTCAAGTAAAATAAGAAAGAACCATAAAATACATCTTTTACCAATACAAATACAAGTTTAGGATTCGAACCCAAGCAACTCATGCAGATATGCCATTTTAGGCAATATCATTAGGACCCTAAGGTCATTCTCGAAACACCTTAAGCATTTAGTTGGGACTCCATAAGTCATTTCACATTATTACTTTCAGCAACTAAGTACAGTACAGTAGGTAAGTACAACCAATTACATATGATCATCATTCTCATAGCCATTACCTAGTCGCGTCCAAAGTATAAATTACTTTAAGAGCGCGGCGTCCACATGTTATTTCGGGTGAGCCATTAACGGCTTTTCCGGGAGCAACTGCCATCTGACCTTCCAGCCCCTTAAGCAGCTATTACCATGCGGTTTTGTAGATTAACCGTACGTAACGTAACGTAAGCACGTGAGTAGTTTTAAAACATATATATTTGTATATATTTAAAACACAAAGTATTATGTCAAACAGTCAAATTTGGCCTTTGTTTGAATGTAGACTGCATTACAAGATATCTTAACAACATTGTCCGTTTACACTACGGACCATTATGGGACCGAATATGTTATGTTATATTAAATTATTCTACGTTGTGTTATTTGTAGTAACCCATTTTAGTTCAACCTCGTTGCAATGAACTGAATCAATGCATTTTCTGACGAGGATCCTGGTCCACAGGCACCATTTGTGACGGTACAGCGCCTAGCCAAAGCTGAGTAATTTTCGTTTTTCTTATATTCGACATGAAACTACGCCGAAGGTGCCAGCCCCCGCCCATTGGCGGGAGATATTAGTGCCCCTCCGACCGCACTGATATTGTGAAATTCATCCAAAGACAGTAATTTCTCCACTGGCTTCAGCCTTTCAATAAATACAGAGAATGTAACAACGAACGAATACGCTGATGTCAGTTACTTGTTTCACATATATTCAATCGTACGTATAAATTCGGTTTACAAGTTACTGTACTTCACAGACCGGTTCCCGTACCGCAGGAGTTGTAATTCCTGATCTTCCATCTGACATATCTGGTTGCACCGACCTCTGTGCTTGAGGGAGCTGCACTTCGACGCTAGGTCCCCCGTGGGAATCGAACCTCACCCGGCCATAGTTATCCCAGACGGTTGTAATGTCATTATACGACAATAGGTTGCGGTCTCGGTACGATAACTTGTCCCTAATCTATAAGCACGATGTTCCTCATACGCCATCATCATGTAAAGCCGCCATCGTATCACAGATTACAGGGGAGATGAGCATCAACGACTGGAGGCTATCCTATTGAAGGTATCCTCGGTCTCTGCTACGACAAGTCTCTGGTCTGCCGCCTGACTCATTACATGTGACGCTCTCACAGCCATCCCGTTTACGGTACCACGTAACATACATCAACGGACACGCGACTCAACATATCAAGAGATTAATTATTAACTTACTCATATAAATTACTCAGCCCGGGATAGGAATACACATACAATATATAAATAGCACAAAACTATGTGACACGAAGTATAACAGTAATAATAGATAGTATGAAATCAACTCACCACGTCTGTAGTCTTAATAATGTCACACTTGTAACTTACTCAAGTCTTCCGCGCCTAACTCCCGTATTCCACACCAACTCGTCAACCGCCCTGGTCTCCTGTCTAAACCCGAATGCCATGCGAATGCGATCCCGTGCTTCCGCGAGTCAACCTCACTATCCTGCCTTTTAAGTTCTCGGCCCCTTTTTTTTCCTAGTCGATCGTTTTTATGCGCGCTAGCCGTTCCGAGTATCGCTCTCATCATAAATAACCCCGAATTCCTCGCACTTAGGGACATTGTTTCAATAGGTTTGACCCATAGGCCATTATTTGTAGTGTTTTATGATTTGCACATGTCTGGCTTTACATTTGTATAGCAAAACCATGTCCTTTTCTTGCAAAGAATAAGTGTCTATCTCATTTGGGGAATTTATTACAAGCAACGATGGCACCAGACGACTGTAAGTGGACGACTCCTAATAAATAACGAATCACTAATGCATTGCAGATGTACCTATTACAGTTTATTTATTCCTTATTGTTAAGTAACCAGTGTACTATCACAAGCAGTTTTTTCCTACGAGCCACCGTTTCTGAGATATACCGATTTAAAAAGTTATAGAAGTTATTATTTAGTCGTAACTTAAAGTCCTCGGTAACTGATTATTCGCATTTCACAATGTCCGAGTAGCACTACCCAACGGTTAAACCAACGATTAACTTACTCACTACTCCTTCTGCTGATTATAACTGCTGATTGATAACAATTTTTATAACTTTTTGAATCGGTATGTCTCAGAAACGGTGCCTTATAGGAAAAAACTATTGATACATTTTTATAGATAATTTTATAATGTACAATTTTTGTCTGAGGTACTTTAATGATAAACTTACTGTTTTGCTGTAAATCGCAAAAACTCATTTTTTTGACCTTTGACCTTGAATATTTTTTATTCCTTACACAAGAATAATGGGGAACTTTCAGGTATTTTTTATAATTATGTTTTGAACAATTTTACTCATTTTCAGCTTTTTGGGAATTTATGTACCTTCGAATGTCTAAATTGATCGGTCTACTAATTGACATTAGACAACTAATCTAGGGCCTACCGGATATCGAGGGACTACTGGATCAGGGTCCAGCGTATACTCATAATGGACAACACAATCCTTATCTTTTCGCTGGCAGAGTAGATGAAATCGAATATTTTAATAAAAAAGAGAGGGACAAGTCACTATTCAAATAACTAGCCCTTTTCGACAACGCAGGCTCTGACCGTAGAGTATCTTTTAAGTAACAAGCGGTCAGCCGCTGGGGTTGAACTTTATTGTTTATCGTTATCCTCGTCTATTTATATAAACACCAGTAATATGAGGAATCGATTAGTATAGGTTTCAAAAGCTCCCATTTCGTGGACAAATTGAAACACGAATTTGTACTGGTATTTAAGGAAATTTCAATTAAAACTATAGGAATAAACTGATTCTGATTCAACACAATATAGTTGACAGCAATAACAGGCTTTCAAGAAGTCCTGTTTACGACAGTTTCATGAAACAGAATAATACCCACATGTTGATGTTAATCAGACACTGAGCCTCGTTTAATATTTCACGCAGCTGCTGTTGCTACTCGCGGCGTATCTGCTATTCAGATTTATGAGCGAAGGGAGAGATATTTTCAGATTGTGACAGGAATAAAATTCAGGAGGAAGTAAAAGATTTAATAGAAAGAACGCAAGACTAGGTGAACGCTTCGGATGCGACTGGGATTAACGCTAAAATGAAGAAACGCAAGAGGACATATTGATGCCAATTCTGTGGTGTCAAAACTAACTTAAATACGCTAAAAAATCTCTAAAATGGTATTATACACCCAGATTGTATAGTCATTTCGTAAAAAAAGATTTTAGACACAGTATCAATAGCAAAATCGTTAGTTGGGCATGTTATGTGGGACTCGAACCGACTACAACGACAACTAAGAACAGAAAAACGATTATCGACCTTAATAACATTTTCTTAATTACATGTCATTTCGCATAAATAGATGCCGCAGATCACGAATATACGAAAAATACTCTGTTTTATGTGATGTCAATAAGGTCGAAAATTGCCTGCACTACTCGGTACGGTATTGCTTACACTATTGAGTATTCGCTTGCCTCACGGCCATGTACTGTCCGGCCAAAATCTGTCTGTGCTGACCAGAATCTGCCACACACTATAATAATATTTCTCTACGAAAAGACTATGCAATCTGGGTAAGTATAAACACAACAGAAATTAGCCTCATTATATCTTGGACTTAAAAGGTTCTCTATACGCGCAGTACATGTTTTCGAATGTACAGTCAGCGCCATAAATATCTTAAGGATGAAGTCTCAAAACGATCTTAAAGCAAATTATTATCCAAACGAAAGGTGTTCACCAAATAGCAGAACAATCAGTCAACTGGAAGGGGGTAAAAAAACTAAATGAAGATCATTTTGAGTATTTAGTAAATCTTTGTAATGCTGACTGTACCCTATATTGATACACATGTTTATTTTGTTTTTTTTTATTAGACAGCGGAATAAAGTAACAAATTTTTATTACATTGTGTACTTTTGTAAGGGTCACACCCACGGCAGAAATGGGGATGTATTATACCACGCAAACGAAAATAACATTTAAATACCAATATGATTTATTCAGGTGTGACGAAATAATATCGTGTGAAACATTAAATCTGGTACTGCTTTATGATTTACGTCAAATATAAATTAAGATATGGCTGTTTTAGGCTTGGCTAAGTAACAAATCATGTTACTAAATGTTTTATATAAGTAAAACAAAAATATGTATAAATAATAACTTATGTACCTGCGTTTTAGTTGGGTTCAAAATAATATGCATTTAAAGTTGGAGGATTGAGTACGTGAGTACACTTTGTGAGAGGCTTATGTCCAGCAGTAATCTACGATAAGCCTCTAGATTGATTAACTGAGTAAAATTTTGATAGGCAAGGGTTGAGGGAATTCGAAAAGAAGAGAACTCCCTGCCAGCTCACGTGTTTCCTTCTTCCTACAGTCCCGGGTCCTTTAAGCGGGGCGTGAAAAGGCATCTAATGAGGCCGTCAAGCTGAGCGCCATCATTGTTAACATGGTACATGTTTCCGATGGTGAACCTCTTTCCGAAACTTTGCCTTTGCTTAACATCAGGCGAGGTGAAGTCAAATTGACGTGCCCTATATAAAAAAAACTTCATCTTCTGACCATATTTTTTAACAGTTTTGTCCTTTTGCTGTTAAAATAATGGTTGACGATGGAACACTATTCAAAAAAAAAACCTGTTCATTTATTATTTGAAGGATTCCAAGCTATAGCTTTCAGGTAACACGTAATCATCCACATGGTAATGTCTTCGCATATTGTTTTTGATTGGTATGTTGCCTTTTCCATGAGTAACTGACGTCTGACATCCTCAACCCGTAAGCAAAGCCTCCTCTGTTCTTCACGTACAATGGCCCAAGAAGTGAGGCTAAGTGCGGAAAAAAGAGTCCCCTATCCTATGCTGACTCGAATTTACAACATTACAACATTCCAGCCTCCTCTGTTGTTTGCACGTGCACCAAATGCCCGCTGAGTTTCTTGCCGGAGTCTTCTAGGGTCTGGGCCGCATTTCAAACTGGTAGTCCATTTGCTAAACTAGTATTTAATATTTATTTTTATATTGACGTTTTGTAAGTTCCAAATTTGCAAGAACAGAATTGGGAGCAATATGATATTCCCCAAATTACATTACGCAACACTCTACAACCTAGCGCTCTGTCGGACCCACAGAATAGATAATAGCAACTGGCCGACTCCACTCTCCTGCGATCTGACTTACACACACACACACATACATACATACCGCGGCAACATCTGTGTCCCTACACATACTTCAATCCACAAAATATTCACCAAACCTCAACAAAAAAACAACACCATACTTCTTTTGTTACATACAAGCAAATAAAGACAAAAGTATAATAAACCAGAATTTAATATAGGGATCAGGGTCACGTACGACGCCATCTTGTGAAATATTAATGACGGACGTGACGTTTTTGGGGATTGTACGACAATTTGGGACAATCCAGAGCAATTTCGTTCATTACGTAGGTAGACAAATTACCTGTTTAAGGTGTAAAGCTAAATATTTGAATGATATTTTTATAAACCTAAACATAAACTGGCGAAATGTGGGTGCTAGCACCTCTACCTACCCCTTCGGGGAATACAGGCGTGAGTTTATGTTATGTTATATTTTTATAGCATTAAATGCTAACCTTTTAAGTTCGAAATACATCGGGAATAAGAAGCGCTCAAGTGGGACTTGAACCCACGACCTTTCCCTTACAGGGGGAATGCTTTTCCAACTGAGCTATTAAATCACTTCATATTTCTCTCCTCTTTATATCCGTCTTTAAGGGCGACGGTGGAGCCATCTACCAACTTTCTTACGAACTGTTGGAACCAATTAATGATTTTTCAACCATTTTTAAACATTGATTTTTGATGACTCTGCCCAAATATTTTGCAGTGTAAATGGTAAAATTAAATGACGGTGGTTTTACATTTAAATCATTCTCTATATAAAATATTATCTAATTTACAAATTATCATTTATATCATCGTTTACAACGCCAAGTCAGCTCTTTTCAGGTCAACAAAAGCGCTTGTTACTATGCGTATACGAGTATATATTCATGTTGTAAAACTCTGTAAAAATAAACACTGGCGAGTGACATTATTAAATATTCAGTGACGGTGCACTGGCTAATGCCTGACCTACTTTTAATAAATACCCTTTGTGTTCTCACATGCCTACAGTCTTTTAAAATATTCAGGATAATTTATGTTGTGGTATTGTGTCAGCGTCATAAATATCTTGATGACGAACTCTCATAATGATCTTAAAACTCTCATATTAACACGTTGAAGGACACTCGGCTCCCATCGATAGTTAGTGATATGACGCAGTCAACTTCCATACAAAAAATTTTGATGACGGTGGACGTCCTGTCACCTTGTAAATGATTAAGATGCTTGAAAGAGGACGTCCTCAACCGTTCAGATTCGTACTCTTGTAGGTATCAGCCGGTGAAAACGCGTGGTTCCCGTGTGATGAAAACACCCGACTGACGCGAACAAATGCGACGTCCGTGGACGTTGTGTGCTATCACGTAGGTTTATGTGTGCGTGTGACATGCCCACATTGAAAGATGCGAAACTTGATGTGATATGACATTTAGACGAAAAAAAAAAGATTACAATGTGACACTAAAAATTTTTTTATGACTTAGTACTCGTATTCGTATTAGAATAAGGTTCAAAATAAAATACTTATGCCTAAAAAGACGACGTGTACAGCCGCCCACCGTATCAAAGTATTCTATTGACGACGTCCTCAGCAGTTGTGTCCTTCAATGTTTTAAGAGCAAATCAAACTGTTTTATTGATCTAAATGGCATTATTGTCCAAACTAAAGGTGTGTACCAAATATCAGAACAATTAGTCAACTGGAAGGGGGTAAAAAAACGAAATTAAGATCATTTTGACTACTGTACGTAAACATCTTTCTGATGCTGACTGTACTCATTTGGTAGTGAATTTTGATTTTGGATCAACGGAGATTAAGGTAAACTTGATGCTGTGAAAATGTAAGAGTTACAAGCAAGTGACGTCACGCGCTTATAAATTGTACTACAATTGTATGAACCGCAAGCTGCGCAAGACAATATCACGTTTATCATAGTCCGTAATAAAAAACTTTTTTATTTTAATATTAGCAACTGCAATTACTATTAATTCATGCGGTAGCCTAGTGGTATGGGTAATGGACTGCTGAGACGAGGTCTCGGGTTCGGTCCCAAGTTTACCATGGCACACACCAATGACTTTTCGATGCTTTTCGAAGTTATGTGTGTATTTATCGCAGGTTTGTAAGTGCCCGGTTAATGGCAATAGGTTCGCCACCTATTACATTGGGACCTAAATGTAAACTGGCGAAATGTGGGTGCTAGCACCTCTGCCTACCCCTTCGGGGAATACAGGCGTGAGTTTATGTTATGTTATGCAATTACTAATATGATTGGCCGTGTTGGTTCCCTGTGAAGTAGAATAAAGCCACTCCATCTCTTCCTGTGGGTGTCCTAGAAGGTCATTATGGGATTGGGCTGTTCTCCATCCGACAGTAAACATACAGGCCATATAGCCCAAGAATAATTGCCCGCTTGACGGCAATAGGCTTGCTTGTTTATATTTTGACCTACCATGGGAACTAAAAATAAAAAGAATTTGTCGTTTCAGTTCAGTTAAGTTACAACCACACACTCACATAATCCACACACACACTCACTCACAATAGTTTAATATATTGTTACAAATGTGACGTAACATGTCACAGCATCATCGGAACGATAAATTCGAACTTATTGTCAATAGCAGCTGTGACTGAGCGGTTTAGACAACGCCTGCCAAAACGATGGTCGACGGATCGAATCCCGGTGTCACGATATGTGGTTTTCGTGATTTTCTAATTTATGTCAATCTTTATTTATTTGGTAAAGGTGGTAAAGGTAACAGAAGATTCTATATTTAAAATCTTCTAGTTATTAGCAGAACATCCTGGAAGAATGAAAATGAGAAACAAAATGAAGATCGAAAATATAGTTTAGCTCTTCTGAGAGATCATAGAAAATTCTAGAGAAATAATAAAATGAATATCGAAAAGACGGTCGAAATTAAGGGTATAAAAGGAGCTGTCAGAGCCGTGAAAGGACAGTTAAGTATGGGAGTTCAAAGTGAACAGAACAAGAAGAAGAAGAAGGAAAAAGGAAGAAAAGTGGGAAAACAGTGAAAAGTGCAAGTAAAGTGTAGTCGCGCTGTGAGTGTCGTGTAAGCGCAGTGATCGTGCGAGTCGCGCTGTGAGTGTCGCGAATAAGACTGTTTGTGCAATAGTGCATCGTACGGTACAGTCGCGCCGTGAGTGTCGTGTTCAAGATGGGTCCGGTCGAGTACAACCTATTCCCAAAATGCCTGATTGCACTATAAACGAATGTCAAACCGTCTGTTTCCCAAGATGTCTGAATTCAATATGACTTAGTCCCGATTCGCCTGAATCTTAAAATATCTTCTTCCCACTATGCCTGAAATTCCTAATGCCTTATTCATAAAATGACTGAAAATATTTTTTTCATATTTAATACAAGGATATTTTGACAGCCTCTGAGGTGTACCGGTGGTGAACGCGGTCGCTACGTGGGAGGTGCGGGTTCGATCCCCACTCAATGCAAATTTTGGTATGCATGAATATAGGTTAGATGACAGTAACTTCACAGAAATTATCGAAGTTCAGCCAAATTTGGCTAACGCTAGGAAGGTTAACGTCCGTCACGCGCCGTAGTCCGAGACCCCCATATCTTATTGGCAGGGAGACGTTGAGAATCGACTCCAGAGTATCTTTCAAAGTACTGTCGAAGAAAGAGACTGCATCCGGACAGCGCCTGGTTGGTGTGGTCCTCAGCAAAGCACATTCGCAACAGCAGTACGGCAACGTGTACTGAAATGTTCTTCAACTGTTCCCGTGCAGCAAGGAGGAAAAGCTGGCGTAAGGTAATGACCTCAGGAACTGCCTCCAGGAGGCTAAAGGTGCCGGGAGTAAGTTCGCTGAGGTCAGGTTCGAGGGTTTTGAAGTGTGTAAAGTGGTTGCGAACTTCTTTGCTGCAGGAGAAAACCTCCAGACCCAGCTCCCCGAGGCGCGGGATCAAAATCTCAAGGTCTCGGGTGACCGTCTCAGGCTTGCCGCCAATGATACCATCATCTAGGTATCAAAGATTAAGGGGTTATTCAAGCACCGAGACAAGCCCGTGAATGGCTAGGCTGAAGACCAATGGACCCCGCGGGTCCTCCGTGCTTATCTCCCACTTGCGAATTATGTGCTGGTACATAACTATTTCACGTTTATTTATCCTTCAAAAATGTAGTATATTAACAAAGTCTATGTTCAAATTAAACTTAATACTTGAACAGACTATACATTAGAAATGTCAACAGCTGCCAAATTCAGTCAATGCTATTTGGTTATTTTGGGATTCAGTCTATTTGGGATTTGATCATTTTGGGATTAGGTATATTCGAAAATCAGGCAATTTGGTTCTATGACGATTTGGGCTTCAGATGTTTTGGCATGAAGACGATTTGAATTTCAGGCGTATTGATGTCTCAGGCATTTTGGGAATAGGTTGTACTCGACCGAACCCTTCAAGATTTGGCTGTTGGGGTCTGTAAATAAAGCGGTCTCACATACGAAGGTGTTTATTTCCAATCCCGTTACCCGTCTCCCGTAACAATATGTTGTACCTTTCTTAGTTTATATAACTGTAAATTTATATTAAACGTTTGTTGTAACTCTCACACTGCTTGATATCCTAGAGCCTATAATGACATTGTATCAGGGGGGCCTGGAGATCTGTCATACAGGTATCACACCTACTACGGACTCCACCTCTCTCAAGGTGAATATTTCGTTGTGTAAATTCTAAAAGCTGTAATGGTAAATGAGAGAGAAATAAATGATTTTTTATTATTATTATATCGTTTTACTACAAAATATTAAGCAGTTTTGAAAAGAATCGTACGACTTTATTCACTTGCAGCTCAAATCATATATCTTGTACCTAAATCGCCAGACATAAAAGGCCCTGGCGCGCGCGAATTGTTTCATCTATGCTTTTTTATCGTGTGAAAAATCCCCACGGATACCACCCCCACGGAGCCGGTGGAGGCGGTTATGTCGGACTCGAACCGACCAAAACACACGCCGTCTTGGGTCCTAGGTTGCCAAAGATGAGATTGCCCAAAGCATATCTCGCAGCCCGGCAGGCCCAGGACCTTTTTTTTTTTTTTTTTTTTTTTTTTTTTTTCCGTGCGGAAATCCCCTCGGATACCCCCCTGCCGGAGCCGGAAGGGGAGGTTATGTCGGACTCGAACCGACTAAAACCGCACGCCGACTGTGGGTCGTGGTGCTAGGCCGGAGGTGAGGTTGTCATCGACATATCCCTCGCACCGGCAGGCCCAGGACCATGTCTTTGAAGATGGTCCACTTTGGGTTGTGGGGACCCGGTGTCCCCATCTAGCCCCGGGTACGGGGAGGCGCACTTTGCGCCGCCGCCGCGGCCTGCTTCTGCTAGGGTGACAGGTAGCTCCACTGGTCTATGCTTGGTGAATTTGAGCTCGTCCACCGCAGAAGCACCCCGTACTATCCTCAAAATACATTCAAGAAACGTGTATCCCGCGTATTGAGGAGATTTTGAGCACATTGCAGGTCCAAGACATATTATGATTCGAGCATACCTATTACGGCCGTAGTGAACATCATAATTATTTTAATGAGTTGATAACTTCGACCTCGCTTATAATAAAAGTAAATGAAATATCCTATAATATAATGGAAGGCCTGCCTTGTTAGCGGCCCACATAACTCATTATTTTTAATGTTTTCGGCGGAAAACTCATAATAGTATAATGTTTTTATTTCCAAAAGCTTTTCTTGTAAATCTAAATGATACAAACGTTCAGAGCGGGATTAGAACTGGCCACAATGATACACGTATTTATGTGGGATATTCCGCTAATTGAATTACCGAAACTTTTCTGTTTACAGTGAGCTATCATGATAATGATAGCTCACTGTAAACAGAAAAGTCTGAAGATGATAATCTGGACTCCCTCCGTGGGGCGTAGCGGTAGTGAACGCGGCGACTACGCAGGAGGCGTGGTATCGCTCTCCGCTCATTGCAAATATTTGTATGCATACATATGTGTATTTGCACTGGTCTGGTTGTTTTCTATGTATAATATGTAAGTATTTACAACAATCTATGTATGTTTATCTGCATTCTAGTTTCCATAACACAAGCTAGTTAAGCTCTGCTTACCATGGGCACAGAATAGATAATAGTACTAGACAATGGGTCTAAATAGCGATGTGTAGAATGTTGCGGAATAATGATTTTTTTTCCGCGTTTTATTTCACCATTTTATACACTTTTGGATCTCCAAAAAATATCTGCTAAAACACAAATTACAAATACGTCTTAGTATAGGCATGTGACATATCATCCCGCATCACGCAGTGTGAATTAGGAATATGTGGTCTTAAGTAGATTCTAAGGAGCTCTCTTTGTGTTAAAAACATGCATAGTCCAACACACTGAAGAAGTATTCCCGCGCTACGCTGCGGGGTAACAAGTCAAACCTCTGAGACTTAATCAAGGTATCACCCGTGACGGGTCCAGACACCACCCAATGACACCACTGATAGTCTCAAAGTCAAGCTCGAGAAGGAGACGGTGGAGTGAGAGCTAAGGCGGCCAGAGCGAACGAGACTGGCGTCGGAGTCGGAGGTTGCTGAATGACCTCCTCGCCTTGCGTGTCTCCCCGTCTCCGGAGACGAGTTGGGGACTCCGTGCTCTTCTTCCCGAAGAGGGCCAGACTGATAGAGATGGCCCTGGGTGCGCCAAGGTGCAAGGGATATGTCCAACAACCTCACCTTCGGCTTAACACTTTGACCCACAGACGGCGTGCGTTTTAGTCGGTTCGAGTCCGACATAACCTCCCCCACTGGCTCAGGTGGGGAAGGGGGGTAACCGCGGGGATTCTCCGCATGTAGAAAAAGGGCATTTATTAAATCCCTATGACACCACTGGTATTATCAAGGGTACTTTTCGTAGTTATAAAGTCGTAACGAGCCCATGACACTGCTCATCTGTTCAAGAATATTATCTAAATCTTTTTCTCCCGACATTCGCCCTCATAATACGACATAACAGCCCAGTCTAATTTTATCTTCGAAGTGACGCAAGACTAAAGGGTTGATCGGATGAATGAACAGAAACATACATCTACATAATAATATTAAACATCTGTAATCTGCATATTCATAAAAGAGATTAAGAAAATTTTCTTAACGGTATTTTTCTTCTTGCTTCACAGGGGGTGCTGGTTCCATTCCCGCTTAGTGCAAATATTTGTATTCATGAATATGACTATTCGTTCCTCAGAGATCACGTTAAGCCGTCGGTCCCGGTCCCATACGATAATCTATGACAGACGTTGCATTTAGCTGGATCCCTAGAAAATTCAAAACCAGTCTGAAAAGGTCAAATGACATAACATAACATAACATAAACTCACGCCTATATTCCCCGAAGGGGTAGGCAGAGGTGCTAGCACCCACATTTCGCCAGTTTATGTTTAGGTCCCAATGTAATAGGTGGCGAGCCTATTGCCATTAACCGGGCACTTATAAACCTGCGATAAATACACACATAACTTCGAAAAGCATCGAATAGTCATTGGTGTGTGCCATGGTAAACCTGGGATCGAACCCGAGACCTCGTCTCAGCAGTCCATTACTCATACCACTAGGCTACCGCATCAGCACTAGGTCAAATGACAATTCAGGAAAAATATCGAAGTTCAGTCAAACCCGCTGTTAGACTGGAAAAAACAGACCCCAGACTCCGAGGAAGAAGAAGAAAAGCATCCTACTACATCTATACATATTATTATAAATGTGAACGTAACTCTGTCTGTCTGTTACGCTTGCACGTACAGACAAAGGAGATACAGTAACACCTTTACACACACCTTTATGTGTATATGAAATACTGCAACCGTATCTGCTTTGTCGACTGTGCATCACAAACGTACTGAAAACGGTGGGTAAATATGCAAATATGACGTAATCTGCAGCAGTTACTAAGCTCAAAACCTTTCTCACTAAGCGCTTTCATTTAATACATTTAATTCCAAATTAAATGTACTTTCCACGATGACAGGCCTTTATTTAATAACCCTGAGTATCGAGGCTCTAGCCCACATTATTTCAAGTGCTTTCTGAGCTTACCAGTAATTTTATCGTTATTATTTCTCATTTATTACATAAGTTTGTTGTTTTAGATAATATCGTCTGAAGTACTGAAGATTATATTTATTACTAGCTTTTGCCCGCGGCTCCGCCCGCGTGGATGTCGGTTATCGCGACCAAACATAGCCTATGTCCTTTCTCAAGGTCTTATCTACCCCTATACCAAATTTCATCAAAATCGGTTCAGTGGTTGAAGCGTGAAAGCGTAACATACAGACAGACAGACAGACAGACAGACAGACAGACAGACAGACAGAGTTACTTTCGCATTTATAATATTAGTATGGATTACAATAGGTTCTGGCCACCCTTCTAATTGACGTCGAATGGAGGCATTTTTTGACGCCTGAAACGTTTGTATCTATTGTGTAATTTTTCTTACTTACTCACGTGGCTTAAGTGACACAGGCATCGATTTTAAATTTAGAATTTGAAATGGGACATATAGGAACTCTTATAGAATTCAGAACTCGACAGCTCAGTGCAAGTATTTGTATGCATGAATATGGCTATTTGCATTGGTCTGGGGGTTTCTATGTATAAAATGTAAGTATTTACAACGAAAAAATATGAATATGTTTATCCGCATTCTAGACTCCATAACACAAGCTAAAAAAGCTTGCCATGGGTCTAGATAGCGTTGTGTAGAATGTTGTGGAATATTTATTATTATTAATAAATTTCCACGCTTATCAATCTTTCGCGTCTTTAATCTTTTCACTGCTTGTGATGTTAGGAAGAGCATAATGGCAATAACATCAAATGCAATTGGAGATGACAGTATCAGCCGTAAGATGATTCTTCCCATTCTCGATGAAGTCCTTCCTATCATATGCTACATCCTTAATTATTCCATATCCAACTGTTCTTTCCCAACCACATGGAAAGATAGTCTAATTGTTCCTTTACCTAAAAAACTTAAACCACAATCTTTTACTGACTATCGACCCATATCCATACTCCCATTCCTCTCAAAGGTCCTTGAACGTCTCGTACATAATCAAATTAGTGCATACATCACTAGAAATAACATCCTCAATCCCTTCCAATCAGGTTTTCGTCCTGGACACAGCACCGTAACAGCCTTGGTCAAAATTACGGATGACATCAGGTCTGGGATGGAGGACGGGAGGCTGACAGTCATCGCCCTGCTCGATTTCAGCAACGCCTTCAACACGGTTGATTTTGATATTTTGCTCTGCCTATTGCACTCCCTTAACATATCTCCGACGGTGATTGATTGGCTTCGCAGTTACCTGTGTGGTCGCCGACAACGAATACGCAATGAAAATACTTTTTCTAGTTGGTGTAAGACTTCTGTCGGTGTACCCCAGGGTGGCGTTCTATCTCCTTTACTTTTCGCAATTTTTATAAATTCTATATCAAATCATCTTCGCTGTTCCTACCACCTATATGCAGACGATCTGCAAATATATTCACAGGCACCACACGGACGGCTGGCGGAGGCTGTGGAGATGATCAACGAAGATTTGTCTCGTATAGCTGCTTGGAGTAAAACCTACGGCCTTAAGGTCAACCCCGTAAAGACCCAGGTAGCCATTGTAGGTAGCTCCTTGACCATAGCCAAAGTTGATGCTACGCAGCTCCCGCCGGTTGTTTTTGATGGCACAGTGGTTCCTATTAGTGAGAATGTTAAAAACCTCGGGATATATATTGATTCTAATATGTCTTGGGATCTGCAACTCCAGGAAGTGAGTCGTAGAATGTTCGTCTCGATGGGATCACTACGGAAGTTGCAATATTTGCTTCCTATTGCAACCAAAATTTCGCTTGCTAACACATTACTACTACCCATCCTTGATTATGCGGACGTCAGTTATCTTGATCTCACCGAAAGCCAGCTAGATAAACTTGAGCGCCTCCAAAATGTTTGTATACGATTCATATTTGGTTTACGCAAGTATGATCATGTTTGGCAGTTTCGAACCGAGCTTAAGTGGCTTCCCATACGACTTCGCCGGAATGCTCACATCCTTTCTTTGCTGTACAACATACTATTTAAACCGTCAACACCAACCTATCTCAAGAATCGTTTTGAGTTCCTACACGATACTCATACGAGATATTTAAGGTCATCAGAGAATTTAAGACTAAAGATGCCGTCACATAAATCAACTTTTTACGACAACTCCTTCACAGTTACGGCTATCCGTCTTTGGAATGAGCTACCAGTAAATATAAGAAAGGCTCAGAATTTGAACATTTTCAAATGTATGGTCAAGGAGCACTTCTTAACACTTTGAAAATGCTCTTTTCTATAAAGTCTACGTTCTTCTATATATATGTCATCTGTCTATTAGCAATATATATTACCTACATATATGTCTTGTATATTATTATATAAATATGTATTATATATATTATTATATGTACTTAAGGAAATATTTATTATGTATACATGCTTATTATATCTATGTATTGGGTATATAAATTATTGTATTATTTATATATATGTAAATATATATATTTATTTGTGTATGTATATTATGTAAATTAAATGTAATACCGGGGTATTTTGAACTATTACAGTACGCCAAAACAACTACCACTCAATTCCTACAACCATACCTAATGACCATCCAAAGGTTGCCTGGTAGAAATCGCTTAAAGCGATAAGGCCGCCCTTGTACTGTTTCCATAGACATTTAGTTTTTATTCTGTATTTTTAATGGTGTACAATAAAGTATATAATAAATAAAAAAAATAAAAAAAACATCGTCAAAAGTCTTCACTAAATTAGGCTTGTTTTACAGCGACCAAAATAATTATCAATGAAATATAAGTTCACACAACTATTTATACCCTTTCAGAGATATATTATAATCTATCCAAACGCCAATAACTCTATTCGCAAAGCTAAAATCGAACAGAATACGAGCAAACTGGGAGTTTATTGCGTCTCGCGGCAAATACCGCATAACCTTCAGGCAATTTCGAGACAGACATCTCACTATAGGGAGACATTTGTATACACTTAGGTGTGTATATCTGCGACTACGACTTATACGTTGCTGTCTATTACATTCGAGAGCAATAAATGTTACAAAAAATTTCGCAAACTAAAAATATCTACTAGAGTGCTTACAACATTTTTGTTTATCGTGCGAAAAATCCCCACGGAGCCGGTGGAGGTGGTTATATTGGACTCGAACCGACTAAAACGCACGCCGTCTTGGGTCATCTAGCCCCGGGTATGGGGAGGCGCACTTTGCTCCGTCGCCACGGCCTGCTTCTGCTAGGGTGACAGGCGGCTCTACCGATCACCCCCAGGCCAGAGTGCTTCATAGGCCTGCGCGTGAAAGGTGGCGCTGCTGGCGTACTTAATGTTGTTGTAATTAAACATTGCTGTGTTAGTAACGTGCCTTTTTATCCATAATCTGATTTGAAATAAACTAATTGTTTACTTTCAATTATTAAACTATTCAATCATTTTTAAACATTGATTGATCTATTTTTTTGCATTCTAAATTGATTTGAATACGTACCGGGTGTCAGGATAACTAGTAGTACTCCAGGTACATAACACATTGGCATAAAAATAAAATCGATTCGAACAATAATATTTTCTTTTTCGTTTATTTTTTATTTTTTTAAATTTTTATTTTGTATTATTTACTCTCTATCGTGTTAGTAAAGCTAAATGAAACGGTAATTTCATAAAAAAACACCATTACAAAAAAGCACGCGCTTGGAGCTAGTTTTTTTTTTGTAGTGATGTTCTTAATTTCACAACTCACTGAAGAAACTCTGTCATCATGTCCTCCAATATTAGCATAGCATATAATCCCCTAGCATCTATGAACCCTCAAGTCCTAAGCAAACACACCATTAATTTTGCGACAAAAAAATAATTACCTTTGCTTTGACCTAAGCAAATACGGGTAATGAGAAGCTGTTATAAAATTTAGAGATGATACGATTTGTGTGGTCCCTATCCCATCCGTAGGGTGTCGTAAGAGGTGACTGACGGAAAAATAGCAGACGATAATCACAGCGAGAGAAGGAACACTTGAAATAAAACCCCGTAAAAACCCGTCCGTGCATAGATTATACATATAAACCTTCTCCTTGAATTACTCTATCTATTATAAGAAACCGTATCAAAATCTGTTGCGTAGTTTTGAAGATATACCTAAGTATACAGGGACGAACAGAATGATGCGGCAAACAACTTTGCTTTATACTATTTCGTGAAGCTATTTTGAGTTTGTATCTATACACAATTAGTTTGGTACTTAACCAAAAGTCATATAATCTCTTGTGGCAACTTTTTATAAAAACACATTGCCATGTTGGTTCCCGGTGGAGTAGAATAGGACCGCTCCAGCTCTTTCTGTGGGTGTCGTAAAAGGCGACTAAAGGATAGGGCTGTTCTCCATCCGACAGTAACATATAGTTCAAAACAAAGGGCCTGTTAGATGCTCGCCCACTATTACGTCGTGGGACCGAAAATCACAATTGGCAAAACGTGACTGCTAATACACCTCTGCCTACCCCTTCGGTAATTTACAGACTTGAGTATATGGATGTGTAGGCATATTAAATAAATAAATTAGCCGAATTAACTGACTAACTGTCGTCACTTGCGACACTAAAATGCCAGTCAGGCTGAAGGGGCAGGTCTATAAAACAATCATTAGACCTGTCCTCTTACACGGCTGTGAGGCGTGGCCGCTGTTGGAGCAACACAAGCAGATGCTGCGTGTCACGGAGATGAAAATGCTGCGGTGGATGTGTGGAGTCACGCGTAAAGATCGCGTGAGGAACTCGCGCATCCGCGGCAGCCTCCATGTCCGTGACATCGCAGATAAAATGCAAGAGAGCCGCCTCCGCTGGTGCGGCCACGTCTTGCGGAAACCGCCCAGCTACGTGGGTAACAAATGCCTGGCAATGGCGCCCCCACCCGGTCCAGGTAGAAGGGGTAGGCCCAAGAAGTGCTGGTTTGGCGTCGTGGAGGGTGACATGCGTGAAAACGGTCTCACTACCTTGGACGCCCAAGATCGTGCGAAGTGGAGGAGGAAGAGCCGGAAGGCGGACCCTGAGCTCCGAGGGCACCGTGCCCTCGGATGCAATCAGGACTAACGTCTCTATGTGGATGATGATGATGATGAACTGACTAACTAGTGGCTTAATATTGGTTTTTAGACTTCAAAATAATTTTTTAAACAGAAAAGTATTTATAAACTGAGTTTTTAAATAAAACAATAAAAAAGAAACGTATTGACGTCTTGTTTACGTTTAGCTGTATACCCAATGGAGCATAGATGACTCTTAGTTTTGTCTTAGACTATTTTATTTATTACCCCCTACGCAAAGAGAGGGGTGTTATAAGTCTGACGTGTCTGTCTGACTGTCTGTGGCATCATAGCTCCCGAACGGATGAAGCGATTTCAATTTAGTTTCTTTATATATTGAAGGTGACTTATGTGCGATTGTTCTTAGACATGCTTGATGAAAATAGATTGAGCTGTTTAAAAGATATGGGGGTTAAAGAGAGGATGGGGAGTGTCGAGGGTTTTTTAAATCCATACTAGTATTATAAATGCGAAAGTAACTCTGTCTGTCTGTCTATCTGTATGTTACCCTTTCACGCCTAAACGACTGAACCGATTTTGATGAACTTTGGAATAGGGGTAGATTAGACCTCGAGAATGGACATAGGCTATGTTTGGTCGCGATAACCGACATCCACGCGGGCGGAGCCGCGGGCATAAGCTAGTTTTTAATATATTAATTCAAACGCCGAGTCACAAGTCAGAATCCTTACAAATATCAACGCATATACATAATTTAAAGCCCTAAATTAATTCGCATACTGCAAAGGGACTACTAAATTACACACAGAAGTTTCAAGAAGGAAATCTTACACCGAAAACGTTTCATGTTTGACTCTTAAGGCTGTTTTAAAGCCTTGTGTTTTAGTCAGCACTGTTCTTTGTTTTGTTGAAGCCGGGAGAACAAAGCGGCTCAAACAATGAAAGAACAAACGAAATGTTAAATGCTGACGAATTAATAGGTACTTTAGTGGGGGTAGTTGCTTGACCCGCTTTTAGGGATCGTCGAGAATAAAAGCGCTTATAAAAAATTGGCCATGTGCAAGTCGGACTCGCGGACCAGGGGTTCCGTACTATTATTTAGCAGTTAAAATCACGTTGATGGTATAGGAACCCCCCTTAAATGTGTATTTTATACGGTTTTTACGTGGTTTTTACAGACTTTCGACAGCCTCTGTGGCGTGGCGGCAGTGAACGCGACTGCTACTTATGAGGCGCGGGTTTGATCCCCGCTCAGTGCAAATATTTGTATGCATGAATATGGCTATTTGCATTGGCCTGGGTGTTTCTATGTAGGTATAATATGTATGTATTTACAAATAATTGTATCTAAGTATGTTTATCGGCATTCTAGATTCCGTAACACAAGCTAGTTAAGCTTACCATGGATCTAGATAGCATTGTGTAGAATGTTGTGGAATATTTATTATTTAGTATTCGGTGTTACCTGAATGTTGCAACTGAAATAAATCAATCTGTAAAAATTTCAACTGTTTAGCCTATCACGGTTCATGAAATACAGACAGACGGACAGTGGAGTCTTAATAGTAGGATTCCGTTTTTAATCCTTACATATAGAATCTTAAAAAAAGAAGATAGTGCTTCTAGACACGGCAGGTGTGAGGCAATTCTTTTATTTTTTATACTCGGTCAAACAAAAAAAAACTATAAATTCATATATAAAAAAAATATAAATTCAATGTTTAAAAATGGTTGAAAATCATTCATTGTTTCCAACAGTTCGTAAGAATGTTGGTAGATTGCTCCGCCGTCGCCCTTAAAGACGGATATAAAGAGAAGGAAAATTTAAAATTATTCAGGTGTTCCTAAATAGCTCAGTTGGAAGAGCATTCCCCCTGTAAGGGAAAGGTCGTGAGTTCAATTCTCACTTGAGCATTTCATTTTTCCCGATGTTTTTCGTAAATAAAAGTTAGCATAATAAATGCTATAAAAATTTTATTCAAACTATACTAATATTAATAAAGCTGGAGAATTTTTTTGGTTGAATGCGATTATCTCAGGATTGTGTTTATTAGCTCGTTTATCGAAAAAGGTTATAAGCTAAATATTATCACGCTACTACTTATGGGAGCGGAGCAGTACCCATAACTGTCAACAAGTCTGGAAAATTCCCATACATTATTTGAAAATTTCGGGTTGTTTTAAAGGGGCGATACAGAGTTTTGATGTATGCCAGGGGCTAAGCTGCGAATCAGCTAGTATTAAACATTAACAGAAAGCAACGAAAACTTTTACCTCATAAAATATTCACAGTAGTACCGTGGACGACGCCTTACAAAACATTCGTCAGTCGTCACTCACGGCCCACTTTTGACCTCGATTGTATAGAATAATAGAATATAAACCTTTGTGCCATTACAAGTTGGATTTAGCTTCCGGAGACAGCCATTCGAGGAATTATAGGAGGGTCGTACGCCCTCTATGTGGAATGCACGCGATGAGTTTCTAACTTAATGATTTGATTTACTTTAGGAATTAAATGTTGACAGCCTCTCTGGCGTGGTGGTGGTGAACGCAGGAGGCGCAGGTTCGATTCCCGCTCAGTGCAAATAATTGTATGCATGAATATGAATATTTGCATTCGTCTGGTCGTGCCTCGGAGAGCACGTTAAGCTGTTGGTCCCTGTTGTCATACGAACATCTATGGCAGTCGTTACGGGTAGTTGGAGCCCTCAAAATCCAACAACTGGTCTAGCTGCAATGCCTCGATATGGCCAATGGGTTATGAAGACCAGATAGCAGTCGCTTCACGGTAAATATTTAGCCCAATCCACAGTTTGATAGGGAAAAGTGGACCCCAGACTCCGATGTCTAGGCCTCGGATTCATTGTGGTACAACGTCTATTCATCCATCTAAACACTCACGTCTGTAATTTCCCGAAGGGGTAGGCAGAGAAGTATTAGCGCCCACGTTTCGCCATTTATTATTTTCGGTCCCACGACGTAGTAGGGGGTGAGCCTATTACTGTCTAGTGGGTCCTTTTTCTTGCGCTGTATGTTTACTGTCGGATGGAGAACAGCCCTATCCCTTAGTCGTCTTTTACGACACCCACAGGAAGAACTGGGGTGGTCCTATTCTAGTCCACCGGGAACCAACGCTTTATCTATACATATAAAATTACTTGTCCCGACTGACTGGTTCATCAACACAGAGCCTAAACCACTGGACCTGCAAACTTAAAATTTTGACAGTAGATGCATTTAATGATGTAAGCATCCACTAAAAAAGGACTTTTGGAAATCCTGCTACTAAAGGGATAAAATAAGGGATGGAAGTTTGTATTTAAGCCAGTCATTTTCAAAGCTACTTGCCCTAAATTTCATAAACCTGTGTATTTTAAGAAATAAATGAATACTTGTATCAGCATTTTTTTTTTCACAACATTATACACAACGCTATCTAGACTCATGGTAAGCTTTTATAGCTTGTGTTATGGAATCTAGAATGCGGATAAACATACTTATATACTTTTTTTTTTGTATATACATACATAATATACATAGAAACACCCAGACCAATGCAAATAGCCATATTCATGCATACAAATATTTGCACTGAGCGGGAATCGAACCCGCGCCTCCTGCGTGGCAGTCGCGTGCACTACCGCCACGCCACAGAGGCTGTCTTTTTTAAAATTTAACTACCATGAGGGTAAAGTAAGTGATGAACTTTAAAAATAACGAACTTTCCATACAAACCGTCTGGAAAAATCGTCATTGTCAAAGTCAAAAGCATGAAACTTCGTACACCTATGTCTTTTGAGAAATATTTTGTCGCGATAACCGACGTCCACGCATGCGAAGTCGCGGGCATAAGCTATTAGTATCTATATATAACTAGTGTTTCAATTATCAACGTTCGTTGAACGAGAAATTCAGGTCAGGCTCATATTACAATGGTAAGACCCTTGAGAAATATAACTGTGAGGAAATGCAGCTCGAATATCTACTCTTTAGTCTTTTATATTTACGGTAGTATTGTATGTCGGGTAATGATAGCTATAAAGGGAACGCTCCCGAACCCGAAAATTAGTGTATTACTCCAGGTAAAAAAAACACCAGCGCAAAAAAAACGCGCTGGACGCTATTTGTTTTTTTTTTGTAGTGATGTTCTTTTTATGAAATTACCGTTTCATTTAGCTTCACTGACGCGATGGAGAGTAAATAATGCAAAAACCCCCGTCACAAAAAACACCTCCAAAAAGTTGAAAATAAATGGAGTTTGCCTTTTAACTTTAACGGTTGCCATATCGGGGGACCTTAACTGGCTAAGCATATTATCGGCACAATTAAAGGTCCCCCGACATGGCAACCGTTAAAGTTAAAAGGCAAACTCCATTTATTTTCAACTTTTTGGAGGTGTTTTTTGTGACGGGGGTTTTTAAAAAAAAATAATTTAATTTTTATTTTATACTTTTTAAAGTGATCTACTAGTCAAGCTCTTTCATTTGGTACCCGTATTGAGGGAGTTATGAAGAAATAAGTATTCCGACATGTTGTGGCGGCGGCGGCCATCTTGGACCGATTTTTTTCAAACATAGATAAGAACACTCCCGACTAATATACCTTTCAAACAAAAAAAACTACATCCAAATCGGTTCATCCGTTTGGGTGCTACGATGCCACAGACACACACACACACACACACACACACACACACAGACACGTCAAACTTATAACACCCCGTCGTTTTTGCGTCGGGGGTTAAAAACAATAAATAAAAATAAAAACGAATGATTTTTTTTTTGTCCATATCGATTTTTATGTTTATGCCAATGTATTATGTACCTGGAGTACTACTAGGGGTTTTATATGATAGCAACTCATTTATTTCCCACTGCTGGGCGGGGTCAAACGAGAGAGCTGAGAGGGTTTAGACCTAAATCCACACACGCTGGCCCTCAATTCTACTAAAGCTAGAAAACGTCGGTAGCTTAGTGGTTAAGGAGTCGGCCTTACGATCGAGAGGTCCCGGGTTCGATCCTGGCCATTACACTACCGACGTGAACCCACTCCTAGCACAAGCAATTTAGCTTAGTTGGAGGGGTTAGAGGGAATATTAGTAACTTCGGTTCTAATATTCTTTAAAAAAAAACTGTGGTACGCAGTCACTGCAAAAAATTACATTAAATTTGAGACTTTATTTCTATACACGTAAAATACAAAATGAAATGAAAACAGTTTCATTACACTTTTTCAATTATTCTGCAAAAAGTCATTTAATTTTGAACTAGACGCATCGCTTTAAAGTCTATTATTTAATGCCGTTTTTTGCAGTGGCGGTGGCACCACTGTGGTTTGGTTTTAGCAGAAAGAGGCCCTGGCCTAATGCGAGTTTGTGGATCGGATATATCCTTAGAATTTCTTACAGAATATGTGGATTTCCTCGCGATGCTCTACCTTCACTGCAGCAGATGGTAAATCATGTGATTAGCACATATAAATTCCACAAAGTGACATTTACATTGCTACACATATGATCCGGCCGGTTTCAAACTCGATACCTCTGAGAAGAGGCCGCGTCCTTATCCATTCAGCTACCATCGCTTCGCAGTTTTTGTATAAAGGACACGTCAATTTGACTTCACCTCGCCTAATGGTAAGCTGCAGGCAAAATCTCAGGAAAGAAGCTCACGATTATAGTATCAACAATGTCACAATGGTGGCACTCGGTTTGACGGCCTCATCAGCTGCTTTTACAAGAGGTGTTGCCAACGGTAGCAGTCTCAAAAATTTTCGAAATAAATTCTCACTTCAAAAAAATAACTCTCATAAATTATAACGGGAATTAACGCGATCATGGTATAGGTACATACCTTTGATTTGCCTGACGTTTCGACCAGGTTACACCGGCCGTGGTCACAGGCTGACTGGCGCAGTAGTGCACGCCCGCCGTCTTCGAGTCCGTGAGGTAGTAGGTTCTTCATCTACCCGCACATTCTCGATATTTTGTTTTCGCCATGTACCGTCACATACAACACTCACAGTGTCCCTATTCTGTACGCTAACTGTCCGTTGTCTATCCGACTGCGCAGAAAAGCGAGGCTGCATGTTTTTTATCACTGGAGTCCATGTTGCAGATAACTTAAATCCATCTTCCCGATTGAAATTTTTATGCTTCTTGATTTCAATCGCTTCATGGAACGCGAGAGTTTAAAAGTTAGTAAAATAACTCTCTTTGATCTTTGATAGAAGACCAAAACTAAATAGTAAAGCAGCAAAATGATCTAACTATTGACTAAAAAAATAATAATTAAAGATTCCGATGAAGTGAAAACCTTTCTTTTTTTCGAAGTCGGCTAAATAAAATTAGCAGCATCTTTTAATTTAATTAAAAAACACTGCTGTTCGAACTGCATATTTTAACAATCACCAGAGAATTAAACTTACTTTCTATTGACCTACAATCATGTAAATGAACAAAGTAAAGAGAAAAATCCGAGCACTGCAAAATTTGAAGTCACAAAAAGAATTTACTTAATTTGCAGTTGGTAAACTAACTTCGACCTATGTCTATGAATAGGAATGACAGATTTTCAACCGCAAAGTTAAGTTTGTTCATCATTATTCTTATAGGAATTGCCAACTTATATTCAAAGTTTGTATTTTGGAGTGCCGGGTTCATTTATTGTTTTTTATTGTATTGGCTTTTACGGGAACAACTGACAGCCTGTACAGCCTCTTCTGTTATTTAACAAGTAAACACAACAGGTACCTTGGATCCCAAAAATTTTGGTTACAACTACACCTTGGTACACCAATCGAATACATCAGGAAAAATGAATCTCTCAGGCGGGACTCGAACTTGAGAGATTAATTTTTGCTGATGTATTCGATTTGTATAGTTAGCATTATTACTATTTTATTTAATTCCAGTACTTCCAGTAGTTAGCATTCCTAATGCTAAAAAAACATTCAAATGTATATCAATCCCTTAAGTACCGTGTTTTAAAATTTCTACGAACCCCCGGTACAATAGCGTTAGAACGACCTTGACTTACCACGGGAGGTCTTGCATTACCCCTGGTACTGCTTATCAATTTAACGTTATAAGTTACCATTACAAACGTATTCGAAGTATCACTTTTGTGCGTGATTGTTTTTTAACTTTTTCAAATGAAGATGTACAAATGAGGTCGAATGGAACTCGATGTTTGACAGAGGGTCTAGTGGACACTAATGTAAAAATGAAATCCAAGATTGAGGGTCCAATTCTAACATGGAGGTCCAATGGATCATATTTATAGATGAAGTCGAATTTTGAGAGTCCAGTGGGTACGTAGCCATGATCTTAATACCTTTGTATTAAGAGCAAATCAGACTGTTTTATTGATTTAAATTGTATTATTGTCCGAACTAAAGGTGTGTACCAAATATCTGAACAACCTGTCAACAGGAAGGGGGGATACCATGGAATTAAGATCATTTTGAGCACTTTTTCCTCAAGATTTTTCTGATACTGATTGTCCTTGAGTTTCAATCGCCCTTGTCTAATATTCTTTATATTTTCAAGTACATTGCCCTTATTGTGTTTAGAACGAGTTCGTAAGGTTATTGAATGTCGTATGTAAATTGTTCTTCGAAGGCATTCGAGTGTATTGATTGGTCTTGGTCAATATGTTTCAGAATTTAAATACTGGGTGTTATTATAGTCGTTTCGGATAAAAAGAATTTGGTTACAGTTTCGATAGCAAAATCATAAGTATTAATTTTGCGAAAGAATATTTTCGGTAACGACTTTCCATCAGGTGGGCCCTGTGGTTGTCTGCCACTTCTGTCGTGTAAAATACCGATTTCTTGTATGGAAGCCCATCTATATTTAATTTATACTGTGGCAACAGAAATACATCATCTGTGAAAATTTCACCTGAATAGCTATCACGGTTCAAGAGATACAGCGGTGACAGACAGGATAGTGGAGTCTTAGTAATCCGGGTTGTGACAGAGACAGAATATAAGTATCATCACCCCATATCATCCGAAGGGTATCGTAAGAGGCGACTAACGGATACATACGCAGACGATATCACTGCGAGAGAAGGAACACTCGAAATAAAACCCTGTACCAACCAGTGGACTACGATAGGCTTATTGATTGATTGAGTAAAAGGGTTCCCCCACGTGCTCAGGTAACTCGGGCGTCGGAGGGCACAGACTAACCTCCGTCCCTCATGAGCGCGAGCCTGGGGGTAACTGGTGGAGCCGCCTGTCACCCCAGCAGAAGCGCCTCCCTATTCCTGGAGCGAGTCGGGGATGCCGTTGTCCTGCCTCCCGAGGAGGGCCGGACCGCAAGGGATTTTTTTTTTTTTTATTTTTTTTATCGTGCGAAAAATCCCCACGGGTACCACCCCCACGGAGCCGGTGGAGGCGGTTATGTCGGACTCGAACCGACTAAAACGCACGCCGTCTTGGGTCCTTGGTTGCCGGAGGTGAGATTGCCAAAAGCATATCTCTCGCACCCCGGCAGACCCAGGACCATCTCTATCGAGATGGCCCCCTTCGGGTTGTGGGGACCACAGTGTCCCCATCTAGCCCCGGTTACGGGGAGGCGCATTTTTGCGCCACCGCCGCGGCCTGCTTCTGCTAGGGTGACAGGCGGCTCCACCGGTCACCCCCAGGCCAGCGCTCATGGAGGACGGAGGTCGTTCTGCGACCTCCGACGTCCGGTTCGTCTTCGCTCTGCGCGGGCTTCCCGGGCCCGGAGTCTGGTCCGGACCCGACCGGCCGCCTCCTTCTCGAGCATTACTTGCTCGCAGAAGGAGACAGCCGCACCCCAAGCGTTCGCGCATCGTACCATCGCTGTGAGCAACGTGGCGAGTGTGAGGACTCCCACCCCCAGAGCCGCCACTAGGACCCGCCTCGGCGTGTCCCACGCCGGGCACTCGGTCAGCGTGTGCAGCTCCGTGTCCTCGCTCGCATCACAGTGATGGCACTCGGACGTTGGCTCCTTCCGGATCCGACACAGGTAACTCCCGAAACACCCGTGTCCGGTGATCACCTGCGTCAGCCGGTACGAGAGGCTGCCGTGTGGCCTCTCTAGCCACTCCTCCATGATGGGTCTTACCGCCGCTATTACGGCGTGCCCTGCGCTTGGTCGCCCAAGTCGTAGCTCCCATTCCGCTACCATGTCCCTGTGGAGCTGAGACCTCACGGCCCGAATTTCATCAGGCTCGGGTTCCCGTCCCTGCTCCCGCGCCTCCTTTCGATACCGATATAGCATCGAAAGGGCTCTCGCATCCAGGTTCCACGGTAGGGATCCGGCAAGGAGACTCGCCGCCTCCAGAGATATCGTGCGGTACCCCCTAATGGCCCTGCTGGCCATTGCACGCTGCGGCCCACGCAGCAGACGCGCATTGTGGACCGTCAGGGTGTCCGCCCATATTGGGCACCCATATAGGGCCATAGACCGCACGACTCCCGCGTAGAGTCTCCTGCAGGAGTCATCCGGCCCCCTCATGTTGGGCAGCAGCCGCCCCAAGGCGGCAGCTGTGTCCTTCAATTTAGGGGCCAGTCTTCGGAGATGCTCCCCGAAGTTCCACCGGCCGTCGAGAACGAGTCCCAGATATTTCATCTGGGGCTTGATGGCGATGGAAATGTCTCCCACTATGAGGCTGGAATCCTCTGGTGGGACGCGCCGAGGCCCATGAAAGAACATGGCCTCGGTTTTATGCAGAGCCACCTCGAGACCCAGCCGCCGGATCCGCTCCACGACTTGGGCAACCGCGGTCGTGGCCTTCAGGGTCGCCTCGCGGTATGTAGACCCGCACGCCGTCACCAGCGTGTCGTCCGCATAACACGTGACGGCGGCACCGTCCGCGAGCTCACCGCGAAGCACCCAGTCGTAACCGATGTTCCACAGTAGCGGTCCCAGGACCGATCCCTGCGGAACACCGCACGACATCTCTCGCCGACCGAGCCCGGTCGCACTTGGGTAGACGACTGCTCTCTCCGACAGATACGCCCCGACTATGCGGCGAAGGTAGAGAGGCACTTCGTGATACACGAGCGCCTCCCTAATGCAGCTCCAGGGCAGGGTGTTAAAGGCGTTGGCGATGTCCAGTGACACCGCCAACACCACCTCGCCCCGAGTGACGGCGTCCTTCGCCAGAGTCCTCACGCGCATGATGGCATCCACGGTGGAGCGCCTCCGGCGGAAGCCATACTGGCCATCCGCCAGGTCAGGCCCCACCCTGGATAGGTGCTCGACGAGGCGCTTTGCAATGACTCTTTCAAAGAGCTTGCACACCTCGTCGAGCAACACTATGGGCCTGTAGGCGGACGGTGAGTCCGCCGGGCGCCCCGCCTTTCGGATGAGGACCAGTTTCCCCGTCTTCCACATCTTCGGAAACTGGCCTCGCTCCAAACATGCGCTGAGAAACCCTCTCAGTCGGGGCTCGAGAGCGTCTTCTTCGCCTAGAGCTAGGACCCACGCTCGGCCTGGAATGCCGTCTGGTCCCGGGGCGGTGTTCTTGGCCTTAAGCCTTAACACCGCCAGCTCCAGCTCTACCCAAGTGACCTCGGGCACGTCGTCGTCATCCACGTTGGGCGCCATAGGCGACCTAGGTGGCGGAGTCATCTGCGGTGGAATATGTTCCACCGCCCGCGCTGGGAACAGGGAGCCAACGACTCCTCCGAGCAGCTCCGGCTGGAGACACCGGGTCAATGGCGGGGCCCGGGGGCGCAGCTTGCCCCTTACCATAAGGTAAGGCCGCCCCCATGGGTCCCGCTCCAGCGTCTCCAGCAGCTCTTTATGAGCTGCTGCTTTTGCTTGCCTTATGGCCACTCGGAGGGCCTTTCTGACCTCCCTGTACCCCGCATGAAGCTCCGCCTCTCGGGGCTCCGTATCTGCGGGGCGGCTACGCCTCCTTCGGAGTCTGGTCCACCGGCGGAAAGCGATCACGGAGGCCTGTCGGAGCCTCGCAATGTCCGCCGACCACCAGTAGACCTGACGCCTCGGATTATAGGGCGGAGCCCTAGGCATAGCCGCGTCGCAGACACGCGTCATGGCCTCCCGGAACCACGCCGCCTCATCGTCTATGTCGACAGGCCTGTCCGGCGCAGAGGCCCAGGCCTGTACGATGGCGGCCTCCAGGAGGACCTCCCGATCCATTCTCTTAAGCACCCAACGTGGCTCGCGTGGGGCCGGTGTAAACGGCGCGGCGCCCGCAGGAGGGGAGACGTCGAACCGAATGTATCGGTGATCCGACGCTGTCCCCACCTCCTCAAGGACACGCCAGCCCTGCACACGGCCTGAGAGCGGGGCGCTCGCGAACGAAAGGTCCACAATTGAGTCGCCCCAGCTCTTCACGCACGTGGCGACGGCCCCGCGATTCAGGAGAACTAGGCTGAGACTATCAGCCCAGCTCTCCACTGCCCTGCCCCTCGGATTCGTGCGCCGGGAACCCCAGTTCATAGACCAGGCGTTAAAGTCCCCGAGCACCAGAACCGGGTGAGGGTAACAGGTATTGACGACGACGGTCAGATGATCCAGCCACTGCTGGTACTCATCTATGACTCGGCTCGGCGAGAAGTAGACTGCCACGACCGCTATTCCCCCCACGAGTGCCGCTACGCAGCCATTCCCCCTTGTCACGACAACAAGGGGGGGACTGCTGGCAGCGGCGTTGTGCACCAGTGCCACCGATCCGTCCAGGTCGGTTTCCCAGGCAGGCCCGAGAAACCGGTGAATGTACGGCTCGGCGACAGCGGCGACATTAATGCCCCACTGTGCGGTGCTCTGGAGCAGAAGTGCCTGAGCATCGACACAGTGGTTTGCATTTGCCTGCAGGACGCGGAGCTGAGGATCCATTATGGAACCCCCATCTCCGCGCCCTGCCGCGAACCAGAGACGGAGCGCCTGCCTCCCGGCTTCGGCCTCCCCGCGGTGCAGGCCTTGGCACCAACCCTATGGTCGGCCGGCTTGCCCTCCGCTGCACACCTGAAGCAGTGCAACGGAGCTTCGCAACTACCGGCCTTATGACCGGGTTGGCCACAGCGGAAGCAACGGTCACCGACTGTTACCTCCGCCGTGCACTGCACCCCTACGTGGCCTACCGACAGGCACCGGAAGCACCGTGCCGGTCGGGCCTGCAGGAGCCGCACCTGCACCTTCTGGAAGCCCCCGATGAGGAGGCTCCGCCCATCGGCAACCTTTTGGGCTGCCGCGATGGGGCAGCCGACAACTGCTGCCCCCAGTCCACGCCGGCCGAAGCGTATAGCTCCGACCTTTACTGTGTCCTGAGGACAGCCTCCGGCCTCAACCACGGCGAGCCTAAGCTCCTCGGCCGTGATAGAGTCGTCCAAACCCGATATGCGCACTTCTGCGCACTTGTTGGGCCTGGACACCCGGACATCAGCCGCGTCCAGCGTCTCCCTAAGCGTAGCCGCCAGGGCGTCGGCTTTAGGGCCGCTGGTAGCGCCGGGGACCTCGAAGATCCGAGATCCGGTGCGCGTGGGCTTGCACACCAGATCCGGGATCCCAAGGGCTCCCAGGTCGATGCAGGCCCTTGCCTGCCTCACCACCTGGGCGTACTCCACACCCCTCTCCGACGCCTCCGCCGTCAGTGTGATGACGACGGCCGTCGATCGAGGGACGCGGAGCCTCCTCGGCGCTGTTGCCATCGCGGCAGCCTTGGCCCTTCTGGCCAATTTGGCTGCCTTTTTGGCGGCATTCCGTCTCTGTTTATTGGCTCCCGCTACCTCCCAGCCCCCTGATGGGGGGCTCGAGGATTTTGCTGGAGCCAGAGCTCGGGCCGGGGCTGAAACCCGGGCTGGGGGCGGGGCTGAGATCAGGGCTGGGGACTTCTTCCCCTTGCCCTTCCCCTTACCCTTGCCCTTGCCCTGGACGCCCTGAGTGGAACCCGGAGGACCTGGAGGGGGGCGGCGAGCCGGCACCGCCACCGGGGAGGCAGGCCCCCCCCTCACTGCGGCGGCGTACCCGGCCGGCGTCGCGAGAGGAGGACGGCGGGCGATATCAAGGATCGCCTCGAGCCGCCGGTTGGTGCGCTCCTCCTGCGCGACCATCTCCGCGCGTATGGCCGCCATAAATTCGGCCAGCGACGCCGGCTCCGCCGGTTGAGTCGGCAGCTGCACCGGTTGCCGCGGTGGCTGCGCAGTTTGCGCTGGCCGCGGCGGCTGCGCAGTCTGCGCTGGCCGCGGCGGCTGCGCAGCCTGCGCTGGCCGCTCCGACTGCACCGGCCGCCCCGTGAGCGCCGAGTGCGCCGACCGCTCCAGCTGCGCCTTCCGCATTGACCGAGTCACCACTCCCGGCAACTCGGTCAGGTCCTCGACCCTCTTTTTGAGGGCCTTCAGCTCCGCTGTGACCCTCTCGAGCCGGCGCTGGGACTCGACCTCTTGTTGTTGGGCCTCATCCGCCCTCCTCGCCTGCTCGGCCACCTGCTCGGCCAGGCCCGTGCTGGCGGCAACGATCTGCTGCACGACCCCGAGCATTGCAGCCTGCTCGGGAGTCGGAGACTCCGTCTGCCCCGCCATCATCCGGCCGAGCCGATGGCCGAGGATCATGGTCCTTCGGTAGTTCGCCAAGACCAACGGCACCTCCTTCCCTGGGTCGGCTCCAACCCACGGGGAGGAGTCCCGAGGGGGGGCGGCCTCACTACCGCTCCTCCTCTCCCTTTCGCGGCCGGTGGCCTGCACCTTGACCACCCGCTCCTCCTCGCCGCTGCTGCTGCTACTGCTGTCACTGTCGGGGATGAAAGCCTCATCCACCTCGGCCACTAGCGACAGGGGAACCTTTTTCCCCAGCTTCCCTTTGCGTTTTTTGGCTGCAGACCTAGTCTGCAACCCAGGCAGCGCCTGCCTGTCCTCCTTGGTGGTGACGCCAGATTCTTCTGACGTCACTGCCGCCGCTGTTGGGGACGACGAATCGTCCAGGTGTAGCGCGACCTCCGCGCTACTGTTAGAGTTGGGGCCGGATTTAGAGCTCGGCGCCGGGCTCAGGCAATGGTTGTCCACCCCAGAATACGAGGGACTGCCGTTGCCGACTGGCAACGGGAGGGACTCCCCAGCTAGGCTGGGACCCTCCTGGGTAGTTATATCCGTAATTTTTTCCATTGCATATTGTGAGGTTTACGTCCTCCGACGTTGACGCCTTCGGGACTGGACTCCCTCCAGCCACTCATCCCATCGCCAGGCGTCAGAGCTTGGGATTAGGGATTTTTTATAGAGGTTAACTCCTCGCGGATCCGGAGATCCACCGGTCCTGTCAGTTCAGGGTTACGGCCGGGCCGAACGGGGTCTGCACCAGACCGAGTCCGTCCGCCCCTGGGGGTAATTTTTTATAGAGGTTGTCTTCCTCGCAGCCCACTAGGAGCCACCGTTCCTGACTCAGGTCAGGCTTACGGCTTGGCCGCACGGAGGTCTGCACCAGACCCTGTCCCCCACCTCTGGACGAAGCCAGAGGTGAAGAACCCGTCCGCCTTAGAGCGTACCCTCCACTACGCCCTCTGCAAACAGAGGGACGTGTGGAAGGCCCACGAGCGGCCCCTGATAGGGCCACTCCCGCCTTGATTGTCTGAACGTCTCTCCCTTGTCCCCTCTGAAAACAGAGGGATACTGGGAGAGACGACGACGACCACGGGCCTTGCAGGCCCGTCATCCCACGACCCCACCTCAGTGGGGTCCGCCGATGGGTTATTTGTCAACGGCCAACAGAACTCCCAAAGTGGAAGTCTGTTAGCCGTTGTCCAGGATGCACCAGCCCTCCCGCTTCCGCTCCCCAGGACCGCAGTCCAAAGGGGGAAGAAACGGGAAGGCCAACGTGGAGGTTACCCAACCAGCACCCCCCGCAAGGGATGACCCTGGGTCAGCCGGGATGCGAGGGATATGTCGAAGACAACCTCACCTCCTCCGGTCTAGCACTACGACGACGCTCAGTTGGCGTGCTGTTTTAGTCGGTTCGAGTCCGACATAACCTCACCTGATTCCGGCGGGGGAGGTATCGTTGGGGATTTCCGAAGGAAAAAAAACAAGAACCGTTGAAATTAGAATCATATCTTTGTAATCTGATGCTTTAGGCGATTGGCACACTGCGACGCGCGACGCGGCGTCGAGCGTTGTTGCGTCGACGTGGCGTCGCGCTCGTCGCCTCTACGGAGCTCATTTTGTATAGAAAAACGCGGGGTCCCACACACTGACAACGCAATCACGCGCGTTGCCGCAGAATACGCGCGTACAAGCAGAAAACGCGAGGTATGGCACACTGAAATCTGCCATCACGCGCGTGTTTTTCGAGGGATTTTTAGTCCGAGAGCTGTTAGAAATTTCTGTGTAGGTATTTGAGACGAATTTTAAATTAATATTATTGCAATGCAACATGACTATTTAACGGCAAATTTAGAGCGCTTTCACATCAACTGACGTCCGATATCCAATATCCGATATCCGAGATCGGAGGAAGTCAAATATCGATGCCCAGTATCGGTATCGGAGCCGACACCGCTGTTTTGGCTCGTTATCGGAACACGCAGAGACTGCAAGCGACTTTCAACCTAAATGGCATTTTCTTAGTTACGTCTCTTTTCACGTTAATAGATGACGCTGATCACGAATATAAGAAAAAAAATTAGTTACTATGTCATGTCAATAAGTCGAAAATAGCTTGCACTTCTAATCATTTTCTTTTCATCTCTAGCGTTCTTAATATAGTCTGGGCTATCGAGCTAATGGTCGGATGGCTTTACTTTACTTTTCTCAAAATTTTGGATTACTTCACACACCTACCTACCAAAAAAATTCTAATATCTCTCGGACTATACTAGCTCTCCCGCGTCCAAGCGCGTCGACGAACGACGCCGCGTCGAGCGTTGCAGTGTGCCAATCGCCTTAATTTTGCTTTTTCGTGAGTAAAAGCAGTGGTAGGCGTGAAGAAAATAAATATAAGAGTAGATAGGTACCATGATTGTCGTGTTATAAGCTTTTTTCTACACATTTACGTCATATTCAATCCCTTTTAGCTCACAGAACGGCCATTATCTTATTACTTCACACACTTTGAAGGGTAAACTCAATTTTGTCGCAAAAATATTGAATTGTGTGGAGCGATAAATATATTTTCCATGGATTAAATTCGATAGACAAAGGAACTCAATCATTCTAAAATAATTGAAAGATTCTGTGAAAATGAAGTACTCAGTACTTGAACCCACGACTTTTCCCTTTACTGTTTACAGGGGGAATGCTCTTCCAAAGGAGCTACTGAGCCATACCTGAATCAATTCAAATTTCCCTTCTCTATATATCCGTCTTCAAGGTGACGGTGGAGTCATCTACAAACACTCTTACGAACTGTTGGAACCAATTACTCATTTTCCAACAATTTTTTGACGTTCTAAATATTAAAATGGTTTTTTAAAGCATATTATTATGCTAACTATACAATGCGATTATATCAGCAAAAATAAATTACTCAGGTGGGTTTTGAACCCACGACCTTTCCGTCAAAGAGGGAATTCTCTTCCAACTGACCTACTAAAGAAAGATTCTGGTTGTTTGGTACAAAGATGTTCAGGTTTTTTATACGGTCCCATTTGATCAGTCCGGCTTGGGAAGTACCTCTGCCCTACAGAATACCGCGGCCATAATAACCTCGTATTATATTCCCGGCGGTAATGAGTAGCCAGAGCTCACTGGAGAGTATTTGTGCTATCAGTGGGAAGACCAAAGGCTTGTCCTGCTTTGTCTTCTGCACTGACGGCACAGAAACCCTCTGTTATTACAAGATCGGCAGCACAAGTGTGACGCCTATGGTGTTATACACATGCATAGGCCACGGCAATCATTTTCCATCACCTGCTCAAGCAAACCACTGTAGACTAAGTAAATGTTTGTAAATAGTCCAAAAAATGCCCGCTGAGTATCTTGCCGGAGTCTTCTCAGGTCTGGGCCGCGTTTCGAACCCGTGGTCCATTTGCTAAACTATTGAATACTAGTTTAGCAAATGGATCACGGCATAGATCATTAAATCAGCACTTTCAATACGTCAAATAAATAGTATTCAATAATCTCAATAGGCTCAGTAATATTCAATAGGCTCAATAGCTCAGTTGGAAGAGCATTCCCCCTGTAAGGGTCGTGAGTTCAAGCCTCACTTGAGTGTTTTATTTTTTCCGATGTTTTTCGAACTTTAAAGTTAGCATAAAAAATGCTATAAAAAATTCAGTCAAATATTCGGGTGGAGTCATCAAAATTCAATATTTAAAAATGGTTGAAAATCATTTATTATTTCCAACAGTTCGTAAGAATGTTGGTGGATGGCACAACCGTCACCCTTAAAGACGGATATAATGAGAAGGAAAATTTGAAATGATTTAGGTGTGGCTCAATAGCTCAGTTGGAAGAGCAGTCCCCCTGTAAGGGAAAGGTCGTGAGTTCAAGTCTCACTTTAGCGTTTCATTATTTTCGATGTTTTTCGAACTGGTATTCAATATTTATTTGACGTATTGTAAGTGCCAATTTAATGATCTATGCAGAATAAATGATTTTTGACTTTGACTTCGACTTTGAACTCAATAACCAGCTTATTACTGGATTCATATGCCTTGGACCTAAGTCGCGAGATATAAAAGGCTCTGCCACGCGCAGATTGTTTTGTAATAATCTATGCTTGTTGAATATGAGCTCGTCCACCGCAGTAGCACCCCGTGTTATCTTCAAAATACATCCAAGAAACGTGTACTGCGCGAGAGCACATTTTATGCCCAAGATATTTGAATCGAGCTATACCCCCCCCCCCCCCCAGTCAAACGTGTTAATATCACCCCCACATCCAATCACCACAAAACAATAAATAAAGTACTCCGATTCTCTGGGAATAAGAGTTGGATACTAAAAGCAACATTACTAACACTCATACAGTTATCGGTATAGAGAATAATAAAGTACAGTTAATATACACAGACGTCTGTGACGTTCAACAAAGATAAAAAAAATCTTGTGGTGAAGTGACAATGGTTATAAATTAAGGTTTATACGCAGTTACAAACAAATTTGTTGAGTTCCATGATACGCAACAACTTGTTCGCACATGTATACATCGAACTTTCTGTTCGTCGAACATGTTTGTGGAGCTCCTATCTGTATGTTCTGCCCCTTTAGTCAACAACCCGCTGGCCGGCGTATGGTAGAATAGAAAGAACACCATTAAGACCTGGAACTCCCTGCCAGCTCACGTGTTTCCTTCTTCCTACAGTCCCGGGTACTTTAAGCGGGGCGTGAAAAGGCATCTGATGAGGCCGTCAAGCTGAGTGCCACCACTGTTAACATGGTACATGTTTATGATGGTAACCCTCTTTCCGACACTATGCCTTTAGCATACCATTAGGCGGTAAAGTCAATTTGACGTGTCCTTATATATAAAAAATAAAATAATAAATAAACATGGTATGAGATTTCACGTTTATGGAATTCGTTAACCACTGTCTCTACGTCAAATCCCACATTAAAATTTGGCGTTCTATTCCAGTGGCCAGCGAATTGTCACTGGTCTATAGAGGATACATATGAATGGTAGAATAGCTTTATTAAATGTTGTGTAACAAAACTGTTCGTAGAGAACTTGGCAGGGTACAGGCTTTTATCTTTTGTACAAAACTCTTTCCTACCACTTGGGATCAGGTTTAAACAATATCTAATGAATCACTGCAAACACGAAAAATGTTCATCTACATCAAAGCATAAAAAATATACTAAGGAAGTTATTGTAATAAAATATTATTTTCCTCGACATGACATTTAAAATCTTGATCGAAAACAATCTTAAAATATTCTTGGCGAAAGTTTTGTTGGTTCAAAATGTTTCCAAGTTTATCAGGAATAAAATATTATCCAAAAGTTAGTCGAAACTTTATTCGAATAATCAGAAATGATTACGTTTTGCTTTTAGTTCTGACACAATGGAAATTTCTATTGAGGTGAATATAATTATTGTAAATCAAGATCCTCTTTAAGAATGTTCTTCCGGGTCAGTAATTTTATTAACTTAGGAGTTTGATTTTTTAAAAGACACGTCAATATAACTTCACCTCGCCTGATAACAAGCTGAATGCAAAGTCTCAGGAAAGAGGGTCACAACTACAGACACCAGCAATGTTACAATAGTGGCCCTCTTTTTTTTCGTGCCAAAATCCCCACATTTCACTAAAATCAGAATCGTGCGGAAATCCCCTCGGATACCCCCCCTGCCGGAGCCGGAAGGGGAGATTATGTCGGACTCGAACCGACTAAAACCGCACGCCGACTGTGGGTCTTGGTGCTAGGCCGGAGGTGAGGTTGTCATAGACATATCCCTCGCACCCCGGCTGACCCAGGGCCACATTTCGCTAACTAAACCATACTGATTTGCGTGGCACGTACGACTCTTAGTTATGGGACTTTGCCTTTAGCTTAACATCAGTCGAGGTGAAGTCAAAGTGACGTGTCCTTTATAAAAAAAATAGGCTTATGCTTACTATCGAATGGACAACAGACCATACCTTAATCGCCTTCTTCAACACCAGGTTTTTTTTTCATTTTTAAACAGACATTTTCAATTTCATTTATTTGTATAGATTTTCCTCCTTTAACAAATAGAATTCTTCGAGGTGTAAACTCACAATGCGGCTCAGTTAATATAATCTTGATCAACATTCAGTCGACATCTTTACAAAGACTGGTGGTATATTAAAATTCTCCACGGTCCTCTTCTAACAAACCTCCCAACTCAATTTGGACCTTAATTGAACACAAGTTTGCTATGTAAAAGACGTCTACGTCGTAGCACTCCGTAGCTTCGTAGCGCTACGTTATATAACCGTAGCAAGTATTATTATCGTTATGGTTATGATGGAATCTAATCGTTGCAATATTAATCACAGATTAGGTTCGTTACAAATTAAGTTCTTTATGTGATATTGTATGGTATAGTATTGAAATGTGGTATCTTATTAACCAGCTTCAAAGTGTCTCATGTGATGTACTGATCACATTCCCGCTACCTAACCATATGAACATAATATTACTAGATATATAAGATTATATAAGAACCAAGCGTTTCAGCGACTCGTTCCTATGCCGCACCATTAAGACTTGGAACTCCCTGCCAGCTCACGTGTTTCCTTCTTCCTACAGTCCCGGGTCCTTTAAGCGGGGCGTGAAAAGGCATCTAACGAGGCCGTCAAGCTGAATGCCACCACTGTTAACATGGTACATGTTTCCGATGGTGACCCTCTCTCCGAGACTTTGTCTTTACCTTAACATCTGGCGAGGTGAAGTCAAATTGACGTGTCCTATATATAAAAAAAAAGTTACTATTTGTTACCCGCGGCACCAGGCACTTCGGCACCACACATAGCACCATGCCCTTTTCCAAGAGCTAATCTACCCTCTAATTTAAAAATTAGTATAGTGGCCATAGTACTTGCAAGAAATATTGACTTGGACCAATGTACCTACTGACTAGTGGTTGAATTTCTGACGTCGATTTCCTCTAAGGGTGAGGGTTAGACAGTAGTCCCTACCGGAAAGTCAGGATAAATCAAATAACTTTAGAAGTCAGCCATTTTTGCACTATCGAGTTGCAAACAAAATAACTTTTACATTTATAATATTAAGATTATTACAGTTAATTAAATCTGAAGTCGGTTTAATCCACTTATGAACGAGATTAAACTCCATAAAAGGCTTAAGAAAGGAGACATGTAATTCTACTAAGCTTGTGCAAGAGGCGCTCAAGTGAGTCTAAGCTATCACTGGAGAGAATCTACACTAATAAAAAATGATGTGTCATATTAAAATAGGTATATAATAGTTTCTATCAAAAATTAGCTTTAATAATATTTTTTTATTATGGCCTCATCAATATGACTTCACTTCACTCGATGATAAGATAAATGTCTCAGGAAGGACGGTATGAATGTATATAATTTATATACCAATAAAATATTCCTTTTTTTTATATCACTCTGTCTTTCTTTCTGTTTGCTCCTAATATTATCCAAAAAGGCTGAATCGATTTGAAAGTAATCTTTACTACAGATAACTGGTATTATAAGGTGATACTTGGATTATTATAAATCTGCGTGAACACGCAGATACGGAAATCCGCGTAAAATAATTATGTAAAAACTAGCTTTTGCCTGCGGCTCCGCCCGCGTGGATGTCGGTTATCGCGACCAAATAGGCTATGTCCTTTCTCATTGTCTAATTTACCCCTATACCAAATTTCATCAAAATCGGTTCTGTGGTTAGGCGTGAAAGGGTAACATACAGACAGACAGGCAGAGTTACTTTCGCATTTATGATATCAGTATGGATTAGCTCTAAATCCACTTGAATGAAGAAACACGCTAGATTCAAACCCGCAACCACTCGGTTGTAAGACCATCTTCTTAACTATTAAGCTAACGACGCCATTCCGGATAACTTATCTTTTTATTCTTCTAAGAGCAAATAAAAGATTCCATAACCAAAATAAATAAAAAGAATTTCCTATAAATTATTTCTTTCTCAGAAGTGTCCTTTTAAAAGACTTTCTTATTTCGTAAAAAGTAATTGATGTCCTCATCAATGATTAACACAATTACTTCAGAAATACGACGAATATTTAAAAGAAAATGTACATAATTTGGAACAATTATTCAGAATAAAATATTTCATTGTTCTTTTGAGTATTAGTGATAATTATGGTAGTACAAAATATAATGATAATGATGTGATATTAATTACATTTGACTATTTCTCTATACATATTATTGTTAGTATTTATACCTAAACTAGCTTTTGCCCGCGGCTCTGCCCGCTTGGATGTCAGTTATCGCGACCAATCATAGCCTATGTCCTTTTTCATGGTCTAATCTACCCTTATACCAAATTTCATCAAAATCGATTCAGTGGTTTAGGTGTGAAAGCCTAACATACAGACAGTCAGACAGAGTTACTTTCGCATTTATAATATTAGTATGGATGGGTAGGTGAAATTTGAAATATAGACTGTAATTAATTGTTTTCAAGGCATTTGTTTTATCCATAACAACATTATAAATGCGAAAGTAACGCTGTCTCTCTGTCTGTTAGCTTTCACACCTAAACCGCTTAACCGATTTTGATGAAATTTGGTATAGCGACAGATAAGATATTACGAAAGAACATAGGCTGGTTTTTGGTCGTGATAGCAGATATCCACACGGGCGCGAAGTCGCGGGCAACAGCTAGTAAAAACAATAAATTTTAAAATGTATCTTCTTCGTCGAGTTTCAAGAAGTTATTTATTGTACATAAATAATAAATTAACGACTGGAAAATTCCGCAGTGAAGTTTCTTGCGCTGTCTTTTCCCTAGTGGAGAAGAAAGCAAGCGGTTGTAAACTTAACTTAATTGAAGAAAATTTACTTACATCCATACTTAATATTATAAATGCGAAAGTAACTCTGTCTGCCTTTCTGTCTGTCTGTCTGTCTGTATGTTACGCTTTCACACCAAAACCACTGAACTGATTTTGATGAAATTTGGTATACGGGTAGATTAGACTATGAGGAAGGACATAGGCTATGTTTGGTCGCGATAACCGACATCCACGCGAGCGGAGCCGCGGGCAAAAGCTAGTAATATTATAAATGCGAAAGCAACTCAACTCTGTCTGCCTGTCTGTCTGTCTGTCTGTATGTTACGCTTTCACGCCTAAACCACTGAACCGATTTTGATGAAATTTGGTATAGGGATATGTTAGACCTTAAGATAGGACATAGGCTATGTTTGGTCTCGATAACCGACAACCACGCGGGTGGAGCCGCGGACATAAGCTAGTCTTGTCTAAATGATTGTTGTCATCGCTCTCCATCATCTATTCCATCGTATCAATTCATGCATGAATTGATAGCGGTAGCTTAGTGCTTAAGGAATCAGCCTTACGATCGAAAGGTCCCTGGTTCGAATCCTGGCCATTACTCTACTTATGTGAACCCACTCCTAGCACAAGCAATTTAGCTTAGCTGGAGGGGTTAGAGGGTATATTAGTAATTTCGGTTCTAATATTATTAAAAAAAATAAAGACCACTCAAATCCATCACTTTTCTATATATTACAATAAGCATGGTTGACCAAATGTGATGATCAGCAGATCAAACCTCTCCAAAACTTTCATCGTGTACCTGAAAAGAAAAAAAAACATCGATTACAAGGAGAGCAAATCACAAGGTTATCCATTTGCACAAAAAAATAACTATAAAATATTTTGGCATATGGTAATTTAGACTAATGATATTTATGCATAAAGGCAGAGGTGCTATCACCCACATTTCGCCAGTTTATGTTTAGGTCCCAATGTAATAGGTGCCGAGCCTATTGCCATTAACCGGGCACTTATAAACCTGCGATAAATACACACATAACTTCGAAAAGCATCGAAATGTCATTGGTGTGTACCATGGTAAACCTGGCCAATGACCAAGTATAATTATGATAAAAAATTCATTGTGCCAAAACATTTTAGGATTACATATGTATATTATGTCAACGAAATGGATCCCAAATCACAAAAGGCAATGAAAAATATTGAATATTATATGGCTGTCTAAAACAGACGTGCAATACAAATTTAAAATTATTTTATACTTAGTTTTTCATCAAACCTTAATTATAATACAATCTCGTGGATTTCGTGGCTTAAGCCCGCATTATGATAGCGGCGATTGTGCGGTACTGGGTTCAATTTCCGAGTCCGTCGAAGTTTTATTCATAAAAACAACCTACTTAATATTTTATATAATGCGGTTTTAATATTTGAATGTTTGTTTTTTTGTTACTCAACCAAGCTTAAACGGATGAATCGATTTGCCTGAAATTCAGTATAAGGAAATCCATACCAATATTATAAATGCGAAAATAGCTCTGTCTGTCTGTCATTATGTTACGCTTTCACGCCTAACCGATTTTGATGAAATTTGGTATAAAGGTAGATTAGACATTGAGAAAGGACATAGGCTATGTTTGGTCGCGATAACCGACATCCCCTCGGGTGGAGCCGCGGCAAAAGCTAGTAGATTATAGTCCGAGAGCTGGCACGATTTTTGGAGTAGGTACAGTCAACTACAAAGAGATGTATCCAATTTAATCTTCCAAAATTATGTACCCCTGCGAGTACCACTATGAACTAACCAAAGATTGTGACAAACATGGTATCCACTGAACTTGACAATAACATGTATGCGTGTAAAGCGCAATAATTATGTATCCCACTACATTTCCTGTGATATGTACACTTACATTCTTAATTAAAAATCTACCCAAATACTGTGAAAGAAAATTGTATACGTTTAATGTTCCAAAGAAATGTAACCATAATAAAAAGGATGTATGAATTTCGAAGTGCTAGCGAAAACAAAAAAGTTTCTTTGAGAATGAAATTTAAAAATAAATTCATAATATTACACATTGAGAATAGAAAGCAAGTATGATAAATACGAACTTTTTCGAATGAAACTGATGGCAAAACATTATTCATACATAACATATTATGTATTGGATGACTGATAAAAGAAAAAAAAGACTGTTATCATTTATTTTTATTAGTAAAGAACTTACACTTAAGATGACAAAAAACTGCAATAACTGTTTAATAATAATTATACTGCCCTTATTTTAATAATAAGTATCGCGAATATATATATATATCGTCGAATATATAAGTCGTGTTAGTTACACTATTTAATTTATAACTCAAGAACTTTTGGCTTTTGGCTGAAAATTGGCGGAGATGTAGCTCAGAACCAGAAGACGAAGTCGCAGGCAAAAGCTAGTTTTAGATAATATGAAGTATCAAACAGATAAGTCAAACTCTATAAATGTGCAATATAATGAATTTATTTTTAAATGGCATTCTCAAAGAAACTTTTTTCACATCCTTTTTATTATGGTTATATTTCTTTGGAACATTAAATGTATACAATTTTCTTTCACAGTATTTGGATAGATTTACACGCATACATGTTATTGTCAAGTTCAGTGGATACCATGTTTGTCACAATCTTTGGTTAGTTCATAGTGGCACTCGCAGGGGTACATAATTTTGGAAGATTAAATTGGATACATCTCTTTGTAGTTGACTGTACATGCTTGAGAGAAGCTGAAACCTTATCATATAGCTTATCTATTATTTCCCAACACGTTAGTGCAGATCTGGTATAAAGTATTTTATTGTCTGAAACAACATATAGGCCAGTTTTTATCTCTGGAATAAACTTCAATAAATAGTATAACACTCACCGGGATATTTACCATGTTCGTAGTTTTTTTTGTTTGGTAACCGATATTTCGGCGCGCGCGTCATAAACGAGTGCGGAAGAGGGTAGACAGATACGGTCTGCCCAATAACAACTAGCTCGGCGGTCGTCAGTACACCGTGATCATGGCGCTTGGAACAGCGCCGAAATATCGGTTACCAAATAAAAACTACGAACATGGTAAATATCCCGGTGAGTGTTATACTATTAATGTTAATGACCATGTCAATCTCAAATCATAAACTTCTATAAGTTGCAGGAATAAGGGGATTTAAAAAAATCTTTGTAGTTTTATATGTACAGTCAGCGTCAGAAATATCTTGAATAACCAAGGTATTAAGAGCAAAACAAACTGTTTTATTGATTTAAAGTGAAAATGAAAATGAAAATGAGTTTATTGCCAAAAACATTTTACAGCATTGTGCGTTTCACCGTGGCCCCACACTAGGCAAGCCTGTCCTGTGGGTACCAGATACGACTTAACCTAATGGTACACATACAGCTCGGGCGACATCAAAGATTTCCGGCATACCTAATTTACATTATACACTTTACACAGTTTACATTTTTACACTTTACACTTACATTTATTACTTTTTATACTACAAAGTTACTAATTAATACACGTACATTATTCACAGAAATAATAAGATCACATAGGACATTTTACTTATATCTATCTATACGTCAAGCTATGTACCACTTCTACAGATGTAAAAAAAGTCTTTCGGTTTGGTCATAAGACAGGGTTTGGAGCCACATTGTGACCTTCGTCTTTGCTTCTTTCACAGAACACAGTTTAATGTCGCAGTATTTATTCGTGTGATTATAGATATGTATATCTTTAAACGGACTAAAACGTCTTGCAAAGCTTGAGTTAACTTTAGGCAGCGGCAGTTTGAACACCCGCCGTTTTGTTAACTCTGTGTAATCTTCAGAATTTATTGTTTTTTTATGGGTGCCAGCAACTGTCTTCAAAATAAATAACTGACGGGCATTTAATAGCTTACATTCACTGTAAAGATCTGTGGTTGGATACCGAAAGGGTTTTTTATACATAGTCTTTAATACTGCTCTCTGAGCTCTTTCTAATTGTTTCATTTTTGACTTTAGAGCACTTCCCCAGCAAGTGATACAATATGTTATCAAAGACTGACTTAGCGCAAAGTATACACATTTTAAGATGTTTGCTGGTGCTGATGAACGAAGTAACTTTAAGATATTTGCCTTGTGTGTGTCTGTTTTATTGTGTGTATTATTGTCCAAAGGTGTGTACCAAATATCAGAACAATCAGTGAACAGGAAGGGGGAATACCATTTTTTTTTTCGTGCGGAAATCCCCTCGGCTACCCCCCCTGCCGGAGCCGGAAGGGGAGGTTATGCCAGACTCGAACCGGCTAATACCGCACGCTGACTGTGGGTCGTGGTGCTAGGCCGGAGTTGAGGTTGTCATTGACATATCCCTCGCACCCCGGCTGACCCAGGGCCATCCCTTACGGTCTGGCCCTCCTCGGGAGGGGGGAATACCAAGGGATTAAGATCATTTTGAGTACTTTGTTCATCAAAATCGATGCTGACTATACAATATTTAAAACTGTTCTTTTATGCAATTTTCATAGCATTTTTTAAAAACATCGGGAAAAATAAGCGCTCAAGTATGACATGAAACTATGACCTTTCCCTTACAGGGGGAATGCTCTTCCAAAAGCCGACGAACAGTTGCTTGTAAAATAAAACTTGTGAATGATTTTGTGCATTAGAAGCATTATTAGTAGTTAAATTAAAGAATGTACCTACATGGGTACCGATACAAACCCTTTCGGTTTACTGGTACTTAATAAAATGTAATGCAAATGTATACCTTTCATATTAAATAGAGGAAAAAAAACGAGCTCTTGAGTCACACCTGAATAACTTCAAATTTCCCTTCTCTTCATATCCGTCTTTTAAGGGCTTCTTTTATTATAACTCTTGGCCTCTTTTTCTGCCTAATATAAATAACAAATTTATCGTACAGAACCCTCTCTACACGAGTTCAACTCGTGTTTCTCGAGTATATTGATACAAGCCATCCAATTTCAATAACAATACGTTGAAGATTACTAAGGAGGTTGGCGATCAAAAGGCCTTGTGTCAAATCCTGATCAAACAAGAGAGAGGTCAATTTGACGTCAATAGGGGTAAAATTAACATGAGATATTATTAGGCCTATTTCGATATCCATGTACATACTTACTCATGTTTATATAGAGGGTATTATTATAATACCAGACAGAGTTATATCCTACTAGCTTTTGCCCGCGGCTCCGCCCGCGTGGATGTCGGTTATCGCGATCAAACATAGCCTATGTCCTTTCTCATGGTATAATCTACCCCTATACCAAATTTCATCAAAACGGTTCAGCGGTTTAGGCGTGAAAGCGTAACATACAGACAGACTGACAGACAGAGTAACTTTCGCATTTATAATATTAAGTATCACAGATTAGTATGGATTTATTATAACGTAAAAATTTTTGAAAGAGTTTGTCACTCAATTACGGCTGATTGAAATTTGATGCAGGGATTTTAAATTTGACAAAGACCATTAAAAACTACATCAAAATCAGTTCAGTAGTTTGTGCGTCTATTGCGATCAAACAAACAGAAAAGTATTAAAAAAACATATTAGGGTTCAGTGTTATAAACATAATGTCGGGGATATTAAAAAGCCGCTTAACTAACATTGGAAGAATCCACGTATCTGATTTAATTATGTAACCTATTTGAAATAGCAGATTTCCTTCTATCCAATCAGTAAGAATAAAATTATAGCTACTAACCTATATAACTAATACCTAATTCAACGCTTCCAGTTTTAAAATGAAAGAAGTAGTCGTTAAAATAACAAAGATACGACATTTTAAGTACAGTAAAGTTTAGTGTCATGCAGATATGTGGCTACGACCGATGCTAGTTACGCGAGTTTGCAGTATTCCTGAAGAAAGTTTTATTTTAATATCTCCAATATATAAACACGACTACTTTACAATTTTACAATAGCTTATAGATATTTTAGTGACATGCAGATACGTGGCCACGACCGATGCTAGTTACGAAGGTTTGCAGTATCCTTGATGAAAGTTTTATTTTAATAATATCTCCAACATATAAAAACGACTTTTTCACAATTTTACAATAGCATATAGACATTTTAGTAACATAACCTAACATAAACTCACGCCTGTATTCCCCGAAGGGGTAGGCAGAGGTGCTAGCACCCACATTTCGCCAGTTTATATTTAGGTCCCAATGTAATAGGTGGCGAGCCTATTGCCATTAACCGGGCACTTATAAACCTGCGATAAATACACACATAACTACGAAAAGCATCGAAAAGTCATTGGTGTGTGCCATGGTAAACCTGGGATCGAACCAGAGACCTCGTCTCAGCAGTCCATTACCCATACCACTACCCACCGACATTTTAGTGTCATGCAGATACGTGGCCACGACCGATGTTAGTTACGTGGGTTTGCAGTATCACTGATGAAAGGTTTATTTTAATATCTCCAATATAGATACGACTACTTTACAATTTTACAATAGCTTATATAGGTACATATATGGTCGATGCTAGCTACTTACGCGGGTTTGCAGAATCTCCGATGAAAGTTATATTTTTACCCACGACGGAACGGAGTTTGTTTGTTTGTGCAAATCCATGTTACCATTTTGTCCGAACTACCAACCCAATTTTGATGCAGTTTTTAGTTATGGGTTCGGCCTTAATTGGAGCATGTTCTTAGATAGGCGTTACAATAACAACTCAACAGGGGGCGCTACAGCAAGCATTATTAATGCAAATCAATGTTGCTAATTTTCTCCAAAAATACTAGTCCGATTTTGATGCAGTATGCAATTATTGGTTTGGGTTTGATTGGTGCATGTTTTTAGATAGGTATTACAGTGACAACCCACTATGGGGCGCTGCAGTAATCATTTTTTGAATTATTTATACGTCGTGGGTTTTTTCTAAAAAAAAAATTATCCTTGTAATATCTCCAACATGTTGACACGACTACTTTACAATTTCACAATATCATATAGACATTAACGTTTAAATATGTAACATAATACTGTTTAAACTAATCTCGTATAGTGAAAACAAACATCAAGAAACCACTCAGCCACCTTCCTGCCAAGATACAGACAATACAGAATTAAACAGGGTAACAGAACAAACAGGGCAGCCATTAGGCCCTGTTGACTCTAACATAATTGGGGGAGAGGTTATAACCCTATCAAAACACAATGTTGATTTTAGATTCGTGTTATTACTAAATTAAGTGTTTCTAATTTGGATGCTTTCTTAGGGTTAGATGTATTTATTCGCATCCCACCTAACGCCTCTATCTAAGCTAAATTGCATATGCTAGAAGGGGGTTCATGTCGGTAGTATAATGGCCAGGATTCGAACACGGGACCTTTCGATCGTAAGGCCACCCCGCCTACCCCGCTGGGAAAGGGGGGCTTTTTTTAAAGAATATTAGCAGCCGAAATCCATATCCATACTAATATTATAAATACGAAAGTAACTCTGTCTGTATGTTACGCTTTCAAGTCTAAACCGCTGAACCGATTTTGATGAAATTAGGTACAAGGGTAGATGCGAAAGGATATAGGCTATGTTTGGTCACGATAACCGACATCCACGCGGGCGAAGCCGCGGGCAAAAGCTAATTACTAATATCCCACTCTAACACCTCTATCTAAGTTAAATTGCTTGTGTTAGGAGTGGGTTCACGTCGGTAGTATAATGGCTAGGATTCGAACCCGGGACGTTTCGATCGGAAGGCCACCACCTTAACCACTAAGCAACCGACGCTTACATTTGATGCTGTGAAAATTATTAGCAACCGAAATCCTTACTTAATATTATAAATGCGAAAGTAACTCTGTCTGTCTGTATGTATGTTACGCTTTCACGTCTAAACCATTGAACCGATTTTGATGAAATTTGGTAAAAGGGTAGAGTAGACTTTGAGAAAGGACAGAGGCAATTTTTCGTCGCGATAACCGACATCCACGCGGGCGGAGCCGCGGGCAAAAGCTAGTTATATTACGCCTATTCACCCTCACCCCATAAATCCGTTTCGTCAGTCTTCTGTTGTCCATCCTCTCCACGTGTCCGAACTGTCTAAGCATCCCTTCATCACTACATCTTCAACCATATGATTTTCAATCATAGCATCAAAAAAACTCACAAACAAAAACGCAAGCAAAGTATGAATCAAACATCTCCACATGTTACCCCAAGTTCCTTACAGAATAGCCTGCAGATTCAATTTTAAGATAATACCTATCGCGACACGATATCGGTGAAGAATAACGTCCCACAGGATTGATGTCCTATTTGTGTGCAATTTCCTCCGGGAGGGCTCGCGGTGGGGTGTAATGATATCCCGTGACGTAAGGCCTTGGTTGCGAACAAAATGATTAGTAAGGTTATGAAAGCAATCAACTGAAGTATGATGTTTTTTAAAGATTTCATTCATTTATTAATTTTTTTATTTGTGGAGTTTGTGTACAGTTCTTATTCCAAGTTACATTTCAGTGAAATCAAGAAGCACAAAAGGGGAAAATGGGTTTAAATTATCTGCAACATGGAATCCAGTGATACAAAGCATGCAAGCTCGCTTTTTTGCGCAGTCGGAAAAACACCGGACAGTTTGCTAACAGAATAAGAATACTGTGAGTATAAAACGGTACATGGCGAAAACAAAATATCGAGAATGTGCTGAAGATGAAGAATCTACGACCTCACGGACTCACAGGCAGTGGGCGTGCGCCTAATTGCCTGCCTACTGTGTGAAGCCGGCCAATCGCAATGCTCCCTTCTCTCGATGCGTTTACAATTATGATAGTTTATCATGCTAGGAGTTTTTTTTTTATCGTGCGATAAATCCCCACGGATACCACCCGGTTGTGGAGACCACAGTGTCCCCATCTAGCTCAGGTTACGGGGTTGCGCACTAGGAGTATAGAATTCCACATATAAGCTAGTCTGGTACACTGAAAACATGTTAATTACTAGCTGACGTGGCGAACTTCGTACTGCCAATTATTTTCCACCCGCGTGGCGTCCTATCCCGTTCCCGCTGCACCATCTTATACAGTGATATTATAGTTATCCAAACAGCAACAGAAATGACCACACTGTCACTTCTGCGTAAATGCCCATGCCAGCTGAATTTGTTTTTTTTTTTTTTTTTTTTTTTTTTATACAGGACACGTCAATTTGACTTCACCTCGCCTGATGTTAAGCTAAAGGCAAAGTCTCGGAAAGAGGGTCACCATCGTAAACATTTACCATGTTAACAGTGGTGGCACTCAGCTTGACGGCCTCATTAGATGCCTTTTCACGCCCCGCTTAAAGGACCCAGGACTGTAGGAAGAAGGAAACACGTGAACTGGCAGGGAATTCCAGGCCTTTTTGACTCTGACACTGATCGCTGCTCCGTTCACTTGAGTGTAGCGTGATGATATATAGCCTATGTGATATTCTGATGTATAAGCTAAGCTACATTATTGTAAAGTTTCATGAAAATTCATTCAGTAGTTTTTACGTGAAAGAGTAACAAACGTCCATCCATACTCACAAACTTTCGGGTTTATAAAATTAGTAGGATTTTAACTAAAGAAAGCTTTCATAGAATTCTGTGCCTTTCGCACAGAATTCTATGAAAACTTTCTTAAAATATTGCATAGCAGTGCCTCCAATATTCCAATCTTACAAAGCATGGGTATAAATTTAATGCATCGCTCCAAAAGCATGCAAATTGAAATGTGTTCTTACGATACGGCGAACGGAAGATTCTTTGAAATATTCATAATTGAATCTGAATACGGAATAGTTCAACAAGTCTTGGAAGTAGGTCATAACTATGTATACCTACAGACTGAATGCGAAGGCTGAAATGCAGCCTCCTCAGGACGGCGGAGTGACTGTTTGAAATACACTCGACCCGTGATATGGGTATCAAATGAAAATAAAAAAGTAGTCACGTGACTTAAATTCAATGTGACGGACGTCCAAGATGGCGGATAGGCTATTGTAATTTTTGGTGCGTGTTAGTTTTACTATTATTTAGGTATGCCATCGGATAGCTTTTAGACAATTTTCCCAAAACTCCACTCATCTTAAAAAGTGCTCCTTTTGCGAAGTGTGCCATATGAGAAGTGCACCAGTTGCTAAGTTCACCATTTGAGCATATAACATATAACAATAACACCTATTTTTACTAAACTTTAATTATCTTGAAAATCGCTTTTATTGAGATACCGCTTTTCGCTTCTTTCGGCAGAGTGCGCTGCAGAAGTCCGTGTTCAATTTGAAACTAAAATAGTATGACGTGACGTCAAATGCCAGTTAGTAATTAATATAATGGTAACCAATGCATTAACTGTAAATAAATATGCAAATAAGCGAATAATTGAATGACTTAAACTGTACTGATATTTTTTCTACAATTTCTCAATTTTTCAAAATTCATCGAGAAAAATGAAGCGCTCAAGTGGGACTTTCCCACGACTCACGACCTTTCCCTAACAGGGGGAATGCTCTTCCATCTGAGCTATTGAACCACACCTGAATCACTTCAAATTTCCCTTCTCTTAATATCCGTATTTTAGTTTTTGCTTGTATAGATGTTCGTTTCCAGCGTCATCTCTTCATCTCTTCTCATGAGTGTCTTAGAAGGGGACTAGAAGGTTCTCCATCCGACAGTGAACATACAGCCCGTGGCAAAGGGTCCACTTGACAGCATCAGGCTCGTCCCTATTACGTCCCATATCAAAAATGTAAGACCGAAAATCATAGTTGGCGAAAAGTGAGTGTTAAATGAAATATATCTACCTACCTCTTTAGGAGGGAATATAAATATGTATATATAGAAACAATTTTCTTACAAAAATATTCATCTATATACAGGGTGTTTCTTATAAGGTGTCAAGCCGCCACTAGCTGGTAGCAGGGTTCCATACCTATCGATTGAACCCCCATGTATGTTCTACGATTTTTTGTAGTTTTCGAGATATAATTTCTTTTCGTTATTTTTTATAATTACGTGTCCACGTGGCTTTAAATAATTACAACTTCTTTTTGGTTCGACTTTTATTGGATATTTTTTTATTATTATAATGCCTATTGATTGCAGTATTATGGACAAAATAATCTCCTTCCTAACTTTGATACAAGATGTAAAAATTTTAATCGATAATAAAAAAATAGGGAATTATGCAGAACATTAATGGAAATTCGGACTTAAATAAAAAAGAAAGGTATTCCATAGCTTCTTACTAATTTTAAATTTTTCTGCATTTTTACATCTTGTATCAAAGTTAGGAAGGAGATTATTTTGTCCATAATACTGCAATCAATAGGCATTATAATAATAAAAAAATATCCAAGAAAAGTCGAGCCAAAAAGAAGTTGTAATTATTTAAAGCCACGTGGACACGTAATTATAAAAAATAACGAAAAAAAATTATATCTCGAAAACTACAAAAAATCGTAGAACATACATGGGGGTTCAATCGATAGGTATGGAACCCTGCTACCAGCTAGTGGCGGCTTGACACCTTAAAAGAAACACCCTATATATACATAACATAAACTCACGCCTGTATTCCCCGAAGGGGTAGGCAGAGGTGCTAGCACCCACAGTTCGCCAGTTCATGTTTAGGTCCCAATGTAATAGGTGGCGAGCCTATTGCCATTAACCGGGCACTTATAAACCTACGATAAATACACACTTCGTATACTTTGCTTTATATATAAAAATCAATTGCTATTCGTTAGTCTTGCTAAAACTCGAAAACGGCTGAACGGATTTATCTTATCTTGGTCTTGAAATGTCCGTGGAGGTCTACGGAAGGTTTAAAAAGTGAGAAAAATTCGAATAATTGCCAGGAACCGACATCCACGCGTACGGAGCAGCGAGCAAAAGCTAGTTGCTTATAAAAATCAAGTTCAAACGTTATTGCATCTGAGCTTACCTGACCTCATTCCCCTGTTCTCATTCCCCTGGATAAAGAGGTAAGTGAACCGCGAAACTCATGAGTGTCGCCTCTCATTACCCTGGTCGGATGAACACACATACATCATTATTATTTAAATTTATTTTGTGAATAACATCGAAATTTAATTGGTATAAGTTGTCAATGGGTTGTTTGGTTTTATCAACATTTTATTCACACAATACCAAACTTGACCTATATTTGGAGATTTGTTGATCTGTGTTCTGATAGCCTCTGTGGTGTGGTGGTAGCATTGACTGTTACGCAGGGAGTTGTCTGTTGCAGGGAAGAAATCGCTTCCAGCGATAAGGCTTCCCATTTTACATTAAATGGTATACATACTAGGTACCTTCTTTTCCTACTGTAAATCTGTTGGTGTACGATAAAGAGTTATCTATCTATCTATCTAATGCTACCTTTTGCCAGTGGGGTGGTTATGTTGGTTTCTAACCGACTAAAACCGCACGCTGCTTGGGCCTCAAATGAGTCTAAAGTGGCTCAATAACGTATTTTCCTCACACCCCGGCTGACCCTGGGGCGTCTCCAGTTATATACAAACGTGTTTAACAAAAAAATTGTTCCTCTCCGCAGTTTATCTGTTCTACCTTCTTACATGCTTACGGGGGTAAGGGCAATAATTTCAATAGGTTTCGTGACGGAACACTGTTTCACTTTAGTCGGTCCGATTCCAACATAATCACTACACCGTTAAAGTATTAACATTCCGTGTACCCACAAAACTGTACTCACGAACTAAAAGAATAATAATTATTCAATCTTCTACCTCCTGCAAAAGTTCATTCTGACGTCTACCCTGACGTATTATAGCTATAGGCCGTGTCTAATCGATTAAGAATAAAGTTCGCAATAAAAATAGCATTATAATTGTTTTTGTGGAACAAAAATAACGGTTCACGTGGGCGCCATGTGGTGCTGCAGTTGGTTTCGCTACAGTAGTGTGAAAAATGTTTACAACCCCTAAGTAACCGGTCCAACGGTCACAAGGTTAACTGGGTCAACGAACTTTATTCTCAATCCATTTGGAACGAGGTTATAGGCATTTGTTTATGTTGTTAGCCCCGTTGAGGTGGTTTCCATATGCAAAAAAACAAAAGAAGATGACGCGATATTATTATCCATAATACTGATATTATAAATGCCAAAGTAACTCTGTCTGTCTGTCTGTATATTACGCTTTCACGCTTAAACCACTGAACCGATTTTGATGAAATTTGGTATAGAGGTAGATTAGACCATGACAAAGGACATAGGATATGTTTGGTCGCGAAGCTAGTGTTTTACACTTGAATTATTACTATAGACCGCTCCTAATGGGACCACTCCTTAAAATTCAGTCCCAACTCTGTACATTACTGGCCAAACTACGTTAGTACTTGGACTTCCATGGTATCCGCTTGTTTACGTAATCCAATTCTCTAGAACTTCTGACCTAGATGCAGTTATACTATTATTCTCTAGTAAGCAGCAAAATTATGTCATGGAGTGTTGGTGCACTTCGTTTTGATATTGTTACGTAACGTGAGAATGATTTAGATTCGTATTTTTTTTTATATCACTGATGTGGCAGACATGCAAAAGAAGCGCCGAACTGTGATTGTGGAGCTCCAAAGCAGACAACGATACATATAGCAGAGGAGTGTCCACTCCGTCGTTTCCCTGGAGGAATGCGCGAGCTACATGACATCACACCGGCAGCGATAGACTGACTTCGTCAACGACAAATGAAGACTCGAGCAAAAGCCATACGAAATGATGATGATGGCAGGCAAGCACACGGTCCATGTCATGAAAGTCATTACCATGGTCTATGAGCGTGGGGAGTCACATTCATGCTGTAAAACGACCCTGTAAGCACAGAGGGATTCTGTGCCGCCAGTGCAGAAGACAGAGCAGGACAAGCCTTTGATCTTGCCACTGACAGCTTGTGAATTCGCCAGTGAGCTCTGGCTACCCTATTCCACCGCCGGGAACACAACACGAGGTTATTATGGCCGCGGTATTCTGTAGGGCGGAGGTACTTCCCCAGTCGGATTGCTCAATTGGATGAGAATGCCATTGCGTCATACTTCCAATAATTTGGGTAGATATTTGGATGTTTGTAAGCCACCTGTCACCCCAGCAGAAGCAAGCCACGATGGCGGCGCGCTAGTAACCATGCCTCTCCATTCCGGGGGCGAGGGGGGACCCATGTCCGTCCTCCCGAGGAGGGCCAGACCGTAAGGGATGGCTCTGGGTCAGCCGGGTGCGAGGGCTATGTCGAAGACAACCTCACCTCCGGCCTAGCACCACAACCCACAGTCGACGTGAGGTTTTAGTCGGTTCGAGTCCAACATAACCTCCCCTTCCTTTTTTTACTAAGGGGATTTCCGCACGAAAAAAAAGTAATTCAAATACTCCCTGAAGCTGAACGAATCTTAATGAAACAAACAGGTATAGATCCTTCGTCCTCGCTTTAATCCCGGTTGCATCTTAAGCTTTTACCTCAGAGACCAGGACCCGCTATTTAGTCTGCAGAACTTTGACATTTTCCGTGACCTAAACGTGGTCAACTACCATCTGACCTGCACAACCTTTGAAAAAATCGATAATTGCACTTAGACGACTGGTTGAACTTTTTAGGTGGGGCCCTATTACTTATTCGAAACGACTGCCATAGATGTTCGTAGGCAACCGGGACCGACGGCATATGCATGCATACAAATATTAATTACACGGAACGGGAATCGAAGATCCCTGCGTAACAGTCAATGCTACCACCACACCACAGAGGCTATCAGAACACAGATCAACAAATCTCCAAATATAGGTCAAGTTTGGTATTGTGTGAATAAAATGTTGATAAAACCAAACAACCCATTGACAACTTATACCAATTAAATTTCGATGTTATTCACAAAATAAATTTAAATAATAATGATGTATGTGTGTTCATCCGACCAGGGTAATGAGAGGCGAAACTCATGAGTGTCGCAGTTGTGCAGGTCAGATGGTAGTTGACCACGTTTAGGTCACGGAAAATGTCAAAGTTCTGCAGACTAAATAGCGGGTCCTGGTCTCTGAGGTAAAAGCTTAAGATGCAACCGGGATTAAAGCGAGGACGAAGGATCTATACCTGTTTGTTTCATTAAGATTCGTTCAGCTTCAGGGAGTATTTGAATTACTTTTTTTTCGTGCGGAAATCCCCTTAGTAAAAAAAGGAAGGGGAGGTTATGTTGGACTCGAACCGACTAAAACCTCACGTCGACTGTGGGTTGTGGTGCTAGGCCGGAGGTGAGGTTGTCTTCGACATAGCCCTCGCACCCGGCTGACCCAGAGCCATCCCTTACGGTCTGGCCCTCCTCGGGAGGACGGACATGGGTCCCCCCTCGCCCCCGGAATGGAGAGGCATGGTTACTAGCGCGCCGCCATCGTGGCTTGCTTCTGCTGGGGTGACAGGTGGCTTACAAACATCCAAATATCTACCCAAATTATTGGAAGTATGACGCAATGGCATTCTCATCCAATTGAGCAATCCGACTGGGGAAGTACCTCCGCCCTACAGAATACCGCGGCCATAATAACCTCGTGTTGTGTTCCCGGCGGTGGAATAGGGTAGCCAGAGCTCACTGGCGAATTCACAAGCTGTCAGTGGCAAGATCAAAGGCTTGTCCTGCTCTGTCTTCTGCACTGGCGGCACAGAATCCCTCTGTGCTTACAGGGTCGTTTTACAGCATGAATGTGACTCCCCACGCTCATAGACCATGGTAATGACTTTCATGACATGGACCGTGTGCTTGCCTGCCATCATCATCATTTCGTATGGCTTTTGCTCGAGTCTTCATTTGTCGTTGACGAAGTCAGTCTATCGCTGCCGGTGTGATGTCATGTAGCTCGCGCATTCCTCCAGGGAAACGACGGAGTGGACACTCCTCTGCTATATGTATCGTTGTCTGCTTTGGAGCTCCACAATCACAGTTCGGCGCTTCTTTTGCATGTCTGCCACATCAGTGATATAAAAAAAAATACGAATCTAAATCATTCTCACGTTACGTAACAATATCAAAACGAAGTGCACCAACACTCCATGACATAATTTTGCTGCTTACTAGAGAATAATAGTATAACTGCATCTAGGTCAGAAGTTCTAGAGAATTGGATTACGTAAACAAGCGGATACCATGGAAGTCCAAGTACTAACGTAGTTTGGCCAGTAATGTACAGAGTTGGGACTGAATTTTAAGGAGTGGTCCCATTAGGAGCGGTCTATAGTAATAATTCAAGTGTAAAACACTAGCTTCGCGACCAAACATATCCTATGTCCTTTGTCATGGTCTAATCTACCTCTATACCAAATTTCATCAAAATCGGTTCAGTGGTTTAAGCGTGAAAGCGTAATATACAGACAGACAGACAGAGTTACTTTGGCATTTATAATATCAGTATTATGGATAATAATATCGCGTCATCTTCTTTTGTTTTTTTGCATATGGAAACCACCTCAACGGGGCTAACAACATAAACAAATGCCTATAACCTCGTTCCAAATGGATTGAGAATAAAGTTCGTTGACCCAGTTAACCTTGTGACCGTTGGACCGGTTACTTAGGGGTTGTAAACATTTTTCACACTACTGTAGCGAAACCAACTGCAGCACCACATGGCGCCCACGTGAACCGTTATTTTTGTTCCACAAAAACAATTATAATGCTATTTTTATTGCGAACTTTATTCTTAATCGATTAGACACGGCCTATAGCTATAATACGTCAGGGTAGACGTCAGAATGAACTTTTGCAGGAGGTAGAAGATTGAATAATTATTATTCTTTTAGTTCGTGAGTACAGTTTTGTGGGTACACGGAATGTTAATACTTTAACGGTGTAGTGATTATGTTGGAATCGGACCGACTAAAGTGAAACAGTGTTCCGTCACGAAACCTATTGAAATTATTGCCCTTACCCCCGTAAGCATGTAAGAAGGTAGAACAGATAAACTGCGGAGAGGAACAATTTTTTTGTTAAACACGTTTGTATATAACTGGAGACGCCCCAGGGTCAGCCGGGGTGTGAGGAAAATACGTTATTGAGCCACTTTAGACTCATTTGAGGCCCAAGCAGCGTGCGGTTTTAGTCGGTTAGAAACCAACATAACCACCCCACTGGCAAAAGGTAGCATTAGATAGATAGATAGATAACTCTTCATCGTACACCAACAGATTTACAGTAGGAAAAGAAGGTACCTAGTATGTATACCATTTAATGTAAAATGGGAAGCCTTATCGCTGGAAGCGATTTCTTCCCTGCAACAGACAACAGAACATCACGTCTCAACAGGTAATCTTCCAAAAATAACGTAAACTTAACCTCAACATTAGCAGTACCTGCAGTAGTCTCTCTTACAATACCCGCTCACACTGAAGCCCCACCCAATGCTAATAAGTTTGATAAACTCAAACTTGTCGAAACCATCCCGGCTCACCCGTTCCCGCGACCCTTTCAGCTCGGGAATTAGTTAACAATTAAAATCCATTCGCAAAAACGACCCTGGCGAGAACTGGTGAGGAAAATTAGTTGGTATTTTGACATAGATATTTGTAATTAGTGTTATTTGGGTCATAGTTCTAGTATCTACTTGTGTTATCACACCTTATGTGAATTTGTAAATTAATGTCATACCGCCGTTCCCAATACCATACTGACAGTTATAGATCGCATCTACGGATAAAGTGCTCGGCTGTTTAAATTCAAAACATAGTAACTCCTATTTCACACCAATTTCGGAAAATAAAATTATACCGCGATGCGCTTACCCGCAAAAAATCAGTTACCATGTTTTCAATTTAAACAGCCGATACGTCATATTTGACTGCTGCGATCTATCTTAAACTGTAATTAGGAACGGCCGAGACGTTGCGAGTTTTTCGCCTCTTATATACGACTAGCTTTTGCTCGCGGCTTCGCCCGCGTGGATGTCGGTTATCGCGACAAAACTTTTCTCAAAAACGTGCTCAAAATGCTTTTAACTTTCAAAATGACGAAAGACACAGCTTTATGACATTTAGTGCATCTATCTCTGAAAATGACGGACTTTCATACAAACTTCCATCCCTTATTTTACCCCTTTAGTAGCAGAATTTCTGAAAATCCTCTTCTTAGCGGATGCCTACGTCATGACATCTACCTGCATGCCAAATTTCAGCCCGATCCGTGCAGTGGTTTGGGCTGTGCGTTGATAGATCACTATGTAAGTCACCTTTGAGTTACATAATTTAGATTCTCAAAAGGAAACAAAAAAGTTCCACCGTCTAAACATTCGCAGAAGCAATAATCGCTCGTTCGTCCCTTTTTTTTTAACCGTGGGGGAAAATCCTTCATAGATGTTATGCCGGACTCCTACCGACTAAAAACCCCCACGGCAGCCTATGGTTGGGAGCCCCGGGTAAGCCCTCGGAAGGATGTCCCAGCGCTCCCAACAGACCCACGGCTACAATGCGGCCTCGTCTAGAGGGTGGTTCGGGTGCTATCCCGGGTCTATGGGGGGTTTTCGGGTATCATCCCGCTTCTTAGGGGGAGGATTTTAAAGCAATGGCATATTGTAAAATATCACTTGCGAAACTCGTATGATATAATCGTATGCAAGAATTGGGCGTGTAAACATTTTGATAGAGTGATTATTGGTAGTGATTATTGCATACGACTTTATCGACTCGAACGTGCGAGGAACTCGCACCGTCTAAATCACGCCTTTTATCGTGTTTGTTTTGTATCGGTGTTTGTCATGGTGCGAGGTTTCACGGACGTGAACGCGGACCCGGATACATACATACATACAGTCACGCCTTTTTCTAAGCGGGGTAGACAGAGACTACAGTTTTCCACTTGCTACGATACTGGCATACATCTTTCGCTTCTTCTACTTTGTTAATTGTTTTCATACAATAAAAAAATTACATAAAAAATTTACATGTCCTTTCTTTAAAATATCTGCGATCTGGACCAGGTCGCCCATTCACCCTCACCTCATAAATCCATGTCAGTAGTCTTCTGTTGTCCATCCTTTTCTCGTGTCAGAACACCATCTAAGCATTCTTTTCACCAACTGGACTACTCTCTGCTCGCTGCTTTGCCTATATTTTGCACTGATTTGGATTTTTTTTATCGTGCGCAAAATCCCCACGGATACCAACCCCACGGAGCCGAGGGTGACCGGTGGAGCCGCCTGTCACCCTAGCAGAAGCAGGCCGCGGCGGCGGTGCAAAGTGCGCTTCACCGTAACCGGGGCTAGATGGGGACACTGTGGTCCCCACAACCCGAAGATCTCGAAAGAGATGGTCCTGGGTCTGCCGGGGTGCGAGAGATATGCTTTTGGCAATCTCACGTCCGGCAACCGGGGATTTATTGTACGATAAAAAAATACCCCCACGGAGTCGGTGGAGGCGGTTATTTCGGACTCGAACCGACTAAAACGCACGCCGTCTTGGGTCCTTGGTTTGCCGGAGGTGAGATTGCCGAAAGTATATCTCTCGTACCCCGGCAGACCCAGGACCATCTCTTTCGAGATGGTCACCTTCGGGTTGTGGGGACCTCGGTGTCCCCAACTAGCCCCGGGTACGGGGAGGCGCACTCTGCGCTGCCGCCGCGGCCTTACATTGATTTGGATGGATTTTTGCAAATATTTACGAAAAATCTAAGACGTATTTTTGTCTCTATTCTAGAACTAATATTACGAGCTATACTTTGTTTTGTGTCTAGATAGCGCTGATGTGACACATAATATTAATTATGAAATCGATTACACAGGGTGGCCTTATCGCTTACTGTTATCTATTTTAGACAACCTTGGGATGAAAGAGAAAAGGTAAGCATAACTAATAATGTATAAAATCAATGCCACTTTTCGTTGTAACTATATAACTCAAGAACGGGCTCGCCTATCAAAACCAAATGTGTAGGCTTTATTTGGACTGTTTTTTTATAACGGACACGTCAATTTGACTTCACCTGACCTGATGATAAGCTAAAGGCAAAGTCTCGAAAAGAGGGTCACCATCGTAAACATGTACCATGTTAACAGGCTTGACGGCCTCATCAGATGCCTTTTCACGACTGTAGGAAGAAGGAAACACGTGAGCTGGCAGGGAGTTCCAGGTCTTAATGGTGCGGCATAGGAATGAGTCACTGAAATGCTTGGTCCTAGCAGGTATACTCTGCACCATATACGGTAGATGGTTTATGTGAAGTTTGCACAAAATCGGTCGAGCGGTTCTTTATTTATCACATTAGAGGGTGCAGTGGGAACGGGATCGGACGCCACGTGGGCGGAAAAACATTGGCGGTACGAAGTCGGGGTACGAAGCACATACATGTATACATATATAAATACATACAGACCCCTTTTACGTGGGATCGAAAATCAAAGTTGCCGAAATGGGTGTTAATACACCTCTGCCTACCCCTTTCAGGATTTACAGGTGTCAGTATATATATATGATAGGGTAGAAAAAAGAAAATCGCGGCTAAGGTCGGTTTGAGCAGAATGGAATAGGAATAAAATAACATGCTAATCTTAAAAACTACTTAACCAGTTTGAAAAATATTTTTTAAATTGGATAGTCCTTTTATTGATGAAAGTTTATATACAGGCTATAATCTATCATCACGCTACTACCCAAGGGTGCGAAACAGAGTATTATGTCAAAAAACCTTGTAGAATCTCATAAATCATTTGAAAACTAATAAATTAAGATTTCAGGGGGTGTAAAGGGGGTTTGAAGTATTTCACGAGCGAAGCCGGGGAGAACTAGATTGTATATTCTATTCATGCATACTTGATAAATATTTTCACAAAGCGGGAATCGAACCTCTGATTTATGGGTTACCAACCACTACACCACAAAAATCATCAACTAATTCTCTAAAAAAAATTCAAACAAAAAAATCTGACGACGGACTTATCTCATCGAAACAAAGTTCTTCGACAAAACTTTTTTGATTTGCGAATATAATTCGATCACTCGTTATTAATTGAATCTCTGGAGTTATTAATCGAGTAAGTGGTCGACTCGATTAGTACATACTCGGCTTCCGATACGTCAACTTGACAAATTACATCTCTGTGGCAGGTGTGTACATCAATCAAGCTGTCAAACAAATATTGCCTTAAATCTGTGAGCCTCTTACAAATTTATTAGATGGAGAAATATATTTTATTATAAACTAGCTTTTGCCCGCGGCTTCGCCCGCGTGGATGTCGGTTATCGCGACCATACATAGCCTATGTCCTTTCTCATGGTCTAATCTACCCCTATACCAAATTTCATCAAAATCGGTTCAGTGGTTTTGCGTGAAAGCGTAACATACAGACAGACAGAGTTACTTTCACATTTATAATATTAGTATGGATTTTACAACATAATAGCTGAGATGACTCTTATTGTCTTAATGACTAATCTATACAAAGAAATGAAATGAAGTATGTACAGTCAACATCAATAGTAACGTAGTATCTGAATTGTCCAAAAGAAACGCATTGCAAGATATATCACAATAGTCTGACTAAATCGCTTCGCAAAAGTGTTTGGTACATTAATATTTTCATAATGCAAAAAAAACTATCTATCAAAAGTAAAGCAATAACAGAAATTTTCAAAAGTACCTGAAATAAGAATAAAAATTTCGTCGAACCTAAACCTTTTCAGAATATTTTGATTTAAATATTGTGTACTGATTTTTATTTTATGGCTTGTCAATAATGTTTACGGAATGTATAAATGTCAGAACATGGTCATATCCATGCGGGAACGTCTTCAGTGTATTATAGATAACTATCTTTTGCCCGCGGCTCTGCCCGTGGTTTAGGCATAAGGCGTAAAATACAGATAGACAGAGTTACTTTCGCATTTCCATACCCGATTCTAATGCCATTCAAAACCTTAACTTTAATTTATTTGTTAAAATTTTAACCTTTCTGGTATCCAAGTGGAATTTTTTTTAGCTACAATGTTGTGGTTATTTCAAATTACCATTTTTTATATCATAGCATCAGTTGTGAAAATAAACTCTTATGTTAGACTAGCTTTTGCCCGCGGCTCCGCCCGCGTGGATGTCGGTTCCCGGCAATTAATCGAATTTTTCTCACCTTTCAAACCTTCCCTAGGCTTCCACGAACATTTCAAGACCAAGATAAGATAAATCTCTTCAGCCGTTCTCGAGTTTTAGCAAGACTAACGAACAGCAATTGATTTTTATACATATAGATAAGTCGTTTCTTAATTTTAAGTCTACCTATAATTTTCTAGTTATCTTTAAGCTTATGTTGTTTTTTTTTACCATAAAAAATAAAAAAATATACATAGCGCTGCAAAAATTAACATAGCGCTGCTCGTCGTAGAGCATTCGACAAATCCCATCATAGAATCGTCGGCAAGCACAACCTTGTTCCATGAGGTGATTGATCGATTGCTGCCGGCTCGTCGACTAGTAAAAGTTAGGGAATAGCGCTTTTTTATACCACTTAGGTGGCAGTCAAGCGTATGGCCCACCTGATGGGAAGCGGTTACCGTGGCCTATAGACATTTGCAACACCAGGGGCGTCATACTTGCAGTCCATGGCCCTATATGGGTGCCCAATATGGGCGGACACCCTGACGGTCCACAATGCGCGTCTGCTGCGTGGACCGCAGCGTGCAATGGCCAGCAGGGCCATTAGGGGGTACCGCACGATATCCTTCGAGGCGGCGAGTCTCCTTGCCGGATCCCTACCGTGGAACCTGGATGCGAGAGCCATTTCGATGCTATATCGGTATCGTAAGGAGGTGCGGGAGTAGGGACGGGAACCCGAGCCCGAAGAAATTCGGGCCGTGAGGTCTCAGTTCCACAGGGACATGGTAGCGGAATGGGAGCTACGACTTGGGCGACCAAGCGCAGGGCACGCCGTAATAGTGGCGGTAAGACCCATCATGGAGGAATGGCTAGAGAGGCCACATGGCAGCCTCTCGTACCGGCTGACACAGGTGATTACCGGACACGGGTGTTTCGGGAGTTACCTGTGTCGGATCCGGAAGGAGCCAACGTCCGAGTGCCATCACTGTGATGCGAGCGAGGACACAGAGCTGCACACGCTGACCGAGTGCCCGGCGTGGGACACGCCGAGGCGGGTCCTAGTGGCGGCTCTAGGGGTGGGACCTCACACTCGTCACATTGCTCACAGCGATGGTACGATGCGCAAACGCTTGGGGTGCGGCCGCCTCCTTCTGCGAGCAAGTAATGCTCGAGAAGGAGGCGGCCGGTCGGGTCCGGACCAGACTCCGGGCCCGGGAAGCCCGTGCAGGGCGAAGGCGAACCGGACTTCGGAGGTCGCAGAACGACCTCCGTCCTCCATGAGCGCTGGCCTGGGGGTGACCGGTGGATCCGCCTGTCACCCTAGCAGAAGCAGGCCGCGGCGGCGGCGCAAAGTGCGCCTCCCCGTAACCAGGGCTAGATGGGGACATTGTGGTCCCTACAACCCGAAGGGAGCCATCTCGAAAGAGATGGTCCTGGGTCTGTCGGGGTGCGAGAGATATGCTGTTGGCAATCTCACCTCCGGCAACCAAGGAGCCAAGACGGCGTGCGTTTTAGTCGGTTCGAGTCCGACATAACCACCTCCACCGGCTCTGTTAGTATCCGTGGGGATTTATCGAACGATAAAAAAAAAAGGGGGCGTCATACTCGTGCTGCCGACCCTGCTGCTCGCACTGCTGCTAATAATTGAATAAAGACCGGGTATACCACTTCCCTTTTTGTCTGACTATTTTGACACAATTAAATATCATTCACTTTGAAAACACTATTTAGTTATGAGTATTGAAAAAAATATGAATCAGCTTATTTTGAAAATAGTTCTTTGATTATTTTGAAACCATAACGCGAGTGATTAATATGGAATAGAAGGATGTCAGGTTATTGAAAAAAATTATAGAGTCAATACTTTTGGAACTCAGTTTTTGATCAGCTACTATTGACGCTGACTGTATGTTTTTTTAATAAACTAGCCGTTGCCCGCGGCACTGCTCAAATGGATGTCAACCAAACAATAGTCGATGTCTTTTAAACACAATTAATTTTCAACTTTTTGGATTAGTTTGCTGTGACGGGGTTTTTTTTTAAATTTTATTTTTACACTTTTTAAATTGATCTACTAGTCAAGCTCTTTCATTTGATATCCATTGAGGGAGTTATGAAGAAACATGTATTCTGACATGTTGTGGCGGCGGCCATCTTGGACCGATTTTTTTCAAACATAGCTAAGAACACTCCCGACTAAAACTACATCCAAATCAGTTTATCCGTTTGGGTGCTAAGATGCCAAAAATTATTATTATCGATTTAGTACATATTATAATCACGCCTTTATCCCTGGAGGCATAGGTGAATTAACACCCACATAGGTGGGCCTATTGCCGTATTCCGGGCACTATTATTGCATAATGAGCAAGTTAAAAGCTTACAAAAAACACAGTTTCTATCCATTACCAGTCAGGGTTGAGGCCATGGATCAATGGTCGAGGTAATACGGGTATTTTTTTTATCGTGCGAAAAATCCCCACGGATACCACACCCACGGAGCCGGTGGAGGCTGTTATGTCGGACTTGAACCTACCAAAACGCACGCCGTCTTGGGTCCTTGGTTGCCGGAGGTGAGATTGCTGAAAGTATATAATATCTCTCGCACCCCGGCAGACCCAGGACCATCTCTTTCGAAATGGTCCCCTTCGGGTTGTGGGGACCTCGGTGTCCCCATCTAGCCCCGAGTACGGGGAGGCGCACTTTGTGGATAAATACGTTCAATTAGCATACATTTGTGCGAGTCCTGTAATGTTTTTGTTCCCAAGTACCCCAAGGGCTTGTTTTTAAACCAAATATTGCGTTCAATTCACGATTAATTGTAGAGTTTGAGTATGTTACTGAATTTAATTTAATCCCCGAAGCGAGGAGAAGGGTTTTATAAGTTTGACGTGTCTGTCTATCTGTCTATTTGTCTGTCTCTGGGATTATAGCTCCCGAACGGATGAAGCTATTTAAATTTAGAATTTTTTTGTATGAAGTGTGTTCTTAGACATGTTTGTTTCGAATTCTTGATGGAGGTCTGGAGTCCAGTTTTTTCGACTTCGATACTTCGATATTTTCCGTGAGACTGCCATATGATCTCCACAAACTATTGCGGGTTTCGATATAGCCTGCAATTGTTGGACTATTTAGTGCTGCACCTACACGTAACGACTGCCATAGATGTTCGTATGACAACCGGGACCGACGGCTTAACGTGCTCTCTGAGGCACTACCAGACCAATTCAAATATCCCACTTGAACGCTTCTTTTTGCTGATGTATTTTGAACTTAAAAAGTTAGCATAATAAATGCTATAAAACTTTCATTCAAATATCCATATTCAAGCATACAACACTGAGCAGAAATTCAGTACTACCAGGCCACAGAAACCCAACCAATAACTACCAATAACGATCTACTAATTTATCCTCTAATGATTTCAGTCCTCATTCAGCTCCCCATGTTCTTAGTACAGTCAGCATCATCGATATTGACAATAATATATATAATGACGCCTTTATCTCTGAAGGGTTAGGCAGAGGTGAATTAATTGACAGCCTCTGTGGCGTGGTGGTAGTGCACGCGACTTCCACGCAGGAGGCGCGGTTTCGTTCCCCGCTCAGTGCAAATATTTGTATGCATGAATATGCATTGGTGTTTCTATGTAGGTATAATATGTATATATTTACAAAAACACATTTCGCCAATCATTGTATTTACATACATAACATAACATAAACTCACGCCCGTATTCCCCGAAGGGGTAGGCAAAGGTGCTAGCACCCACATTTCGCCAGTTTATGTTTAGGTCCCAATGTAATAGGTGGCGAGCCTATTGCCATTAACCGGGCACTTATAAACCTGCGATAAATACACACATAACTTCGAAAAGCATCCAAAAGTCATTGGTGTGTGCCATGGTAAACCTGGGATCGAACCCGAGACCTCGTCTCAGCAGTCCATTACCCATACCACTAGGCTACCGCGGTTTTTTTTTTCGCGGTTTGTATTTGGTGCCACGTAATAGAGGGTGAGCCTATTGCCGAGTTCCGGGCACTATTGTTGACTCGAGCCTATATCTGAGGCTGAGTCTGGGCTGTATATATCTGTCTGATGTTAAACAGACCTATCCCTTAGTCGCATTATACGACACCGCATGGGAAGAGACGGGGTGACCCAATTTCTACTCTGCCGGGGACCACGCGGCAAAGAACAAAGTACTCAAAATGAACTCCGCGAGGCATTAAGTCGTCGTCGTCCCCCCCCCCCCCCCTCCTGTTGACGGATTGTTCTGATATTTGGTACACCCCTTTAATTCGGACAATAATACAATTTAAATCAATACAATTAATAAAATTTAAAATTAAAAAAAAAACCCACGACGTACAAAAAATAATTCAAAAAATGTTTACTGCGGCGCCCCCTAGTGGTTTGTCACCGTAACACCTATCTAAGAACGTGCACCAATCAAACCCAAACCAATAATTGAAATCTGCATCAAAATCGGACTAGTATTTTTGAAGAAAATTGGCAACATTGATTTACATTAAAAATGCTTGCTGTAGCGCCCCCTGTTGAGTTGTCATTGTAACACCTATCTAAAAACATGCTCCAATTAAAGCCGAACCCAAAACTGAAAACTGCATCAAATTGGATTGGTAGTTTCGCAGAAAATGGCAACATGGATTTGCACAAACAAACACACAAACATCCTCTCACCCCAAACGCATATACCGTCTCCGTTCTGTCCTGGGTAAAAACAGTTTGATTTGCTCTTAGGTAATACCTTGGTATTAAGATCATTTTGACACTTTGTAGTCAAGATCCTTTTGATGCTGACTGTAGTGGGTAGTTGACAAAGAAAGTTTACTTTTAAAGTGCTCTCACATATAATTTAAAATAAAATAGTATTTGATAATAATTTGACATTTTAATGAATAAATCATACTGCTAGCAATACATACCTGCTAGTCTAGTGTTATTTCCACAATCCACACACTATTTCACAATAAACACAATATGGAAGCCTCTATTCACGATATGCAGAGCTATTTCGAGGAGCGGATGTCCAAGTTTGAGGCGGATCTGCAGAAAAAGACGTTGTCCAACACGGGTACTATAGCGGAAGAGTTTGCTGATTTTAAAAAATTTGTACTGCAGACACTCAAGTCATTTTCACAACAGCTCAGTAGTGTCGCGCGAGAAGTGGATAAATTAGAGATGCGAAGTCGCCGGAAAATCCTACTTCTACACGGCGTGAAAGAGCAAGAGGATGAAGACATCAGCAGAGTTGTCACCGAAGTCGTGAAGCAGCAGTTAAAAATTGGCACTTTCTCTACAGCTGACGTCAGACGATGCCACAGAATGGGACGGCAGGCATCCAACGCGAAGCCCAGACCTGTGCTGGTGAAGCTCCAGAGCCATCCGATGAAGGATAGTATATGGTCGGCCAAGTCGAAGTTAAAAGGTACGGGAGTCACAGTTTCCGAATTTCTGACCAAATCTCGGCATAAGGTGTTCATGGCCGCCCGTGACAAATTCGGAGTGCAGAAGTGCTGGACCAGGGATGGCACGGTTTATGTCTTGGGCGCTGACGGAAATCGGCATCACATTGCTTCGCTCAGTGACCTGGATGGGATACAGTGTTCTGATGTAGATGCGACGACAACTGCAACTTCCAAAATCACTACAACCAGGCCTAAGCGTACTGCGTCGAAGAGATAAATTCTTGCTGGGTAACATACTACATTAATTAACTTTAACGTTTAAACTCCTTTCTTTCTAATGTTATGCAGCAGCAATCAAAATATTTTTCTTTACCTTCTTTATTGCGTGTTTATGTTTTTGTTTCATTTGACGTCTTTGACAGATTGCGTTGTGTTGCGTTATGGTTGCGTTCCATGTTTCCGAATGAAATGTCGCTAAAGTTAAGCATTACTGTCACTTTGAATATAAGCTTTTTCAGCCCGATATTTTTTTATGTTTTGGTTTAAGGTAATTTAACGTTAAATACCTACTGTCACTTTTTTATATATTCTGTTTTCTGTTGTTGTGAACTATTTTTCTTTTTTTATTTGTAACACAGGACTGGCGGGTGGACAGTAAGTGGATTTATTGTTGTTTATAGTAGTATATACCATTTTATACATACATTATTTATTTATTTCTTCTTTTATTGTAAATATTTTATAGGTACAACTAAACACACATACTAATGAACGATTCGGATAGTGATGATAGGTTTTTCTCCGCTAGTAGTCTCAGCGACAGTTTTGAGAGTATACCGTCTGTGTCACTTGAGGATATTCTTCGGTCACGGTTTTCGGATGTCCCTAGGCATTTTAATGTAGTCCATATAAATGCTCAGAGTATTCCTGCCCATTTCCCGGATATGCTGGCTAATTTTGATAATAAAAATATTCATGCTATACTTGTTTCCGAATCTTGGTTAAAACCTTGTCTACCTTCTACTTCTTACACACTTCCAGGTTTCCAGCTTATTAGGAATGATCGAGTGCCTGCTGGAGGTGGCGGCGTGGCTATATACATACGCTCTCAAATCCCTCATACAGTTATCAGTATGTCGCCGCAACCGACACCAACCGATGCGGGCGACCATCTTTTCCTGGAGCTGGAACTGAACCACGCTAAAGTTTTACTAGGTGTCTACTATCCCTCATCGTCAAAAGTCGATTATTTTTCTTCTTTTGAACATTTGTTAGAAACATATTTACCATCTTACAGGCATACAATAATAATGGGAGATTTTAATACATGTTTGGTTAAACCAGGGCCATGTGTTGTGCGAGCTACGTCTCTCCGCCGCATTGTTCAATCCTCTAACCTAACTATCCTCCCTCTAAACACTACTCACCACTTTCCCAACTGTGCCCCTGCTCTTCTTGATCTCATTCTTGTTTCTTCGCTTACTCATGTCGCAAAGCATGGCCAATGCTCAGCTGACATGTTCTCTTACCATGACCTCATTTACCTCTCCTACAAGATACGGCCACCCAAAGTAAAACCTAAAATTATAATGCAGCGCAGTTTTGGTGGCATTGTACTTGACAAGCTTCGTGAGGACGCTCGTAATATTGACTGGAACCCTCTGCTGACGTCCAATTGTATGGATACTAAAGTCAATGCTTTCACTGATAAAATAACAAAACTTTATGATGTGCATGCACCAATTCGTGCCATTAAAGTCAAGCACTTACCTGCACCTTGGCTTACACCTGATATCAAAGAGTTAATGGCGAAAAAAGCTGCAGCTAAGGCCAGGTACAAGATTAAGGCTACCCAGAGTAATTTGGAGAAGTATGTGGGTCTCAGAAATAAATGCAACAGGGTGTGTAGGAATGCACAACGCCAACATATCCATGCCTCGGTAGAAAGCGGGGATCCAGCAAAAGTCTGGAAATTTCTGAATACATTGGGAGTTGGAAAGTCACGTCAAGATACAATCCCTAAAAACCTAAACTTAGATGCACTTAATGTACATTTCTCTACTTCGTCCAATTTTAATGGAACCACTAAAACCAATACACTGCAATATCTTTCATCTATCCCAACTCCTGATCATCCACCTTTCATCTTCAACCAATTGACCGCTTGTGATGTTAAGAAGAGCATTTTTTCTATTTCATCCAATGCTGTCGGTAGCGACGCCGTTAGCCGAAATATGATTGTACCGATTCTGGAGGACATTCTTCCTATCCTATGTCACATCTTTAACTACTCCATTTCTTCTGCTATTTTCCCATCCTCATGGAAAAGTGCCCAAATTATTCCTTTACCTAAGAAATCCAAGCCACTTTCCTTTTCTGACTACCGTCCTATATCTATTCTTCCTTTCCTTTCTAAAGCTTTGGAGCGCCTCATTCACTCGCAACTCAGCTCATTTCTAAATAAAAACGCGCTACTAAACCCGTTACAATCCGGCTTCCGACCTGGGCACAGTACTGCAACAGCATTGATTAATATCACTGAAGACATTAGACTGGGCATGGATCGTGGAAATCTCACGCTTCTTTCGTTACTTGATTTTAGCAATGCTTTTAATACCGTAGATTTCGACATCCTGCTTGGTATACTCGGCTCTATTAACATATCTCCAACGGCTATTGGGTGGTTTCGTAGTTACCTGTTCGGTCGCCAGCAACGTGTTCGCGTCGAGGAAGCAAGCTCTTCCTGGTGCAGCACGACCGCTGGTGTACCGCAGGGTGGCGTTCTATCTCCGTTACTTTTTGCCATTTTTATAAATACCATCTCCGAAAAATTACTTTCATCCTACCACCTGTATGCGGATGACCTGCAAATTTACATCCAAGCACCTCCAAACAACTTTTCCGATGCATTTACTGTGCTCAACGAGGACTTGGATCGGATTTGCGAATGGAGCAAGAACCATGGACTAACCCTGAATTCATCCAAGACACAGGTTATTGTTATTGGGAGTCCAAGGTTATCATCAAAAATCGATTGGACACAGATTCCTCAAGTTACTATGGGTGGAACAGTCGTACCGGTCAGTGACAATGTTAAAAACTTAGGAATTTATATGGATAAATCGTTTTGCTGGAACATCCAATTACAGGAAACCAGTCGAAAACTTTTTGCATCAGCCGGTGCCTTACGAAGGCTCCGAAACTTTCTACCAATTGCCACTAAAACTGCGCTCGCACAATCGCTTCTTCTTCCTGTTCTCGACTACGCCGATGTCAGCTATCCAGATCTCACAGAGGAGCAATTAAATAAACTTGAGCGACTTCAAAATTTTTGTATACGATTCATATTTGGATTACGCAAGTATGATCATGTGTCAGATTTCCGTAAACAACTCAAGTGGCTCCCAATTCGGCTTCGCAGGAATGCCCATATTCTAACAATGTTATATAATGTTTTATTTAATCCTACCACTCCATCATATCTCAAAGAACGATTCCAGTTCCTCCATGACACACATACTAGATGCCTGAGGTCATCCGAAAATTTGAGGCTGAGGATGCCAGTGCATTCCACCGACTTTGTAGACAAATCTTTCACTGTCAAGGCTGTGCGTTTATGGAACGCATTACCAGTGAACATCAGACAAGCAAAATCTTTAAATGTCTTCAAAAATCTGGTAAAGGACCACTTCCTATCATCTTCTAGAGTATGATAGCTCACAATTTTGGTATTTTCTCACTCACTTGTTTCCTATCTTATTAGTTTGTTGTACTATTTACTTTATGTATCTATTTATGTGTTAAACTTGGTTGTATTTATGTTATAATACTTTACGTTATGAAAATATTTATTTTATTTTATTTCTCCCTCCCTCTCTCCCTATCTTTTTTCGCTTTGTAACACACCTTATTGACCTTATTTGCTAACTACACCGTATTGCCCCTGTTTTAGCACATTACTGTCCATCCCAAGGTTGCCTGGAAGAAATCGCTTCCAGCGATAAGGCCGCCCATTGTACATTAAACTGTATCATGCTACCTACTTGTTCCAATGTAAATCTATTGGTGTACAATAAAGAATTATCTATCTATCTATCTATCTATCTATCTACAATACACCAAGATAGTAACAATTTATTACATTATGAGCTCATTCTGATAACCCCCATAAAACAGAACAGCCTTCTCGGATAATAACGTTTACTACAAAGATAAACCTTATTGCTATGAAGATTAGGTTCAAAATTGAACCAGAGGTAATAACCGTATGTTACTTAACTACTTCGTTAATGCGTTGGATATGAGGTTAACTATGAGACCAGGAATTAGATCTTAAGGATATTTCTTTAGCGTTTTTCATATAGGATAGTTCAATATGACTAATGGTAAGCTGAAGTCAAAATCTCTAAGAAAATAAAATAAATTTGAACTACATTTTTATAGCATTTACTAGCTTTTGCCTGCGGCCCCGCCCGCGTGGATGTCGGTTATCGCGACCAAACTTAACCTTTGTCCTTTCTTATGGTCTAATCTACCCCTATACCAAATTTCATCAAAATCGGTTCAGTTGTTCAGGCGTGAAAGCGTAACAGACAGACAGACAGAGTTACTTTCGCATTTATAATATTAAGTATAGATTATGCTAACTTTTAAATTCGTAATACATCGGGAAAAAGACAAACTCAAGTGGGACTTGAACCCACAATAGCTCAGTAGGAAGAGCATTCTCCCTGTAAAGGAAAGGTCGTGGGTTCAAGCCCCACTTGAGTTCTTCTTTTTCCCGATGTACTTCGAATAAAATAAATTATTAAATTACCCTCCTTCCTTCGGCAGTCGGGTAAAAAATAAAATACCCGACTGCTGTTTAAAAAATCGAAACAAGTTTGATAACAGGCGGTAGCCATTAATTCAGGCTTCAGCTTACTGTTAACAGTACCTAGATGATTGATTCAATATTTCAATCAACCTTAGGTTAATTTACTTCTAGGTGAAAATCGTAGATAATTGAAATAAAACCACTTTTTACGGATTCTATCGCGATATATTTTATAATATTTACTTTTAACCCGACGTTTCGGCTGCTTTGCAGCAGCCATGATCGCGGTGTGACTCATGATGGTAGTTGTCACATAGTTTGAAGTATAAGTTTTCTCAAAATACATTCGGGTATTTTGAGATAACTTATACTTCAATGGTGAATTATTGGTGTTACTATTTACGCAGAATGAGCTCATTGTGTCGTTAAGTCTTGCTGAATTTTGCTGCTTGTCCGTTCCATTCATCCTCTCTACTAAAATTTGGGTGTTTTTTAATTTCAATAGCCTCGCCAATATATCGCGCTAGAATCCGTAAAAAGTGGTTTTATTTCAATTTCAAAATATTACTTCTTAACAAACAAGTTATTATGAACATATGTGATACAACCATTAGGTGAATCAACCGTAGTTGAATAAACAGTAGTTGTAATGACCGTCGGCGAATTGATACGTAGTCATATTTTATTTTTATTTGATAAGATAAATTCTACGATCGTTTTAAGTGATTGCAATTAATTTGTATCTGTTAGTGATGGTTACTGTGTGAACTGGATTGGGTTTGGTGGGTGGGTGGGATTGGGTGGGGGGATCAAATTTAAAGTGTTGGGTGAATTGTAATTTCTTAGTCTTAATGGTCTGATGTCTCTTTCTATACCTTTTTGAATAAATAAATAAATAAAAAAACACAACTCTATATTATACACCAACATCAGATTAAAAGAGATAACAGTAAAGATTTTGCTTACCATCAGGCCAAGCTGTATTAACCTACCCTACGAATACAGCTCATAAAATAAAAACGCTTATACTAACAACACGTGCTGCGTGTCTCTGAATTCCGAACAAATTAATAATAAAAGTAATACATACTTAGCTTGTGCGACGCCACGGACGTTGCGTGTCACAGAACGTATGTTATATGTATGGTGGCCATACGTACGATTAGAACGGGACTGTTCCTTTTGACAATTTTATCGGTAACCCTGAAAAGATGTCATAACTAAACAATGTAACAAATGATGAAAGACAAATGTAGAGATGCGCGTCCCTGGTGCGCAGGTTGCGGGGGGAGTGGCAACTGCATCCTGAACATGATCGCGAGAAGACTGGACAGTCGCTACGTAAACCATTGCTCTGTGTCACGGGGCGGCGGGAGGGGGGGGGGGGGGATGGTGCAGGAATGGCCTTTGTTTTTTGTACTTTTATTTTCTAACATAAACTAAGTAATACTTATAAAATATTGAGCCTTTGTTGCTTGTAAATAAAGAAATTCATTCATTCATTCATACAAATGTGAAGGCTACCATAGGTACAAAAGTTCATCAGTGTCATCTTCGTGACACACAACAACTTTTTTTTATCACTCCAGCAGTGCCACGCTTCACTGCCATTTTAATTAATAGATTTAGTACTGCACTGCATTGTTTATGTTATAAAAAGTCACACAATAGGAATGATTTCCATTCACTGGTCGCTTGGTTCTTTACGGAATATTCTGCACCGTATGCGGGTGATATCTACAGGACAACACGTGCAGGGCGCTCGTGTTATCCTGTGAAGGAAAGGAGAGGGTGGGACTAATTGGAATAGCTCATCAGAACATTTACCATGGTAGAGATGGTACCTCCCTCGCTAGAGCCGGAAGAGGAGGTTATGTCGGACTTTCACTGACTAAAACTGCACGCCGACTGAGGTTCGTGGTCCTTGGCCGGAGGTGAGGTTGTTTTTGATATATCCTTAGTACCCCGGCTGACCCAGGGTCATCCCTTACGGACTGGCCCAACGGTGTCCTCCACTCGCCCCCGGAATGGGGAGGCCTGCTTCTCAGCGCGCCGCCCGCCGTGATATGTTTCTGCTGGGGTGAGAGGCGGCTCCACCCGTCACCCCCAGGCACTAATGGGGGACGGAGGTCAGTCTGTGACTCTTCAACACCCATGGTCACCAAATAGTAAAAAAAAAATCACTAAAATTCTTTTGAAGAAACGTAAAATTCGCATCCAAAAATATCATGGTCACATCAGTGACACGTAACATCCGCTGCGAGGCCACTTACTTATTCATTTGATAATGAAGAACATTTTGGTAAAATGTAATGATTTATGTATGCATAGTATGGTCATAATTAATTGGGGGTTGGCGTGCGTTTGTAACAATGGATATTTTATACATAATCTAGCTATTGCCTGCGGCTCCGGCGGTGGATGTCGGTTATTGCAACATACAACATTGCCTTCATCATCTACCAAGCTATAGTCCATCTGTATAACTTGACCTCCGTTCAAATCAAATATTTGTATACAATGTATGAATAATATTTGCTTTTGATTAGTCGTGACGGAGAGCACGTTAAGCCGTCGGTCCCGGTTGCCATACGAACATCTACGGCAGTCATTACGGGTAGTTCGAGCCCTCAAAAGTACAACAACTGGTATAGCTGCAATGCTTCGATATCGCCCTTGGGTTGTGGAGCTCAGATGACAGTCGCATCACAGAAAATATCGAAGTCTTGCCAAATCCGCAGTTAAACTGGTAAAGCGGACCCCATACTACAAGCTGGAAGCGTCAGATGCAACTGGGATTAACAGTAAGAGGAAGAAGTCTTTCGCTGTATCATAAGTAACGTAAGCTGAAGATGCCTTGGATCCTGAACATGTTGATGAGGCTTCATATACCCTTGGACCTTTATTAGACTTGATCAGCTGTAATAGCGGGTAACGTCGGTAGCTTAATGGTTAAGGAAGGAAGTTAGTGCGCCTTACGATGGAGAGGTCCCGGGTTCCAATCTTGGCCATTACACTACCGTCGTGAACCCACTCCTAGCACAAGCAATTTAGCTTAGTTGGAGGGGTTAAAGGGAATATGAGTAAATTCTGTTGCTAATACTCTTCTTAAAAAAAAAAAGTTAAGTAAGTACGCGAGTTCGTGTTATCTGACATATTTAAATAGGTTTAATTTTACGCCAGTTCTATCTTCTATGTTGACCATTTGAAATTCAACGTGTTCTCACGTTGCGACTGAAACTCATTGTCAAGTAGAATAAGCAAATAATTCTGAATGACATTTAGTTTCAAACGTACTCGTAACGCGAGATGACGGGCGAGATTTCAATTAGGAATTATCCTATAGTTAAAATAAATTATCTAACCAAGCTTATTAAATTAAGAATGGTAAAAGAGCGGTAAAAATTGCATCGTATCTTATTTTATAGTTTTTATTTATTTTTAATCATCCACCCAACCTTTAATAGGAACTATTGCCTATAAAATTTTATGACGTCACTAAATCTTTTTTCATACAAGTTGCCTTATAACTTATCGTATTGACGTTTACTCAAAAGTAACTAATGTTCATATTCTTTCACTTCTTTATAACATTCTTTTTCATCCTCCCACTCCAGTCTACTTAATGGAACGCTTCAACTTTCTCTGCGACACTCATTCAAGGACTTTGAGATCATCAAGAAATCTGCAACTGAAAATGCCAAGACACTCCACAATGTTCATGGACAAATCCTTCACTGTCCAAGCTGTCCGATTGTGGAATGCCTTACCGGTCACTATAAGACGTGCGCAATCACTGCCAGTCTTTAAAGAAATGGTTACGGCCCACTATTTGCAAGAAAAATAGTGTCTGAATGTGTCTATATTAGAACTGTGTCCCATAGTATGTATCCTCTACGTATATATATTATTATGTATAAGAACTATATAAATTTGTAACTCTTTGTAAGTATTTACTGTTATTTATATTACCAATGTCTTCTGAAATATTATTAGTATGTATTCTATATTCTATAATATACCTACATAATTATAAGTACTCCTAATATTTACATATCTAATAATTCTTCAAAAAAAAATCGTTATAATAATCTCTCTGTCTGAGTCTTACTCCATCCTATGGTTGCCTGTTGCCTCAGAGCGATAAGGCCGCCAATTGTGTACCACATAAATTGTACCTTTTATTTATTGTAAATATCCTTGGTGAACAATAAAGAATTTTTTATTTTATTTTATTATTTATTATTATAATTTGACTAGTCAGTAGAATACTCAATTGGGTGGTACAAAAGTTACAACTTTCGGCAACTTAGACCAACGTAAATGTTTAACAACGCATGTTGTTTTGACTGTTTGTCGAATAAAGAGCCTTTTTTTTTTTTTTTTTTTCGTGCGGAAGTCCCCTCGGATACCCCCCCTGCCGGAGCCGGAAGGGGAGGTTATGTCGGACTCGAACCGACTAAAACCGCACGCCGACTGTGGGTCTTGGTGCTAGGCCGGAGGTGAGGTTGTCATAGACATATCCCTCGCACCCCGGCTGACCCAGGGCCATCCCTTACGGTCTGGCCCTCCTCAGGAGGGGGGACAACGGTGTCCCCAACTCGCCCCCGGAATGGGGAGGCGCGCTATTCAGCGCACCGCCGCCGTGGGTCGAATAAAGAGCCAGAATAGAAATATAGAGTAACAACCAAACAAGTTATTTTGTCCTTTAGTTCTGTGCAGGGCATTTCACACCCAAAATAAAGGAAATCGCATTACGATAGAGAATAATCCGATTTCCTATAACTTTATGTGAAGCCATAAAACTAATTATGTTTGACTATACTTATATTCTCATTTCAGCCATAGGAAACCGATTTATTTTGTCATGATATTTGTTTGAATGAAAACAACCTCAGTGGCGTGGTGGTAAGGGGTTGGATTCCCGCTAAGAGGGCCAATTTCTTGTAATAAAAATCTATTGAATGAGATATTTGCACGGGTACGGCGTGTTACTTAAAAATCACCTGAGCAATTTTTTTAAGACTATTACAACCGAAATCCATACTTCCATACTTCGGCTCACTTTCGGCTTTGCAATTCGACTCACAGATGGCATGCCGTTCTGGGAATTCAAACGTTGTAGTTGATGTTGAAGGTCTCCTCACCTCACCTTTGACGTCTGAATTCCCAGAACGGGATATGCCCTTGACAAGAGATTGTCAAGTGCATATCCCTCGCACCCATCTGACCCTAAATATCTCTACCACTGGTTTCAGAAATCCAAAAAGTTTTAAAGTAAGGCCAACGAAGCGAGAGAAAAAAGGTAAACAAAGTTTCAGCGGCTCCAAACATTTATCACTTCAAATGAATGTAATTGCTCCTAAGATGGCGGTTTTGACAGAACCGCTTTAATGACAGCTTTCCTGTACTACGAAACACGCAACGACAGCTGTCGCTCAGCCATTGTCGCGTACGTGTGATGTGTGCGACAAGGAAAGAGTAAATAATCGCTAGCTATCGCAACGTAACTCAGTAATGGTCGCTTTGTTTACCTTATTTCTCTAGTCTTGTTGGCTTCGCTTTAGTCGATTCGAGACCAACTTAACCTCTCGCACCGGCTCCGGCAGGGAGGGGGGTATCCACGGGTATTTGCCGCACGTAAAAAAAGGAGGCCTGGCTAGTATTACTTAAGCTTGCAATGGATTAACCTTACCTTCACAAAATGTTATTGTTGTATAATCGTTATTTCGTTTCCATATTTCCTTTTCTATTCTACATTTAGTCATGTGAAAATTCACCGTATTAAAACCCTATAAGACCTTCTAATTCTCAAAGGATCTAAGGCTTTCCCTCAAAATTATCTCCGTAAACCGCTTAATAATACCGCAACCTAATTTAGTTATGACAGTACACGTTATCTGGGGAATATTTAATACCGTCTTTGTAGAACTTTGAATAATGTATGGAGGAGTTCACGTTGTTAAATTCGTGTTTGAAAATTAGTTCTATTTTATAATGCTAGATGGCGTTGACTTTAAGTTTTGATTTTAGAAGTCGGTGTTAACATTTCATGGTTCAAGTCAAGTAAGTAAATGGATTGCTGATTGATATACCAGACTCTAATGCAAACTCTTTAGAATGGAGGGTGAGATGGCAGTCGATTTCACAAAATTAATTTAATGAACTTGAGGAGGACTAAGTGCATCCTAGGATCCGAGGTAGGGCCTTGATGTAACCAGAGACTTTTTTGACCTCCAAACCTCGAAAAAACTATTTTATCAGAGCTTTATATTTTACTAACTTTTACCCGCGGCTCCACCCGCGTGGATGTCGGTTATCGCCACCAAACATAGCCTATGTATTAATCCAAAGTGTCAGCTAACTCCATACCAAACATTATTAAAATCGCTCCAGCCGTTTAGACGTGAAGAATAACAAACATACACACTCAAAAACTTTCGCCTTTATAATAGTGTGTTTAGTGTGAAGTGCGATATATAGCAGGTGTATCCCTTCCAGGTGAGTCTCCAGATACCCTATTTTTATAGTGCGACAATACCATCGGTCCCCCTCTTCACCTCCCGCGGACCTGGGGGGGGTGGTGGTATTTTCGGACCCACTAAAACCTCACGTCATCTTGGGACTTCAGATATCAAAGGTGAAATTACCAAGAGAGATGCCTCACACCCGGCTGACAATAAAAAATATGATTCTGATTCTGATTTCAGGAATTCAAAACTCGTTTATTAAAAAAAATGTTTGGCTCTACCCAAATATTCCAAAACAAACTCCTTTATTAAAAAAGAAGGTAAGTATTATAGTAAGTTGATAAAATCCGTATACACAATAAAACATGCCACCTATGCTTAAAAAATTATAAAATGGCCCCCAAATTCTCTTTTGTCACTTAATATTTCATTTCAGAGAATTATAAACAGCTTGTACCTACCGGAGAGGGTACGCCCAGTCTAACACGACCAACCGACCGGAAACTATGAATTATTGAGCCATTCCGGTGGCCATGGTAATAAAATGAATTAGTCCTGCCTTCACAAGAAACTTTGGAGGTTTACATGGCAAAATTGAGTTTAAAACCTCCAAAAATTTCACAAATATCATAAATGTGAAAGTAACTCTGTCTGTCTGTACCTATGTTACACTTTCACGCCTACACCACTGGACCGATTTTTATGAAATCTCCTTCTTCTTCTTCTGTCGAATCGAAGGCGCCTCAACTCTCCGATTCTATGTTCCCAGTGTGCCACCACATGGATGTTTCTTCAGGGTAGGCAGCGCGAGTGTAACGCCCCTGGTGTTGCATACGTCCATAGGCTGCGGTAACCACTTTCCATCAGGTGGGCCGTGTGCTTGTCTGCCAACTAAGTGGTATAAAAAAAATGCATTTTGGAGGCACTCATAAGTTCCTCCGCTGTACAAGTGGATGGGCATGCAGCACATGTTAGCAGGTGGGACACAGTCTGTGGAGTAACTCCACACTCACACCGCAGGTCCGCGCCGTCTGAGAAACCCCATCTTGACCGATTCTCCTTGCTTCGACCGACCCGTGTCCGAAGTCTGTTTAGGAACTACCACCACAGGAGAGGTCATGCCCAGGTGGCAAACTCTCCGACAGCGGCACGAAATGGGTTGGTGGCGAGCTCCGCGCTCTCCATAGGTCAACCCTGGCCGGGGAGGATTCGCCATCGGCGGATGCAACGCACGCCCAGAAACTCTTTCGGTTTTTCAGCCTTTTTGGCACGTGATGGTGGCCGTGCATGGGCACCTCCCAGCATACGCCTCTGCGTATGCTATACCGGCTAGTGGATACAGCATCTGTACCGGAGTTGGTTTGGGACAGCCTGTTATTATGCGGCAGGTCTCATTTAGTGCTACATCCACTAGCCCAGCATGTGCAGAACGACCCCATGCGGGACGCGCATATTCACCCACAGAATAGCACAAAGCCAGCCCTGTCGTTCGCAGCTCCAGGCCCCCCAGGTTGTGCTCGTCAGCCTTTTTATTTTGTTGCGTACCGAGACCTTGTGTTTAAGGATCACGCAGTTCTTTATAAAGGTAAGGGACCTGTCCAGGGTAACTCCCAGGTATTTGGGGTGTGAGCAGTGTGCAATATCAACATCGCGCCACCGGATTTTCAGCTTTCGCTTTACCAGCCCATTGCTGAGGTGGAAGGCCCACGACTGCGTAGTACCGGTTTAGCTCCTCGAGTGCGTCATTCAAGTTTTCCTCTACCTCCTCAAAGGATCCCTGTGACGTGAGAGCCAAGTCGTCAGCGTAAAGGAAACGTGTCATGCGTGGGCTAAGGGGTTGGTCGTTGGTGTAGACGTTGAAGAGCAACGGAGCCAGAACCCTACCTTGAGGTAGGCCATTCTTCAGAACTCTCCAGCGGCTTTTTTCGGAGCGCAAGTGCACCTGATAGCGTCGATTCCGAAGGAGTTCACCTAAGACTGCCGCAACTTTGCGATCTCCAGTGATTCTCTCCATCTTCCAGAGCAAGCTCTTGATGTTCACAGTGTCGTAGGCTGAAGACAAGTCAACAAAAACTACGCCAGTCACTTTACGTATCTCAAAGCCATCCTCGATATGTTGCGTGAGGTTGAGGATCTGACTACAGCAGGACTTTCCTGGGCGAAAGCCAGCATGCTCTGGGATCAGCTTGAGGTCTATGATGTTGGTTAGGCGATTAAGGAGCATCCTCTCGAAGAGTTTCATGGTTTGGCACAAGAGAGAAATTGGTCTGAAACTTTTGGGGTCGTCAATAGTTTGCGCGGCTTTGGAATGGCGATTACTTTAGCCTTTCTCCAGAGACGTGGGATCTTAACAGAAGCAATACAGTCATTGAAGAGAGTAAGGAGCCATGACACTGCAACAGGACCGAGATGTTGTATTCGCTCCACTGAAATATTGTCAACTCCAGGGGCTTTCCCCTGTTTAAGGTACCTGATTCCGGTGTCAGTCAGACAGTCCAAAAGGTTGGCAAGTAGGGAAGTCACGTGTGATCTCCGGTTGAGCAATCCCTCGGGACTCTTTCGAGTCGTTGAGTGGGTTTGCTGTTGACCAGAAGTTGGTGGGCCACTTGGTTTGCTGTTACACAGCCCCGTGGCTCTGCTTGCGGGGCATCGCCTGTGAGCTACCGAATGGTATTCCAGGCTTTCCTGCTGCTATGTGTCAGGTTTATCCCGTTAACAGTGGCTATCCATTTGCCGCGACGGCTCTCACTCACCTCCGAAAGCAGTCTATGAAATTTGGTATAGGGATAGATTAGACCATGAGAAAGGACTTAATGCTATATTTATACATCCACGCGGGTGAACCCACGCGCGGCCAAAAGCTAGTAGAAAATAAATTGTGTTGGTTAACTTTGATAAACCTAGTAATATTTTGATTCAATTAATCAATTAATTAGCGTATCGCAGTTCACTGCTGGACATAGGCCTCTCCCAATGTCGGGAGGCCTTGGCCTACTGTTTCCACGCTGGCCAGACGGGTTGGTACATTGTTTTCGAGTTCTCCTTCCGTATGTGTATTTTGTATTCAATTGGCATTTTTTTTCAACTTGGGGGTACTGAACTGACTCGACTTGATGTAGACACGGAGCAATAAAGGCCGAAAGTCTTGTAGCACGCTGGAGTACCTGAGTCAAAGCAAATACAAAGGTTAGTGGTTATAACAGACAAACACAGTATTACAATAAAAAAGTTAGCATAATAAATGCTATAAAAATTTCATTCAAATATTTGGACGGAGTCATCAAAAATCAATGTTTAAAAATGGTTGAAAAACCATTCATTGGATCTAACAGTTCGTAAGAAAGTAGATGGCTCCACTGTCGCCCTTAAAGTCGGATTTAAAGGGAAGTATTCCTCATGTAAGGGAAAGGTCGTGTGTTCAAGTCCCACTTCAGCGCTTCTTTTTACCCGACTGCCGAAGGAAGTAGGGTAATGTTTTTCGAGACTATGTATGTATGTATGTATGTCCATTTATTTGGCACGACCTACAGCCTGAACGGCTTGACGGATTTAGACATGTGCGGCGTCATTTGATTCGCCGTAATCGTGTGAATGACGCCAGGTAATTAAAATTTCGAGAATATCAAAATGGCGGATTTTTGACGCCAAAACGTATGTTGTCAAAAATATTTTTAACTGAAACTTATAGAGTAGGGTATCAAAATAAAGAAAATTAGAAGGAGATTACAAAAAGCTATACATGTCATATCACAACTAAAAAGTATAAACAAATGATTAAAAAATAAAAACACCCGACTGCCACTGAACCCATTAATTTATTTTCAATTTATAATTGGCAAATGGGTACCACCTGCTGTCACTTTACAACACTGTCACAACTTATTTCGATATTTTCAGGGGCAGTCGGGTTTTTTTATTTTTTTATCATTTGTTTTATTCCCGATGTATTTCGAACAGTAGTACAAGTTAATATTAGGAAAAGAAGTTACTCCAATCTCAAAAACAAACAGTGATGTAAAGTTACCAACCATCACAAGCTGTAACCAATTCCATTAGTAATATTGATCGGCACGAATATAGAAAAGATACCACGGTGGTATCACCACCGGCGCGTGACAAATTAGGTCAGAGCCTTGAACCACGGTGATGCCGTTTTACGGTGTAAGGCATAGCTGGCAAATACCTGAAATGAGAGATGGTAGAAGGTACTATTTTAGGGATTTAGGTGACATTGTAGTACTAATTCATTGGATTATATTTTTAAAAACGATTTAAAATCATTACAGCCACCAACAATGTTAACAGTGGTGGCACTCAGCTTGACGGCCTCATCAGATGCTTTTTCACGCCCCGCATAAAGGACCCGAGACTGTAGGAAGAAGGAAACACGTGAGCTGGGCCTCGATTCTTCTAAAACCACCACAGTGGTGATACCGCCACTGCAAAAACGGCATGAAATAAGACTTCAAAGCGATGCGGTTAAAGTTCAAAATTAAATGATTTTTTGCAGAGTAATTGAAAAAGTAATGAAACTATTTTTATTTTATTTTGAACTTTAGACGTATAGTAATAAAGTTTAAAATTTATTGTCATTTTTTTACCGTGACTGCGGCGCGGCGACACAGTGGTTTACCTTTAGTAGAACCGATGGCCTACACGATGGTTACACCAGTAAGGTGAAGATTTTTCTGGTGCAGCAAAGAAAAGCGTAATAGAACCGCAGGAAATCTTGTAATTAATTTCAGATATTAGCACGTACTAGTAACTCGTCAGCTTAACTACGTGTAATAATTAGGACCAAATTACTTCAATTATTATGCCAAATTTAATTAGTGCAATTGCTGAAGTAATTAGCAGCTACTCCGGTTCACGGCACGATCGCTCGATTAGAATACTCAGTAATTACAATTGCAACCCTGTGCGCATACTAATAAGGTCCATATAATTATTATGATCACAGCCCAAATGTTCCGATACAGTCGGCGGCTAGGGCGCCGCCAACATGTCTTCGTCGACCGAAGACCATCGACCTCCATGACCGGGGGCCTGAGGACGGTGAGTTGGCTGACACCGTCTTTACAGAAGCAGGCCCATGACGGCAGCGTGACGTGAGGGATTCACGCCCCAAAGAAGCGGGATGACAACCAATAACCCGCTCCCCCATAGACGCGGAATAGCACCCGAACCACCCCCTAGGCGAGGCCGTTATTGTAGCCGTAGGTCTGATGGTAGTCCTTGGACATCCTTCCGAGGGCTTACCCGGGGCTCCCAACCATAGGCTGTTGGGCGTTACCGTTAGGGTTTTTAGTGGGTAGGAGTCGGGCATAACATCCATGAAGGATTTTCCCTCATGGTAAAAAAAATGCTCCGGTACAGCCGAAACATTGATAGGAACTATTATTAAGATACTCTTGGCTTAGGGCGCAAATATGCGTCAAAATATTTCGCAAACATGCCGATGACGCATATAATATGTGTTACAACATAACCATCATACAACAGCCCAGTCTAATTTTATCTTCGAAGTGACGCAAGAGCAAAGGATTAGACTCAGATGAATGAACAGAAACATTCACCTACATAATAATATTAGACATCTCTAATCTACATATTCATAAAAGGGGCTAAGAAAATTTTGTTAACGGTATTTTTCTTCAAAAATGGCATCCATTTTACGTAAAAACGAAGTCAAATAATGTTATTAGTGGCTATAGAAGTATTCCTGCTAAACTAGGTGGTAGGATTGATTTATTAAGGAAATATTACGATGGAATACATCGGGAAAAGCAAGCGCTCAAGTGGGACTTGAATCCACGACCTTTTCCTTACAGGGGAAATGCTCTTCCAACTGAGCTACTGAGCACACCTGAATCACTTCAAATTTCCCTTCTCTTTATATCCGTCTTCAAGGGCGACGGCGGAGTCATCTACCAACTTTCTTACGAACTGTTGGAACTTAAAAAATTTGCTTATTAAATGCCATAAAATTTCATACAAAAAAAAAGAAATATTATTACGATATAAGTTCAATTGAACTTTTTTTTAGTTATTGATTTCCAATCTTTTAAGTAGACAAGGTGCTATTAAAAATAGGACGGTGACGTAATGGGTATCGTCTATATTCAAACCATATAAATAGGTCTTTCAATATCAGTTCAGTATGTACATACTTAGTTTAAATCGGTTCGATTTGTCGTAAACAACTCCAAGTTCTATCCATAAAGTGTCCCGCATCAACGGACTTTGGGAACTATTATTAGTTTGTTTGTTACAAGTATTTTTCAACTGAGTTTTTTGTTGTTTCCTTATGTTATCTCGCTTGCGTGTTTACTTGAAGGGAAGATAGAGGAAGTTGCTATTGAAAAGTCAACATGAATTTGAAATGTTTATATTCGCTTCACAGGGTATTTTTTTTTTTTTATAACCGTGGGGGAAAATCCTTCATGGATGTTATGCCGGACTCCTACCGACTAAAAACCCCCACGGTAACGCCCAGAACTATGGATGGGAGCCCCGGGTAAGCCCTCGGAAGGATGTCCCAGGACTCCCATCAGACCTACGGCTACAATTGCGGCCTCGCCTTGGGGGTGGTTCAGGTGCTATCCCGCGTCTATGGGGGGGTTTTCGGGTGTTATCCCGCTTCTTAGGGGGGGGGGGGGGGCGTGCGTGAATCCCTCACGTCACGCTGCCGTCATGGCGCTTCACAGGGTACTGAATAGGTAAACAAGTCCTGACACTGTTAAATGACACTTACAAGTGTCATTTAACAGTGATCCGTGTAGTAACGGAGAAAGAATACAAGTATCACCACCCCATCTCATCCGAAGGGTGTCGTAAGAGGCGACTGACGGAAAAATATGCAGACGATATCACTGCGAGAGAAGGAACACTCGACATAAAACCCTGTACTAACCCGTCTGGCCAGCGTGGAAACTGTAGGCTACAGCCTACCAACATTGGGAGAGGCTTATGTCCAGCAGTGGACTACGATAGTTAAATTGATTAGATGACAGGCACCCTGGATATGCGAGTCTGACTCATCTTTGAACTTTCTAATGCTAAAATACTGTTTATACTGGAGATTGATGGCGCTTGGTGGAATCTGCTACACATATTGAATAACACACTTGTACTTTTCCACTGACTTTATTTCTAGACCTGACCGGTTTCGCCTTACGGCATTCTCAAAAGTTCACATTGATGTTTCAAAAATTATAATTCGGAAACACTACAATATTTGCATTTTTTAACTGGTATACCGAATTTTAAAACTACCCCACACATGAAAAAATGCAAATATTGTAGTGTTTCCGAATTATAATTTTTGAAACATCAATGTGAACCTTTGAGAATGCCGTAAAGCGAAACCGGTCAGGTCTAGAAATAAACTCAGTGCTAAAATACTCTTTTCAACCATGTAGGATCAATATAATTAACCCCCGACGCAAAGAGAGGGGTGTTATAAGTTTGAAGTGTCTGTCTGTGGCTTCATAGCTCACGAACAGATGAAGTGATTTCAGTTTAGGTTTTTTTGTATTAAAGGTGGCTTAATTGCGAGTGTTTTTAGACATATTTGATGAAAATCGGTTGAGTAGTTTAAAAGTTATGGGGGTTAAAGTGGAGACAGGGTGTTTCGGGAATTTTTAATTTTTTAAAATATGTAATTGAATTATAGAATAACGCAATTTGATCACATCGGATTATCGTAGTGCGATAGCCTAGTGGTATGGGTAATGGACTGCTGAGACGAGGTCTCTGGTTCGATCCCAGGTTTACCATGGCACACACCAATGACTTTTCGATACTTTTCGAAGTTATGTGTGTATTTATCGCAGGTTTATAAGTGCCCGGTTAATGGCAATAGGCTCGCCACCTATTACATTGGGACCTAAACATAAACTGGCGAAATGTGGGTGCTAGCACCTCTGCCTACCCCTTCGGGGAATACAGGCGTGAGTTTATGTTATGTTTATGTTATGGATTATCGTACCGTGGTACGAATCGACGAAGTACAAAATAGACATTCGTCGATACACACCACTGGTCCGAAACGAAGAATTCAAAAAGGAGCCTTGTGCGATTCACACCGTGGTGCGAACAGCTTGTGGTGTGAATCATCGAAGTACCCAAAGTTTTTAAGTATGGATGACTGTTTGATACTCTTACACGTCTAAATAGCTGGAGCGATTTTAATAAATTTTGGCACGGAGCTAGCTGACATCCTGGATTAACACATAGGCTATGTTTGGTCACGATAACCGACATCCACGTGGGCAGAGCCGCGGGCAAAAGCTAGTAGTACATAAATAGTCTGGCTAAATACCTCATTCCCTTTCCCATATCATCCAATTTGCCCAGGCCCGTTCAAATGAACATTCCCCGCTGTGTAATGTGTTATAAAAATTCAGACATCAATGATAATAGTAGTCGTTTATGCTTACGATATTCGATTCGTCGTACGATTTCCTATTACGGAGAAAGAATTTAAGCGGGGCGTGAACAGGCATCTGATGAGGCCGTCAAGCTGAGTGCCACCACTGTTGACATGGTACAAGTTTACGATGGTGACCGTCTTTCCGAGACTTTGCCTTTATTTTACCATCAGGCGAGGTGAAGTCAAATTGACGTGTCCTTTATAAAAAAAAACATATATCGTGGACCTAAAATATGCTCTATACGAGCAGTACACGTTTCTTGAACGTATTTTGAAGATAGCACGGGGTGCAACTGCGGTGAACGAGCTCACATTCACCAAGCATAGATTAGATCGATCGATTGAGAATTTATTCTTGTTTGTTGTTAGTATGCAATGGGTTTTTTTCCGTGGTCCGGTTCGGTGGTCCGGTTGACCGGACCACGGGTAATCAATTTTTTCCGTAGTACGGTCGACCGGACCTGGGGAGATTACTTTTTTTCCGTAGTCCGACCGGACTTAACGTAACAAGAACAAATGGACATCATTAAAAACAAGTGAGAATTGACAAAAACAAATGAACATTGGAAATACAATAATTTAGCATGCGTCGTGATAATCCTCCACAACGCAGTCATCACGCGGTAATGTCCCCAGAAGGCTGGCAGCAATGCCACGTTGAATGGCAATACTTATCTTTGGGCGAAAAAAAAAGCCAGCACTCTGATACCAAGATGCATCGACAAGCCGTTTTGCACTCTCCTTATATTAATTTTTGTTTGAATTAATTATTATTTTTTACTTATTTAATGTTGGCAAGTTTTTCTAATGCATGACCATCCACATGACATGTCTTCATTGACGAGCTGTAATTGTATGTTGAGTATTGCGTTATCTTTATCTACGTCTTCCCGTTTACGTTTTTTATTGTCGTTCTTTTTGGTTTTTATATGTGTTTCTTTGTCTAATTTTTCCAAATAATTTAGGAGACGCAATATGTTTACCGTGCTTTTGTTTATTGCACGGTTTATTTTAGAATTCCAACTTTAGTTCCAATAGTTTTCCGCAATATGGCGAGGTATTTTATTTTATTGGTCGGGCTTTAATACCATTAATACGAGATATTGAGCTAGCAAAATAATACTTCCTGAAACACTAACCTGATGCTCGAGTTTATACTAGTAATAAGTTATTAGCAACAGCAATAAATCTAAATTTAACCCATCCTCCATAGTCCGGCTGGTCGGACTACAGAAAATAAGTAATCTTCCCTGGTCCGGTCAACCGGACCACAGAACCGGACCACGGAAAAAAACCGGCGCAGACAATATACCTAGGGCAGATGCTCCAACTAGAGAGAAACAACTTTGAGGGTGAGGTTAAAATAAGAATACAGTTGGGCTGGGCTGCATTTGGAAAGCTTCGTCAGGTATTCTCGTCGCCCATCCCACAATGTCTTAAGACAAAAGTCTATAACCAGTGCGTTCTACCTGTAATGACATACGGAGCCGAGACGTGGACACTTACGGTACGGTTGGTCCACCAATTCAAGGTCGCTCAGCGTGCTATGGAAAGAGCTATGCTCGGTATATCTCTGAGGGATCGAATCCGGAACGAAGTAATTCGGCAGAAAACTAAAGTTATTGACATAGCTCAACGAATTAGCAAGCTGTAGTGGCAGTGGGCTTGCCATATCTGCCGTAGGACCGATAACCGTTGGGGTAAACGAGTCCTTGAGTGGAGACCGCGAACCGGCAAACGTAGTGTGGGGTGCCCTGCGACTAGATGGAGCGACGATATACGCAGAGTGGCTGGTGGAGAGTGGAGGAGGACAGCCGAAGACCGGGCTAAGTGGCGTGTCATGGGAGAGGCCTATGTCCAGCAGTGGACTGCCGCGGGCTGATGATGATGCAGACAATATGCATTTAATTTAGACCCTGCGGGATTTCTCATAATCTTCTTCTTCATCTTCTCAATCCCAGACGCATCCAAAGCTGTCACTTCAGAGTCTGGGGTCCGCTTTACCAGCCTAACTACTTTGAATTTGGCTGAACTTCCTTTACCTCTTTTTCAGGAACTCATCATTCACATTAACCCTTCAATCCAGGCCCTCGATTCTACTAAAGCTAAACGATAGTGGTGCTGCAGTCTATGCAAAAAAAGACATTAAATTTTAGACTTTATTCCTATACGCCTGAAGTTCAAAATTAAATGAAAACAGTTTCCACTTTTACAATTAATCTGCAAAAAGTCATTTAATTTTGAACTTTAACGGCATCGCTTTAAAGTCTATTATTTAATGTCGTTTTTTGCAGCGGTAGTGGCTCCACTGTATTTTGGCTTTAGCAGAATCGAGGCCCTGATTGCATCCGAGGACACTGTGCCCTCGAAGTTCAGCCCGGAGCTCCACTCGCACGATCTTGGGCGCCTCCTACAGTCCCGGGTCCTTTAAGCGGGACGTGAAAAGGCATCTAATGAGGTCATCAAGCTGAGTGCCACTATTGTTAACATGGTACATGTTTACGATGGTGACCCTCTTTCTGAGACTAGTTTGCACACCATGTCACTCTCCACGATGCTATATGGATAAAAATGTATCAGTACTTACAAAGGAACTACTGGAAATAAACGGTGGCTTACGGCCCTTTTTTTTATATTTTTTTTCATTAACGCGTTTTGAAATACATTTAAAATTGTACAGAGTAGCAAAAAAAACCACAAAGGTTTGTCCTTATGCTAACAATAAACCATTTTTTTATTTTTTACAATGAGCAATAGAAGACAGAAGCAGATCGACGACATTCAGTCAGTCCATTCGGTCAGGCATCCAACCAAAGATAAACAATGTTGTAGCGACTCTTCAAGGAAACACTTAAATAACAAATAAATTAGATTCACTAAATGACTAACTAGTGGTTCAATTTTGGTTTTCAGTCTTTAAAATGAGTTTCTAAGCAGAAAAACATTAATAAACCGGGTTTTAAAATAAAACATATTAAAAGACACATCAAGACTATGAAACACCTAACCAAACGGAGTACAGTTAACAGTCGAGGTAGGTACTTACTTACACAAACGATTAAATAGAGAACCATAACAATACAAGAGAACACTTAGTATATAGGTAGGCGTCAAATACAAGTTTAACACTTGTATTATAAATTATATCTCTACATACATGCAAGCAACGGTATAACTAAATAATCACAAGTATGTGTTGTGTCAGCATTCACGAACATCGCGTGATCAGCGGTTGTTATTCGTTGATGGCAAATTGCGTTCACTAAGATGTATGTGCGGTATGGTGTAGATACGGCATTTTTTGTGGAAAATTATCTTCACTAGATGCCATTTCTTGAGATACCTACTATAATCTTTTGTTTTCCATCAGAAATCCAATCTAATTTGGTTTTTATATAGGATCAATTTATTGTTGTTTTTATATCAGGTGTGGTGAAGTCAAATGGACGTGCATTTGACTTCACCACACCGTGTGGCAAAGGAAAGAGTCACTGAAACACTTGATTCTTGATGTGGAATATGCCACACCGTATAGCACCACGACTCTCAGTCGGCGTGCGGTTTTAGTCGGTTCGAGTTCGACAAAACCTGCCCTTCCGGCTCCGGCGGGGTACTTATCCATGGAGATCTCCGCACGAAAAAAATAAGTGGTAGTAACACAAATTATGTATGTTAGCATCAGGTAAGCGTGGGTAAAAAAATATTAAACTGCCGCATCCATTCTTAACGAAAGCCATTGAACAACTTTTTCATTTTCAATTTATTCGAGGTTATATTTTACAGGTGACTTTGTTTACATAAGACCAAATACTTCTTTTTTTATATTAATGAGAACTACCAAGCCTGTTTTACGGTAAATAAGTAATATCCGGTTGCCGGAACTAACAATTTGTTTGAACCGTAAATAATTATGGGGACTGAATTTCGACGGTTATTTTATGGGAAGTCGTTTACGATTTAACGACTGCTAGAAAATGTCACACGGCTATCAAAGTTGAAGGATTGGTATTTTTTACCGACTGTGGAGTAGCTGAGAGAAGGTAATGTGTTTGTATACTGGTTGTTTGTATAGTCATTTTGCAACATTTTTTTTTATAAAGTACACGTCAATTTGACTTCATCTCGCCTGTTGTTAAGCTAAAGGTAAAGTCTTCTTTTTTCGTACGGATATCTCCACGGATACCCTCCTGCCGGAGCCGGAAGGGGAGGTTATGTCAAACTCGAACTGACTAAAACCGCACGCCGACTGTGGGTCATGGTGCTAGGCCGGAGGTGAGGTTGTCATCGACATATCCCTCGCACCCCGGCTCACCTAGGGCCATCCCTTACGGTCTAGCCCTCCTCGGGAGGGGGGACAACTTACGGTGTCCCCGACTCGCCCCCGGAATGGGGAGGCGCACTTTTCAGCGCGCGGTCGCCGTGGCCAGCTTCTAATCCGAAGGGTGTCGTAAGAAGCGACTAACGGAAACATACGCAGACGATATCACTGCGAGAGAAGGAACACTCGAAATAAAACCCTGTACCAACCCGTCTGGCCAGCGTGGGAACTGTAGGCCAAAGTCTTCCAATATTGGAGAAGCTTATGTCCAGCAAAGGACTGTGATAGGCTAATTAATTTGGTACGAAAGATTTTCGGCATTTTTAAAATAACATTTTTTTCTTTTAAAATTACTACTTCCAGACAATGGTGCCCGGTATAATCTGGTATAGCTATATAAGCATTTTCCAAACTCAATTGGGGTCTTTTTTATACAGGACACGTCAATTTGACTTCACCTCGCCTGATGGTAAGCTAAAGGCAAAGTCTCGGAAAGAGGGTCACCATTTTTTTTTTTTTTTTTTTTTTTATCGTGCGAAAAATCCCCACGGATACCACCCCCACGGAGCCGGTGGAGGCGGTTATGTCGGACTCGAACCGACTAAAACGCACGCCGTCTTGGGTCCTTGGCTGCCGGAGGTGAGATAGCCAAAAGCATATCTCTCGCACCCCGGCAGACCCAGGACCATCTCTTTCGAGATGGCCCCCTTCAGGTTGTGGGGACCAAAATGTCCCCATCTAGCCCCGGTTACGGGGAGGCGCACTTTGCGCCGCCGCCGCGGCCTGCTTCTGCTAGGGTGACAGGCAGCTCCACCGGTCACCCCCAGGCCAGCGCTCATGGAGGACGGAGGTCGTTCTGCGACCTCCGACGTCCGGTTCGCCTTCGCTCTGCACGGGCTTCCCGGGCCCGGAGTCTGGTCCGGACCCGACCGGCCGCCTCCTTCTCGAGCATTACTTGCTCGCAGAAGGAGGCGGCCGCACCCCAAGCGTTTGCGCATCTTACCATCGCTGTGAGCAATGTGGCGAGTGTGAGGACTCCCACCCCCAGAGCCGCCACTAGGACCCGCCTCGGCGTGTCCCACGCCGGGCACTCGGTCAGCGTGTGCAGCTCTGTGTCCTCGCTCGCATCACAGTGATGGCACTCGGACGTTGGCTCCTTCCGGATCCGACACAGGTAACTCCCGAAACACCCGTGTCCGGTAATCACCTGCGTCAGCCGGTACGAGAGGCTGCCGTGTGGCCTCTCTAGCCACTCCTCCATGATGGGTCTTACCGCCGCTATTACGGCGTGCCCTGCGCTTGGTCGCCCAAGTCGTAGCTCCCATTCCGCTACCATGTCCCTGTGGAGCTGAGACCTCACGGCCCGAATTTCTTCGGGCTCGGGTTCCCGTCCCTGCTCCCGCGCCTCCTTACGATACCGATATAGCATCGAAAGGGCTCTCGCATCCAGGTTCCACGGTAGGGATCCGGCAAGGAGACTCGCCGCCTCGAAGGATATCGTGCGGTACCCCCTAATGGCCCTGCTGGCCATTGCACGCTGCGGTCCACGCAGCAGACGCGCATTGTGGACCGTCAGGGTGTCCGCCCATATTGGGCACCCATATAGGGCCATGGACCGCACGACTCCCGCGTAGAGTCTCCTGCAGGAGTCATCCGGCCCCCTCATGTTGGGCAGCAGCCGCCCCAAAGCGGCAGCTGTGTCCTTCAATTTGGGGGCCAGTCTTCGGAGATGCTCCCCGAAGTTCCACCGGCCATCGAGTACGAGCCCCAGATATTTCATCTCGGCCTTGATGCCGATGGAAATGTCTCCCACTATGAGGCTGGAATCCTCCGGTGGCACGCGCCGAGGCCCATGAAAGAACATGGCCTCGGTTTTATGCAGAGCCACCTCGAGACCCAGCCGCCGAAAGAGGGTCACCATCGTAAACATGTACCATGTTAACAGTGGTGGCACTCAGCTTGACGGCCTAATCAGATGCCTTTTCACGCCCCGCTTAAAGGACCCGGGATTGTAGAAAGAAGGAAACACGTGAGCTGGCAGGGAGTTCCAGGTCTTAATGGTGCGGCATAGCAAAGAGTCACTGAAACGCTTAGTTCTAGCAGGTATACTCTGCACCGTATACGGATGGCATCTTAGCCCTGCACGTGTTGTCCTGTGAAGGAAAGGAGAGGGTGGGAAGGTCATCTTCTTCAGTAACAACGAAGGGATTACACTTCGACATTTTCTTTGAAGCAAATGCCATCTGACTTCCACAACTTATTTATGATATCGAAGTTCTGTAGTTAGACTAGTAGTTGTAGATTTTGGGCTCCAATTACCCTTAAAAATACTACAGATATTTCTATGGCAACTGGGACCAACGGCTTATAGTGCTCTCCGAGGTACGAAGGTTTTTTTTTATATAGTACACGTCAATTTGACTTCTACTCGCCTGATGTTAAGCAAAGGCAAAGTCTCGGAAAGAGGATCACCATCGGAAATGTGTCCATGTTAACAGTGGTGGCACTCAGCTTGACGGCTGTTAACAGTGGTGTCCAATGTACAAATTAAACAGAAAATTAACATTAAATATCTTAAAGAAAAATAATACAACTACTAACCCCGACACGCCCTATATAATAACTTTGAAACAACGTCACATAAAAAGCTACATTTAAATGAAATCGGTTAATTTTTGCTTATTTTGCAAACAAAATTAAATCTTGAATTATGTATAACGTAACGTTATGCAAATAACTTCATAATTGCTTGGCTTTACATAAAAGTTTGTTATATACACACGTCAGTGCGCTTGTACAAAATTACTACACCCTGAAAAATATGAAAGTTCAGAAGGTATAATTATCATACACTAGCTGTGGCTCGCGTGCATATTGACTCGTTCCTGCCACCTATGGGAACTCTTCCCGGGATAAAAAGTAGCCTATCTGTTACTTCAGATTATGATCTATCCCTGTATCAAATTTCAGCCAGATCCGTTCAGCCGTTAGAGCGTAATTGGTTAACAAACATCCAAGCATCTTCACAATCCATACTCAATATTATAAATGCGAAAGTAACTCTGTCTTTCTGTCTGCCTGTCTGTCTGTCTGTCTGTCTTACGCTTTCAAGCCTAAACCACTGAACCGATTTTGATGAAATTTGGTATAAGGGTAGATTAGACCTTAAGAGAGGACATAGGCTATGTTTGGTCCGGCGGCGGCGCGCTGCAAAGCGCGCCTCCCCATTCCGGGGGCGAGTTGGGGACACCGTTGTCCCCCCTCCTGAGGAGGGCCAGAACGTAAGGGATGACAACCTCACCTCCGGCCTAGCACCACGACCCACAGTCGGCGTGTGGTTTTAGTCGGTTCGAGTCCGACATAACCTCCCCTTCCGGCTCCGGAAGGGGGGGTATCCGAGGGGATTTCCGCACGGAAAAAAAAAGGCTATGTTTGGTCGCGATAACCGACATCCACGTGGGCTGAGCCGCGGGCAAAAGCTAGTAGTATTAATAACAGGATGTTCTATCCTAGCATTACCGACTTGAAAGCAAAATTTACGTTTTATTTTCATGTTAAAACATGATTAAAAGATGTTTTAGTAGACATTTACAAAGAAGGAAGGATGAACAGACACGCAAGGCACATTTCTTACTATAACAAATCCATGATTATAAATTATTTAAAGATATTTGACCTACATACCTGAATCGCTGCCTTTTCATTGTGAACAAAGAAAGAGAGAAAAGAAAATTCCGTTTCATTCATACCTACTTCTTGCGGCATTTTATTTTATTCTGAATTAGGGCTGAGAAAGGGATATTTCAATTGAAACAGACATAGTTAATATTGTTGAAAACAGCTTTTATTATAACATACATAACATAAACTCAAGCCTGTATTCCCCGAAGGGGTACGCGCTAGCACCCACATATCGCCAGTTTATATTTAGGTCCCAATGTAATAGGTGGCGAGCCTATTGCCATTAACCGGGTACTTATAAACCAGCGATAAATACACACATAACTTCGAAAAGCATCGAATAGTCATTGGTGTGTGCCATGGTAAACCTGGGATCGAACCCGAGACCTCGTCTCAGCAGTCCATTACTCCACTAGGCTACCGCAGCACTGATTGACCTCCGTCCGGCGCGGGCCTGGGGGTGACGGCTGGAGCCGCCTGTCACCCCAGCAGAAGCAGGCCACGGCGACGGCGGCGCCCGGGGTCAGCCGGGGTGCGAGGGATATGTCGATGACAACCTCACCTCCGGCCTAGCACCACGACCCACAGTCGGCGTGCGGTTTCAGTTGGTTCGAGTCCAACATAACCTTCCCTTCCGGCTCCGGCAGGAGGGGTAACCGAGGGGATTTCCGCACGAAAAAAAAAAAGGCTACCGCAGGCTCTTATTATAGAGAGTTAAATTGAGCATATTTAAAAAAAATTGCATGAATATAATGTATGATAGGAACATGTTCATAACATACATATATTCATGCTAGTGTATCTGCAAGGGGGTAAACACAAGGTACCCTTAGATCCTATAGACTCACCCCAGCCTATTGCCATCAAGTGGTAGATTATATGGACCATATGTTGACTATAGGATGGAGAACAATCCTATCCTTTAGCACCCTCTATGACACCCCCGTTAAGAAATAGCGTGGCCTTAGCCGTTTCGGATAAAAAGAATTAGGGCACAGTTTCAAAAGCAAAATCATCTGGCAAAAGAAATCATTTTTTTAAAACCCCATACATTTTTCCTTTCACATGAACTGAATCCATACTTAATATTATAAAGGCGAAAGTAACTCTGTCTGTCTGTCTGTCTGTCTGTCTCGCTGTCTGTATATTACGCTTTCACGCCTAAACCACTGAACCGATTTTGATGAAATTTGGTATAGGGGTAGATTAGACCTTGAGAAAGGACATAGGCTATGTTTGGTCGCGATAAGTGACATCCACGCGGGCAGAGCCGCGGGCAAAAGCTAGTATAATATTATAAATGCGAAAGTAACTCTGTCTGTCTGTCTGTCTGTCTGTATGTTACGCTTTCACGCCAAAACCACTGAACCGATTTTGATGAAATTTGGTATAGGGGTAGATTAGACCTTGAGAAAGGACATAGGCTATGTTTTGTCGCGATAACCGACATCCACGCGGGCGGAGCCGCGGGCAAAAGCTAGTTATCAATAAAATTATTTTTCTTTCGCCAAATTATTACTTCCAGATGATTTGGCTATCGAAATTGCCAAAATTTTTTTTATAAACGACTATAAAAACGACTATAAAATCACCCAGTATTGGTATACCAAAATCGTAATAAAAGGATACAAAACAGTTAACTTCTCCCTTCATTGGTATTATTTGTCATAAATGTCAGCCATAGTTTATGTATTTGACAGGTTAATAAGGCATTTACGTCACTCTTCTATACCCCACCGTTTTGATATGAGGAAGAAAGACGCAAAACAACAATTGGATAACAAAATTGACGTAATTACATATTATTTTCATTGAGAAGCACTAGACATAACAACTTCTATTTATTATTTTATCCACTTATCTGTAAAGGAGCTCTGTTTGTCTATCTGTTACGCTTTGACGCCTAAACCCATGGAGAAGGAAATGATAGCGGAGTTGTTGCAAGGCAATCGAGTCGCGTGCCATCCAAACTTCAAATGGACTCATTCGGTAGGAACGTTATACCTATGAAGTCCTTCGACTTTTGACACCCCGCGCGTCTCTCTTCCCACCCGCATTCGGCGCGCGTTTTTTTTAGGCGAAATATCAATGGGGCATCTCCGTTACATAATCATATTCTGTCCTCCGTGCCTAAGCCACATACCGATTTATATGAGATTTGATACAGGGATAGATAAGACCTTGAGAAAGGGCATAGGTTATGTTTGGTCACGATATCCGATATCCTCACAGGTGAAGCCGCGGACAACAGCTAATAATAAATAAAAGAACCTTCCGTTTTGAAGTTAAGTAAAAAGTAACTAATATACTTGACTAGACAGTCAAATTACAGCTCCAGAATGAGGTGGCAATGAATATGAAACGAGACGCCAAAATTAGGTCGAACCAACCAAAACCGCATGGTCGTCTCAGGCAATGAGTGGCTGAGGGTGAGGTAACCTCTGTCTTATTCTTTGCACACACCGCCTGACCCAGGGCCAACGAAGGCCAACCTGGGCCTCGATTCTGCTAAAGCCAAACCACAGTGGTGCCACCGCCACTACAAAAAACGGCATTGATCGACTTTAAATCGATGCCGTTAACGTTCAAAATTAAATGACTTCTTGTAGAGTAAGCGAAAAAGTGTAATAAAACTGTTTTCATTTTAATTTGGATTCTAACAGTAAAGAAATAAAGTCTAAATTAATGTCATTTTTTGCAGTGACTTCTACACCATAGTGGTTAAGCTTTAGGAGGACCGAGGGCCTGGATGTGGGTCCACAGTGTCCCCATTTTGACGCGCCTCCTCCTCCTAAGGAGACTAAGGTCTAAAAACACTAAAAGACACTAAGGTCCCCACAACCCAAAGTGGCCATCTCGAAAGAGGTCGGTCCTGGGTCTGCCGGGGTGCGAGAGATATGCTTTCGGCAATCTCACCTCCGGCAACCAAAGACCTAAGACGGCGTGCGTTTTATTCAGTTCGAGTCCGACATAACCACCTCCACCGGCTCCGTGGGGTTGGTATCCGTGGGGATTTTTCGCACGATAAAAAAATGGGTGATAGGTGACTTCACCTTTCGCGAAACAGCGTTCGAGTCGCGATTAAAAAGTGTTGGGCCTGGGGGTGACGGGTGGAGCCGCCTGTCACCCCAGCAGAAGCAGGCCACGGCGGTGGCGCGCTGAATAGCGCGCCTCCCCATTCCGGGGGCGAGTTGGGGACACCGTTGTCCCCCCTCCTGAGGAGGGCCAGACCGTAAGGGATGGCCCTGGGTCAGCCGGGGTGCGAGGGATATGTCTATAACAACCTCACCTCCGGCCTAGCACCAAGACCCACAGTCGGCGTGCGGTTTTAGTCGGTTCGAGTCCGACATAACCTCCCCTTCCGGCTTCGGCAGGGGGGGTATCCGAGGGGATTTCCGCACGAAAAAAAAAAAAAAAAAAAGGTATGTGGGAGACTCTTGGGTGATATCGTGACAACGCTAAGTTCGCGACTCGCATCGTATAAAACTTTTCTAATATAAGAAGGAGTTATACCAAAACCCACACCTTGGGTACAATATTTTCAAAACCAAATCCGTATTTTTCACTTCACGTACTATACAGCATCAGATAGAACAAAGTGCTCAAAATGATCTTAATTCCTTGGTCCCCCCCCCCCCCCCCCCCCATCCTGTTTACAGATTGTTCTGATATTTGGTACACATCCTTAGTTCGGACGATAATACAATTTAAATCAATAAAACAGTTGATCCACTCTTAACGACTATGAGTAGTGAGTTTAGTCGGAAGGATCTTGTTACCCCCACCAATTAGTGTGTGGATTGCCAAGAGTCGTCAAAATCATCAAATGTAGGTATGTAAGAGCCGAATCTTGATCACAAGTTCAATAGATTCGAAACGGTTTGGGTATTCTGAACCTTATAATTTAAATGGCATTTGTTGCATCACTTTTGACTCTAGCTACTTTAAATAATTCTAATTTAATATCAAAATGCAAGACCGCTTGAGATTTACCCACCTCTTCAGAAGCGTATGTAACCAGGTTTTAAGGTCATTTTGAACCTTAGTAGTCAAGATATTTCTCACGTGTCGGTTCCCGGTGGAGTAGAATAGGACCACCCCATCTCTTCCTGTGGGTGTCGTAAAAGGCGATAAGGGATAGGGCTGTTCTCCATCCGACAGTAAACATACAGCCCAATCAAAGGGCCCGCTAGACGGCAATACACTCGCCCCCTAATACGTTGTGGGAATGAAAATCATTATTGGTGAAACGTGGGTGCAATGTCTCTGCCTACCCCCTCAGGGATTTACAGACGTAATACAACGTAACGTAACGTTTTACATTTGTAATCCATATTCCATACTAATATTATAAATGCGAAAGTAACTCTGTCTGTCTGTCTGTCTGTATGTTACGCTTTCACGCTTAAACCACTGAACCGATTTAGATGAAATTTGGTATAAGGGTAAATTAGACTTTGACAAAGGACATAAGGCTATGTTTGGTCGCGATAACCGACATCCACGCGGGCGGAGCCGCGGGCAAAAGCTAGTAATATATAATAATATAAGATGGGAAAATATGGGGACGGACACACTAGAAACACAATACCTCGAGGATCTGAAGGTGGAACAGATTGTAAGATTCTACAAAGACACAGGTAGGTTCGACGGAACGCCGTGATAGCCGAACACCCCTTGGCGTCCCCAGGGGAGAAATAGGGAATTTGGGTGAAATGGCTCACATAAATAGGGCAGATCACCCGTCCGGTCAACGACTTCCCCCGCTGGAAGTAAAGTAAGTATTATGTATGTATGTAAAGTAAAGCCAACGAGACGAGAGACAAAAGGTAAACAAAGGGACCATTACTAAGTTACGTTGCGATAACTAGCGATTATTTTCTCTGTCCTTGTCGCACATATCACACGTACGCGACAATGGCTGAGCGACAGCTGTCGTTGCATGTTTCATAGTACAGGAAAGCTGTCAGCACAGCGGTTCTAAACTGTGAGATCCGCCATCTTATGAGCATTTCATTCCTATCTGGAATGCGCTTGAAGTAATACGTAATAATTTTCAAATAAAAATGTTTGGAACCGCTGAAACTTTGTTAACCTTTTTTCTCTCGCTTCGTTGGCTTTACTTTACATTTCTGACGCTCACTGTACCTATTTACATATTTGTCTTTTTCCTTATGTGATATTATTGATGGTATGTACGTCCGTATCGTTAAGGTAGAAGAGCCTCGTATAGCCATTCACAAAAGGTCAATTGCGTGGTTATATTAGATGCTTGGTCATAGGAGAGTACTCTTATTACGTGTGTATGATCAAGGAAATTATTATTATGTTGTAAAGTTAATTTATAGCAAGAAGAGAGTTATACTCGTAATAGTAAACATGTTAAAAGACAATGTATGTAAGCTATATAGATAATTGGGTATTATCCTATTGTTAAAATAAATTACCTTACCGAGCCTATTAAATTCTCTTCTTTTCGTGTCAACGATTCACTTTTTTAACGACGCACACTGGGGCAAGATACCCGATTTTATGGCAAAAAATACAAAAACTATAAATCGATTTTGAACTACCCTCAACTGATTTCTAATAAACCATAGACCAATGCTTCATGTGACGCTGTTAAATTGACCTATAATTTACACGCACTCCTGTGATAGTTGACTTTTGTAGGTAGTTGTGACACTGCGACTGATACTTAAATAAATTATATTTGTTTTAATTGTGTTGTAGTGATATTATCATAGAAAATTACATAATATTAATATTATACAATAAATTAAGCTATGGAACCAGCTATGGAAGCTATTTCAAGTTCAGGTATGTGACAATATTTTAGCAACATTTAATTTGGAATTAGGGTACAGTAAACATATAAATTCAAGGTATATATTTACTATATTACGATTTTCACTAAATTCAAAAACAGGCAAGGGTATCGTCTCCTTTGAATTCTTGTTTAATTTTTTGTAGTAATCAACTAATGTAGTGTTAACTTTTCGAAACTAAAAAAAAAACCTGCTACCATGATGCTACTTTAAAAATTAAAGCGTTTTTTGTAGTTTGCATTAAAAAATTTATTTTGTGAAATTAAATATTTTGTTCTAGGAACGGGTTTAAACACCATTTTTATAACCAGAAATGAACTCGTTAGTATAATGCGATGCTCGGGAGAAGCAAGCTATGAAGCACAATTCAATTTTTTGATTCATGAGTTGCAAACACGTTCCAAACATGATTTTATTACTTTAAATAAGAAATTATCAAAATTTAAGTATGAATTTAGGTCAAAATGGTCCAAGGCTTGTAGAAACAATGAAAAATAATATACCGGAAATAATTTTCTGTGCACTGTTGCCTATTGGACAGTTGACGGAAGAGTCACAAGAAGCTAGAAACAAGGACTTCAAACGGTACAGGGAGCACAACTCAAGGAAATGTAGTCGTGAGAAGTCCAATAGCGACATTTTCAATTTTTTTTTATTGAGTTCGGACCCCTCCATTTCCAGCAGGTACAAGCCGAAAAAGAAAAATCCTCAGAATCTTCCACAAGAAGTGTTGTGTTTATTAAAAGATCCATCTTGCGACATAACTCGCACCCATTGTGTGAATGATGATGATGATGACGGTGCATAATATTAAACAGGTCCATATTTTACAAAATGTATAATAATATAATATATATTTGGAAGATTCTTTACGAATTCGTTTCATTAAGGTTACAATTAATTTAATATATAAGTATATACATACATATATAACAGATAACAGAGGTTGCACTCCAGCTTTAGAAGAAGTAATTAATAACTTCATTATCGATATACAAAAGGTAGACCAGCAGCCACTAAGTAATGTCAAAAAAGCGTGGATTTACGACAACTATTTAACCTCGCGTCTTAACTGGCCGTTTCTTGTTTATGATATAAGCCAGAGCCTTCTCAAAAAACTAGATGCGAATGTTACGAAGACATTGAAGTCGTGGCTGGGGCTAGCTCAGTCGGCAGACCCATCGACATTATATAGAGCCTCAAATAACTTTGGAATGACGTTCAAGAAACCATCGGAACTATATAAACATCTAAGAGTAACCAAAATGCACGTCCTAGCGAAATCAAAAGACGAAATCGTGCAAGCTCTTCCAAAAGACCAAAGTACTAAAGAGCTCGAGTCGCGCCTCCAATTCCATAAAAAATTCATGATAGGCTCGCAGACTGGTAGGGTAGGTTTGGGTAATACTAGGAGGCAGTCAGACAAAGACATAACAAAATCTTTTCTTCAAGTAGATGAAAATAATACCTACAAAGTGCACGCAATGAACCTAGAAATACAAAACGAATGGTTAACACTAGGTGAATTTTGTATTCCCATAGCCTTAAAATGGCGTACCTTAATATACGACTGGTCACCGGCTCTCCTTAAATTCTATCTCAATGCATTCCAGTTGACCCTCCCCGACCAAAGCAATCTTGTCAGATGGGGAAAAGCCACAGATAAAACATGTAACTCATGTGGTGAAGCAATTGGTACTGCTAGGCACCTACTGGTGGGTTGTAGGACGCTATTAGACCGGGGTCATTACTCGCGCCGACATGATAAGGTATTAGAAATCGTACGTGAGGCGGTAAGTTTGGCGGTAGCTAGAGCGAAAAAGGGTTTAACCACAAACCAAAGAAATGACGTCGCGTTTGTAAAGGAAGGCTGCTCAAAAAAGACAAATCAAAAGCCGTACTCAATTTTGATAGCAGCCGCTGATTGGACATTACTCGCAGATTCGTATGAGAAACACTATAAAATACCGGAGGATGTTTGTGCCTCGTCATCCAGACCCGATATATTCCTATTTTCAAAACAGCAAAAGCGTGCAGTACTAGTAGAACTCACAGTACCGTGGGAAACTAACATACCTAAAGACCACGCTATAAAAATAAACAAATACTTTGACTTGACCAACGAGTTAACCAAAAATGGCTATGTGGTTAAACTCTACGCCGTGGAAGTGGGAGCAAGGGGAATTCCAGCTAAATCCCTGTATAACTTATTTAAAGACCTCGGATTGCCAAGAGCTTCAGTAAGCTCTTTACTCAAACGAATATCTAAAACGGCGTTGATAGGATCTTACCAAATTTGGATAGGTAGAGGGGGGAACACGACTGACGGTGGAGGTGAGCGCTGATGCATCACAAGGTGGCCACCCTAAACCTACACCTGGGTCGCAAGTCCCAGGCGCCGTCGCAGTGTTCCTCTCTGTACCACGCCATGGACCCGGCGACCGCACGGTGAATCCATGGAATGCTAAGAACCGGATCTCTATATAAACATTTTAATGTATTTAAATAACTATCTTAGTAATAGTTTGCACCCATAACAGCAATTTCAATAGGCTATATATTTAATGCCAAAGAAAAGGGTATCCTGCCCCAGTGTGCGACGTTTAAATTAGGAATGGTAAAAGAGCGGTAAAAATTGCGTCGGTTCTTATTTTATAGTTTATATTTATTTTTAATCATCCATCCCAACTATAATAGTAACTGATTTGACTATGAAATTTTATGATGTCACTAAATCTTTTTTCATACTTGTTACCTTATAACTTATCGTTTTGACGTTTAATAAAAGTAATTAATTTGACTAGTCAGTACAATACCCAATTATTATTGTAAGCATTCCTTTTTAGCAGAAACAAAATAATCACTCTATTTTCAAATTTTAAACACGAATCAATTGTGTCTTTTACTTTTTTAGTTTGGTCTTCTATTATAGCGTATCTTTTATGTTTTTTAACCCCAACGCAAAGATAGAGGTGTTATAAGTTTGACATGTCCATGACTGTGTATCTGTCTATCTGCCTGTCTGCCTGCCTGTCTGTCTGTCTATGGCATCATAGCTCCTGAACGGATAAAGCGATTTCAATTTAGTTTTTTTTTAATATTAAAGGTGACTCATGTTCAAATGTTCTTAGACATGTTTGATGAAAATCGGTTGAACCGCTTAAAATTTATGGGGGTTAAAGTGCGAATGGGGAGGGTCGGGGTTTTTTTAAATTTATAATACGAGTATATAATAATTAAGTATTGTTTACGATTGCCTTTTTAGTTTTTTTTTTTTTGTTTCAAATAATATTTTATCTTCGGTTCTTGACAAGTGCGCTCAAATCAATCCGACATATTGAAGTACTCCAAAATCAGGTTTAAAAATTACAATACTAACATTATAAGTATTCCAAGCCGACAAAATTTTGTTTGAAGTTTTATTTATGTAAACTAGCTGAGCCGGTAAGCGTTATTATTAGTCGCTATTTAAAATCAGGGTGGGTAAAAGAGTTAAAAGGCTTTTATCTTTACCTAAGTATTACAATGCCAAATCACAAAAAAAGTTCAAGAATTAAACCTAAACGAATGCCAGTATACCAACTCGGTTAACCCCGTAAAAACTCATTGCTCAACCTCACGTACTCACATAGCACACGTTCCCTCCATAAATACGTTAGTTTAATCCTGCAACACGAACGAGCATTTAAATTCTCTGCTCCGTTGCTCTAAATTGTGCAAATACTGCGAAGCAACGTTAGTTTTTTATATAACACTTGCCGGGAATTCAGTCTCACACATTGCGACTGCAAACGATGCGCACTGTGCGGTATGAAAGAAATTTTATTCCACGCACGCTCAAGCTGTGGAATGAACTCCATACTGTGGTTTTTTCAAGCAACTACAATATGGGGTTCTTCAAGAACGGCATTAGAAGGTTTTTACAGGGCCGGCAGCACGAGTGTAACGCGTTGACGATATATGGACGTTAATATACCTCTGCCTACTTCTACGAAGATTTACAGTCGCGAGTATAAGTATATATGTATTGTGATTGTCAAAATGAAATAGTAAAGACGTAAGGACCTTCACAAGTCCTCTAAACTACTCAGACATGGACAGATCGGTCCTATTTAGACGTCGAATGAAGAGGTAATGGAGTGTAAACGTTCCGACCCAGCGAGCGAGAGGTGCCACTTATTTATAGATGATACAAGAAGGTTTAGAGAGAGGTAACTTGTCTGTTATGATGTCTTTTTAGGTTCCCGTACCTCGAGAGGTAAAACGGAACCCTTATAATATAAGACGGACATTGAAGTGATCCACTTCAATGTCCGTCTGCTGGCTAGACCTTTTTCTCAGGAATGTGTGGAGGTAACAAGTTGGAACCTCATCTTACCTGATAGTAAGCTAAAGGCAAAGTCATCATTTTTAAGCACGTTCTTCATCAAGATTGATCTGATGCGGACTGTACGAAGAACAGAATATTTGACCTTAGCGTGCGATTCTGATTTGCACTTTGCACACAAAATAGGACATGTCCTTCAGAACTCCCACTATGACTAACAAAGAATTGGTATCACTATTCAGCGGGGTAATGCCGCCAGCCTTTTGAGCACGGTATAGGTCGATGGGGAGGAATTCTACGATGCCTAAAAGTTACAGTCTCTCTCTCTTTTATGTTTGTTTTTTTTTTCATTTTTGTATACATATATTGTGCTGTTATTGAATGAATTTTACAGCATTAAGTATGCTAATGTAACTATACAAATCGAATACATAGGGAAAAACATCTTCTCGGGCGGGACTCGAACCCGCGATCTTTCCCTTACAGGGGGAATGCCACTGTCGCCTTAAAAACGGATAAGAAGGGAAACTTTAATCACACCTTGCGTGTCTCGGTACCCGAGTTGGTCAAGGCGTTCCCAGGGAAAGATTGCGGGTTTGAGTCCCGCCCGAGAAGATTATTTTTCCCTATGTATTCGAATTGTGCTGTTAGTATTTTAGCTAGTATAGTTTTTTACATTGTATATTGTTGAATTTGTTTGTGGAATTATATAAATTTGTTAACCTCAAATAAAAAGGCTAACATGTGCCAACAAGTCTGAATCAACATGGTGCGTAAATATTAAACACTTAGCGAGCGAGCCTGTGACAATCGATACCTTATCTGGTTCATTCACAATCTGGATGTTTCGTGTTTATCTGTGACGTCAGGGTCTGGCTGGAGTAGAGACACCATGACTCCTACGTCTACTGAACTGATTCTACTTGACAACAATTTTTTCAGAGCTTTCAGATAGCGCGCTATGTAATGGCGCCCATGAGCCGGAAGGTCATCAGGTCTGCGTCGTTCCCAGTTGCATCCGAACTCAGACTGACATGAGCCTGCGAAGAACGAAGGCGAACCTAACCTCCGTCCTCCATGAGCCCTGGCCTAGGGCTGATCGGTGGAGCCGCCTGTCACCCTAGCAGAAGCAGGCCGCAGCGGCGGCGCAAAGTGCGTCACCCCGTTCCCCGGGCTAGATGGGGACACTATGGTCCCCACAACCCGAAGGAGGCCATCTCGAAAGAGATCTGCCGGGGTGCGAGAGATATGCTTTCGGCAATTTCACCTTCGGCAGCCAAAGACCCAAGACGGTGTGCGTTTTGGTCGGTTTGAGTCCGACATAACCACCTCCACCGGCTCCGTGGGGATTTTTCGCACGATAAAAAAAGACTGAAGTGAAGCCTCAAAAAGGAATACTATAGTAGTGCTATCTTGTTCACACTTATTACCACGCACGAATGCGAGCGAGATGGCACTACTTTACGATTCCTTTTTGCGGCTTCATTTGCTAATTCTATATGTTCCGTCCATGTTATTTTTTTAGTCTAAGCATCCAAGGTATTCAAACCCGAAGTAATTTTTTTTTATTTAAGGTAGGTCAATATTATCTACGTCACCTCACCTGATAGTAAATTAAAAGTAAAATCTGAAAGGTCACCATCACAGACACCAACAATGTTACAACGCTTAAAGGACCCGGGACTGTAGGAAGAAGGAAGCACACGTTTAGTACGCTTGCGAATTGATGAAGGAGACTTAGATGATCTCCAACTATAAATTTAAAACCTCTGTGAAGACCACCTGACAATAAATTTAAAACCTTTGTGAAGACCACCTTATGTAAAAAAATCACTTCCAAAAAGTTTAAAATAAATGGAGTTTGCCTTTTAACTTTAACGGTTGCCATGTCGGGGGACCCTAAGTGGTTAAGCATTTCGTTATATTATCGGAACAATTCAAGGTGAAGAAGATGATGAAGAAATTCGTATTCCGATATGTTGTGGCGGCGGCCATCTTGGACCGATTTTTTCCAAACATAGCTAAGAACACTCCCGACAAATATACCTTTCAAACAAAAAAAACTACATCCACACATACACACACACAGACACGTTAAACTTATAACACCCCGTCGTTTTTGCGTCGGGGGTTAAAAAAGCATGTTATAGGACCTTGAAGTCAAAAATGTCTAGCTTGAGTATGGTGCAGGCCTCTCGTAAATTGCTGTAATTACGGCATAATGTTTAAATAGGAACGCGAACTTCTTAGTCTTTATTTTTATGTAAACTTAGGTTAGTTATTTTATCATAAGTTTTTTTTACATACTTTAATTATCTTCACACGAAACAAATGTACATTCGCCCATATTTAATATTAAGAAATCATTTTTTGTAAACTGACGTCTGTAAAATACTACAGTGGAGTTTTTTGTGCCGTTTCTTCTCCACTGGTGCCTATGAAGCGGTGGTAAACTTAGTTTTAAGCAGAATTTGACGTCACAAAGCGTAGTAGTGCTACACAATTTTGAATAAATACTTTCACTTTGACTATAGATGTTAACCTCATTGTCACCCTAACATCATCCGAATATACAGACATAAACAAAGAGATCCTTATCCGGATAGATTGTTAATAGGAACTGATTCCGTCCCTTTGTGTCATCATAATAGACTTGTATAGAGTAAACAATACCGTGCCAAAAGCTAATCTTTTAGCGCATTGTGTCGTATAAGGCGACTAAGGGATAGGGCTGTTCTCCATCCGACAGTGAACATACAGCCCATGACAAATTGCCCGCTGGACGGTAATAGGCTCACCCCCTGTTACGTGGGACTGAAATCATAGTGAAATTAAAAAAAAATGTGGGTGTTAAAACACATGTACTTTTTCAAGCTATTTCAATTTTAAGTTGAAATATGAATCCATATGCAATGTAAAGTAGGTATGTCCGATACTATTTTAGTTTTGTTCCATTTATTATAATAATCTGTGAACCATATCTGGTAGGACATAGCGTACATAACATAGCTTTTAAGACCTTTATACCTAACCTATGATCCACAGTATACTCAATGTTTAACAATGTATATACGGTATAAAAGAATTTGACCAATTACTTTTATGTAAATATGAGACAAATGCTCTCGACAGTTTGCAGCGACGTGCGGTCCGCATTATTGGGAATCCTGAGGTCACGAACACTCTCGAGCCTTTGCAGATGCGTAGAGATGTTGCGTCTTTGGCAGTATTCTACCGTCTCTACCATGGTGAATGTTCTGATGAGCTCTTCCAATTAGTCCCACCCTCTCATTTCCTTCACAGGACAACACGCGCATGGCTAAGATGCCATCCGTATACCGTGCAGAATATACCTGCTAGAACCAAGCGTTTCAGTGACTCATTCCTATGCCGCACTATCAAGACCTGGAACTCCCTGCCACGTGTTTCCTTCTTCATATAGTCCCGGGTCCTTTAAGCGGGGCGTGAAAAGCCTATGTGGCGTGGCGGTAGTGCACGCGACTGCCACGCAGGAGGCGCGGGTTCGATTCCCGCTCAGTGCAAATATTTGTATGCATGAATATGGCTATTTGCATTGGTCTGGGTGTTTCTATGTATAATATGTATTTATTTACATACATATTATACATAGAAACACCCAGACCAATGCAATTTATATACAAAAATAAATAATTACAAAAAATAAAATTATTTACAAAAAAAAAGTATATAAGTATGTTTATCCGCATTCTAGATTCCATAACACAAGCTATAAAAGCTTACCATGGGTCTAGATAGCGTTGTGTAGAATGTTGTGGAATATTTATTATTATTTATTTTATTATATCTGATGAGGCTGTCAAGCTGAGTGCAACCACTGTTAACGTGGTACATATTTACGATGGTGACCCTCTTTCCGAGACTTTGCCTTTAGCTTACCATCAGGCAAGGTGAAGTCAAATTGACGTGTCCTTTATAAAAAAAACTATTTACGGGAATGAATTTTGAATATGAAACGGGAATTCGGCAACTTGTCCGGAACCGCGGGTAAAGTTATAAAATATATCTTTCGCAAAAAATACGAAATTTCAAAATTCAAATCTAATATTTCAGAAAACTTTTTTTGATGTCCAAGGTCAACCCGACCAGTAATTTCCCACGGGACCGCGTTGTCTTGTGAGGTGGGAAGTTATTGTAAGTCAAGGTTGGAAAGCGACCTTTCGCCATGTGACACCATGGATCGATAGCTTGGCAGACGCTTATGGGCTTTGTTATAGACTGGCATATACCCATAATTTGGTTTGTTCCCTTTCTGGTACACTTTCCTTTTAGAGACACTTTTTGAAAATCCCCGCTTTTGTTCCCTTTTGATACAGCTTTGTCTAGTATAAGCGAATAAAGTTCCATTTACATATTTCAAAACTAGCTTTTGCCCGTGGCTCCGCCCACGTGGATGTCGGTTATCGCTACCAGACATAGCCTATGTCCTTTCTCAAGGTCTAATCTACCCATATACCAAATTTCATCAAAATCGGTTCACTGGTTTAGGCGTGAAAGCGTAACATACAGACAGAGTTACTTTCGCATTTATAATATTAGTATGGATTAAACATTATAATAGGTCATTAACGTGAATTGCGTTGGCCCAATTGTCGGTGACCCCTCTCAAGCCAGAATTGAACACTGGAGAGCACAGGGTCCACTACCAACCCTTTTCGTCCCGCTTTCAGAGGAACTCCCGCCTGGACATGATCTGCCCTGGAACAGATGGAAGTCTTTAAATAGACTCCGGACTCGGGTTGGCCGAAGCAAGGAATGCCGGGCCAGATGGGGGTTCTCGGAGGGGGCGGACCTGCGATGTGAATGTGGAGTTACTCCACAGATAATGGCCCACCTGTTGACATGTGCTAAATGCCCATACACATGTACACCGCAGGACCTTATGTGTGCCTCCGAGAACGCCATACAGGTGGCAGCACACTGGGAGAAGATAATTTGAGGGCCGAGGCGCCATCGCCACGATAGAAGAATAAAAAATAAAGTTTAAAACTAAAACCCGACTACCGAAAAATTACGCTCTAAAAAGTAACAAACAAGAAAATATCAAGGATACCCGTGGTCGTATGCCACGTTTTCCCTAGGATATATTGTTTTGTTAGAGTAAGTGGCATACGACCACGGCTATCCTTGATATTTTCTTGTTTGTTACTTTTTAGAGCGTAATTTTTCGGTAGTCGGGTTTTAGTTTTAAACTTTATTTTTTATTTATATTATTTTGGGCAAGGTAAAGCTAATAATTTATACATATTTGAAATGTGCTTATTAAGCCCTTTAATTTGATGCCAAACACGGCATATTTATCTCAAATTTATTTTTTTACACAGTACCTTATGCCCGCTAGAGGGCGCCACACAAGATTGAGGGACACGTCATATAGCCTATAACCATCGGACGATAAAGCCGCTTGTAACGATACCTCATTTGTTCACTTCTAATAAGTAGTTGAGGAGCTATGAGGGAACAAATGAACATACATACATACATACATACATACATAGCCTGTCAAAATCATAACCCTCCTTTTGGCTTCGCCGTAGTCGGGTAAAAAGAACGTGAATTTCCTCGTAGAAACATTTTCCTCGTAGATAAACTTTTTAAAAATGGCAACTTGTTAAAAATAAATATTGAGGCAGTAGGTGTAGTAGATGAGTGGACTCCGGGCAATCGGGATTGGGACTCGGAACATGTAAGAAACCTCAAAAATTATCAGCCCAATAAAAAATTATGAAAACGGTTTTTTTTTTATCGTGCGATAAATCCCCACGGATACCACCCCCACGGAGCCGGTGGAGGTGGTTATGTCGGACTCGAACCGACTAAAACGCACGCCGTCTTGGGTCCTTGGTTGCCGGAGGTGAGATTGCCAAAAGAATATCTCTCGCACCCCGGCAGACCCAGGACCATCTCTTTCGAGATGGCCTTCGGGTTGTGGGGACCACAGTGTCCCCATCTTGCCCCGGTTACGGGGAGGCGCACTTTGCGCCGGCGCCGCGGCCTGCTTCTGCTAGGACGACAGGCGGCTCCACCGGCCAGCGCTCATGGAGGAAGGAGGTCGTTCTGCGACCTCCGACATCCGGTTCGCGTTCGCTCTGCGCGGGCTTCCCGGGCCCGGAGTCTAGTATGGACCCGACCGGCCGCCTCCTTCTCGAGCATTACTTGCTCGCAGAAGGAGGTGGCCGCACCCCATGATAACGGTTACAAATAAATAGAACAAAAAGTGTATCTAAAAGGAACGATTGCTAGAGTTTGAAAAATGTGCCAAAAGGGAATAAAAGCGGGAATTTTCAAAAAATAAAGTGTACCAAAACGGAACATACCTTCCACCCGATGTTTGTTAGTTTACTTTCGACAATTTTTACGGTAATTTCACATTGCCTCTGTGGCGTGGCGGTAGTGCACGCGACTGCCACGCAGGAGGCGCGGGTTAGATTCCCGCTCAGTGCAAATATTTGTATGCATGAATATGACTATTTGCATTGGTCTGGGTGTTTCTATATATAATATGCATGTATTTACAAAAAAAAAACTATATAAGTATATTTATCCGCATTCTAGATTCCATAACACAAGCTATGAAAGCTTACCATGGATCTAGATAGCGTTGTGTAGAATGTTTTGGAATATTTATTTATTATTATATGTATTTGGCCAATTTGTGTACTGCAAAGTCGACCCTGGCTGGTCTGTCCATTCACCTTTTTTTACATCCATCGCGAATTAAACAGACAAACAGACAAAAGTCCAACAAGAAAAAAAAAATTAACCGTTAATATTATATTACCCAAGCATTTTCTTTTAATATTTCCAAAGCACAGACACAGCTACATTCCAATATACTCGTATATAATAGTATAGATGGGAAGTTTGGGAACATTGACGCATGGGAATTCGTTGGCCTTGAAGCTTTGATTGAGCTTTTAGTCATAATAATTGAATTCCCATGAGTTTCGTATTTGAAGGTTAATTCTCAAAATCTCAATATTCAAGAATGCTACTGAAGGTATTCAGTTCTGAATCTCAATTTATCTGAGTGCAGATCTATCCCGGCAGAGTAGAATTTGGTCCACCCCATCTCTTCCCATGCGGTGTCGTACAAGGCGACTTAGGGATAGGGCTGTTTAACATCACACAGATATATACAGCCCAGACTGAGCCTCATATACATATCAACACAGTAGTACCAGGAAAACGGCGATAGGCTCACCCCCTATTACGTGGCCGAGTACATTGTTGGTGGAAGGTGGGTGTTATTTCGTCTCTGTCTAACCCTCCGGGGATAAAGGCGTGATTATATGTATGTATGTAGATCGCTTGGACAATCGATGAAATCTCTCAATCTGTCTTCAGATAAATTGAGATTTAGGATTCTAGGGTCCGTATTCCAGAATGACACTCAACCTGCATCTCGATTTATCTGAGGACAGATTGTATAGGCGATATATCAAATCTGTCAATCTGTGTATACAATCTGTCCACAGATAAATCGCGATTCAGGCTGAGACTCAGGCAGATTGTATAGACAATCTGTCAGATTTGACAGATTGTGTATACAATCTGCCCCCAGATATATCGATATTCAGAACTGAGTACCCTCAGTAGCATTCTAAAATACTGATCTTCCTCACAAAAATACACTATAAAAATCGGCAAACTTGTAAAATCTTCACTTTTCCGCATTCTCCTCCAATTTTTCAAGCAAGATTTCTTTTTCAACCCACATTTTATTACTATTTTACTTCGAAAGGGAGGTTTAATATTCGTCAAAGAAGCTTGATCATCTTCTCTCCCTACCTGCCGTTTGGAAAAGTCATGAAAGAATCCTACTAATATTATAAATGTGAAAGTTTGTGAGAATGGATGTGTGGATGTGTGGATGTTTGTTACTCTTTCACGCATAAACGGCTGGACCGATTTGGTTGAAATTTGGTATGTATATAGGTTATACCCTGGATTAACATATAGGCTTTTATCCCGGTCAACAGGGATAAAAGCGTTTAAGTAACGATAATTCTCGACAATGACGGAAAAAAATAAGTTGTCTGGGAGCTTTCAACGAAAACGCTGCCTAAACCCTTTAAGATATAACAAAATAATGTATAGTGTAATTGTCTATCTTATATAGATCTACAGAAAAGTCCGCGATACCATATGTCCAGCTCTTAAGGATAACATACTATATCCATTTAAATACTTAAAAAAATAGGCAATTATATAGTGCTAACTTGGAAAGCTATTTATACAAATACGTTATTAATCCTTATAATTTTAAATAGATTGGTTGGCTTAAGCATTTCATGCAGATTATTTTTTCTCTTTACACCATGCAAATTAAATAAATACTTTAGGAGATATAGCAAAATCAAATAACGCGCAAAACAATAATTTCATGTCGCTGACTGACTAGACTGGCACGCGCGGGCGGGGTGGGTGGGGATCAAGTCGTTCATCGCTGAGTGCGCGACCCAAACGCGGGCAGACGCGTGAGGGCAGACGTCGTTGACGGTTGTGTCCGTTACGTGAATTTTCAAGGCACTAGCAATTAGTTAAAAACGCACTTTAGGGTACCTATTATTGTATTGGCGGGCCTTTTTTACCAGGTATCGCTGCTACATTACTGAGTGGTGGACGGACGGCACACTCGGTATTTAAATTACCGCTTAATCTGGCAAGCGAAGAAACCCCAACGTGCAACATCAGCAAGAACAGTTCCCGTGGCGCCCTCTTAAAAGAATATGAGCTGATCGTGTGGGACGAGTGCACGATGTCACACAAACGCGCCATCGAGGCGCTAGATCGCTGCCTACAAGACATACACAGCAAACGAAAATTGATGGGTGGTGTAGTAGTATTATTGGCAGGGGATTTCAGACAGACTTTACCTGTTATTGAGAGAGGCACTGCAGCAGACGAGATTAATGCGTGTCTAAAGGCATCATATCTGTGGACTAAAGTTGAAAAGCTTTATCTTACCACCAATATGCGAGTCCAGTTATTTAGCGATACCGAGTCAGGAGCATATGCTGAAAAACTCCTAGAAATTGGTGAAGGCCACCTACACACCGACCAAGAAGGTATGGTACTTTTCACACATCACTTTTGCCATGTCGTGGAGTCGGAAGACGAGCTCATTGATCAAGTTTTTCCGAATCTGCAACAAAATATTCTTGACGAAAATTGGTTGTGTGAAAGAACCATACTGGCACCAAAAAATGACACTGTTGCAAAAATAAATAAAAAAATCTTGGACAAACTAACGAGCGACACATCAGTGTACAACTCCGTCGACACAGTTATGTCATCCGATGACAGTACGAGCTACCCCGTGGACTTCCTGAACTCTTTGGAGTTATCTGGGGTGCCATCGCATAAGTTAGAATTAAAAGTAGGTGTACCCGTTTTGTTAATGCGTAACTTGGATGCGCCAAGATAATGCAACGGTACTCGGTTACGAGTGACTGAATTAGGAAGGCATATTGTGAAGGCAACCATCTTAACTGGAGAAGTAAAGGGAATCAATGTTCTTATACCGCGTATCCCAATAATACCCAACAATTTACTATTTAATTTTAAACGCCTGCAGTTCCCTTTAAAAGTTGCGTTTTCAATGACCATCAACAAATCGCAGGGTCAAACCTTAAAGGTAGCAGGCTTACATTTAGGCTCACCATGTTTTTCCCACGGCCAGCTCTATGTGGCTTGCTCCCGCGTTTCTAAATCGCAAAATCTACATGTCTTTGCTGAACGAAATAAATCTTTTAATGTAGTTTATAGGAGTATATTGCAGTAGCTATAACTTTTGTATTACCATCACCATCAATCATTATATCCGTACCTATCTATCCTTCTCAAAAATTTTCAAATTCTTCAAATTCAAATTCTTTAGGGTCCCGTTCTTACATTGGAGACACAACCTTAAAAAAAGACGTAAGCTTATTTATTCTTCGATTTTGTTATTTTTGCAATAGGCTGCTTTTTATCAACACACCACGCGGGCGAAGCCGCGGGCGGAAGCTAGTGACAAATAAATGATGAAATTTCGCCGCAAGCTAGGAATATTATTATGGACATACCTCGGACCGCAGATACCATTCCCAAAGGAAAATGAATAAATTATTTGACTACGAAACTGACCTTGAATAAAATTTTATTGTTGAATACTAGATGTTGGATGACACGCCCGCTTGGTTTTAACATCACACCACTCGCCATATCCAGGGAGTTCTTTCTCATATATTGCGACCAGAAACAATGCGCACTGTGCAGTATGAAAGAAACTTCATCCCACGCACGCTCAAGTTGTGGAATGAATTCCCTGCTGTAGTTTTTCCAAGCGACTACAACATGGGGTTCTTCAATAAGGGCATTAGAAGGTTTTTTCAGGGTCTACAGTACGAGTGTATAGTAGTTCTGTCCCGAGCGGATTCGGCCGCAGTGACTGGTTTCTGATTAATGAGAGGTTCGTTGGTGTGCTCTCAGGTGACTGATGTAGCCTATCTTTGAAGCGCATGTACGGCCACATACGCTACAAGTCAGTACCCCCCCGACGTAGTTGTAATGTATGGCCCCAGGTGGGCGAGCATTGAGCTCCTCTCGTTTTGCATCGAGCTCCTCTCTCTTTCTCGTCTCAAATTCGGACACGTTAGTGTGCACGGTGTTCCTCCACCATGATCTGTCCGCCGCCATTGTCTCCCACCGTGACGGATCGAGCTCACAACGTTTCATGTGTCTCTTAGGCACATCTTTGTACTGGAGGAATTGGCCGCCTTGTTTGCGCTTGCCATTCTGCAGTTCGGAGTAGAAAAAGCGCTTAGTCAACAGCACGAGTGTAATGCCCTGGTGTTGCATACGTCCATAGGCCACGGTAACCAATTTCCATTAGGTTTGCCGGGTGCTTCATAAAGACGTTAGTCCTGATTGCATCCGAGGCCACGGTGCCCTCGGAGCTCAGGGTCCACCTGCCGTGTGCTTCTATTGTCTAGTATAAAAAAATATAGGCAAAGATTTCCACCAACTACGCGCATCAGCTAGTAACTTAATCAAAGCTTATGTTTAAAGATGTTATGCGTAGGTACAAAGCAGAAGTTTTAAGTATCTCATTGAGAACATTAACAAAGTTAAATCGTTCTCACTTGCGAGTTTACAATTCACAAACGGATAACTTTCAACAACATATTGTTTGAACAATTTCGTACGATTTAGTATCTACTGGTGGGCGATGATATGGTTTACCTATTTTCTTTATTAATTTAAGTTTATGAGTTTTAAGATATGTTTCTTTAATATGTTGAAGAAAGTTCAATCAAGCAATTAGCCAATCGCCCACTGTTGGATAGAATAGGATAGGCCTCTCCCAATATTGAGAGGCTTTGGCCTACAGTTTCCACGCTGGCCAGACGGGTTGGTACAGGGTTTTATTTCGAGTTTTCCTTCTCTCGCAGTGATATCGTCTCCGTGTTTTTCCCTAGCCTGCTTCTGACACAGTGACAGGCGGCTCCACCTTACGAATTGATTGTAACAATTGATACCATAAATGTACAGGACGTTATTTCTGCTCCATCACAGAGCTTAAGTTTATGAGTACATTAATAACTACCCATACGTTATTATTGTTTGAGATGATTAAAAAATGTCCATCCAAAGGTTGCCTGTAAGAGATCGCTTGTAGTTATAAGGCCGAAAGGAGATTGCCCACTTTTCAATGGACCGCCGTTTCATAACAAATAATTTTGTATGACGGTGAAACTCGGATATTAAATTGGATTGATATCGTACTTTCATAGGAAATAAAAAATATTCTGTTATTTTGTGGGGTTTTCTCTCATTTTTCGTTTTGCTGTTCAAATTAGGGTTAAGTTTTGAAGCAAATGTCCATCAATTCGTCAAATCAATTTTGTCCAGAAAGTGCTAGTCGCTACATGGATGAACAGGGAATTAATTTAAATAAGATAGAAGTAATAGTTCCACACACTTATAAATAACCCTGATACCTATAGGTACACCAATGTTTACATTATAACTCTATTTAATGTATGGTCGCGCCACCGTTCATATAGTTACGATAAATCTTTGTCAACCTATAGCTTGCACTTGCGTGAAAGTCATAGACATAATTTGGATCCGGTAGGTGGCACTGCAATCGTGTTATAGGACTGTGCCGAGCGAAGTCGGGGTGGGTTAGCTAGTTACTTACCTACTAGGTTATGCTAAATGTACCTACAGGTTTGTATAGGAAGTAGAAAATGAAATTGCTAGAATATTTTAAGCAAGTTTTATTAATCTATGATCTCATCATCGTCATATTCATGAAATATGTTGAGCAAAAATGCAGCTGGCGGTTGAACGGATCCAAATCGAACCCAACTTAGGCACCACAATATAGTCATAATGTGGGCACAGCACAAGTCCTCAAAAAGGTTCTAGAACGTGCAGTAATCCCAAGACTCGACTGTACACATACTCAATACAATAATCAATAATATGTTATTAACACAACACTCAACACGACACTCAATAATAACATCCACCCATCCATGTACTCCCATCTGTAAATCCCCGAAGGGGTAGGCAGAGGTGTATTAGCACCCACGTTTCGCCAATTATGATATTCCCAGCGGCTCCTTTTTCTTGAGCTGTATGTTTTTGATCCAATCAATAATAACACTATCAATAAAAAGTAAAAACAAAACCGCACATTCGTTAATAAAAAGACGTTTTGTTTGAAAGGAGCTCTACCATGACCATAGACATGACACGACAGTTTTCAACTTTTAACAGTTTGTATTTCGTTCAAAGAGCTAGTTTTTATCATTTTTCACAAATTCACAAACGGCATGGTCTCGCATACAACAAAATAGCTCTAAAAGCGTCCTCTACGAACCTACCCTCATTGTCATAATCGCATAGATACATTTTGATTTAGATAGCATACTTCATGATTCAAAACGCTAAAAACATTGTATTTTGTCAGTTAAAATAATTCCCATTTACTGATTTTCTTATATATAAAATCTTTGATAAACGTGCTAAAAAGTCCCTGATAAAATTATTTTTTATCGTCAGTATTTACATGGGCAGGTAACTACTTCCATCTCAACAATATTATTCCTACTCCATTTGAAACTATCTATGTTATGTGCATTTGAGTAAGAAGACAATTATAATCGATTACACCACTAATTACACCAAAGTTTAAACCCCACATACGATTTTGTTTGAGTGAATTAAAAGATTGTTAAAAAAATATTTCATGATTTATCAAGTTACTTATGTAGCCATACACTTTTTGTTTAGGTTTTTCAAAAACGAAACGAACATTGGCATTCTCCTTTGTACATTTTTCATAATGTGTTCGTACAAGTACTAAAATTTATGAGTGTACAATACAGATTTTTCTTATCTTTTATCTTCTGCTAGTTTCAATTATTAATGCAGAAATCAAACAAGTAATGGTCTTTCACATTAGAAATTGTTTGGTCTGTAAAGTCAGTCTAGTATAATTATAAAAATATAATTATTCAAAATAAAAAACCCGACTGATACTGAAAAGATCGAAATAAGTTTCATAGCAGGCGGTTCCCATTAATTTTCATCTAGTTTATGATTTGCAAATGAGTACCGCTTACTATTAAACATAATTCGATCTTTCCAGTATCAGTCGGGCTATAATTTTTGAATAAATTATATTTCTTAATACTTTTTAGTAACGATATGCGATAAGTATATATTAGTAGCTTTTGCCCGCGGCTCCGCCCGCATGGATGTCGGTTATCGCGACCAAACAGACAGACAGAGTTACTTTCGCATTTATAATATTAGTATGGATATGGATTTGTAATCACCTTTTAATTATCTTCATTTTGATACTCTCCCTAATAATTTCGACTGAAAATATTTTTTGACACCATACATTTTGGCACCAAAAGTTCATCATATAGTTTTTTTCTCTTTTCATGTATCCAAGAACACTTGGGTGATAAATACCTTTAGTTTGAGACGTTAATCATTTAAATCCGTGCTGTGGTTCAGAAGATAACATAACATAACATAAACTCACGCCTGTATTCCCCGAAGGGGTAAGCAGAGGTGCTAGCACCCATATTTCGCCAGTTTATGTTTAGGTCCCAATGTAATAGATGGCGAGCCTATTGCCATTAACCGGGCACTTATAAACCTGCGATAAATACACACATAACTTCGAAAAGCATCGAGAAGTCATTGGTGTGTGCCATGGTAAACCTGGGATCGAACCTGAGACCTCGTCTCAGCAGTACATTACCCATACCACTAGGCTACCGCAGGCATTCAGGGTTCAGAAGATATGAGGTAATAAAGAATATTACAAACATACATACAAGATACGCGCGAAAAACATAACTCTTCTTGACAGTTGGGTAAAAAGGCGAAAAATGCAACAAAGTAAGTCCTAACATACCTGTGCAGTATTCACAGACATGAATATAAAAAAGCTGTTATCATTTATCAGCGATAAGGCTTTCATAACAGTCCACTTAGTTAATGAAAGTACTGATATCGTATCTATCTACACGCGGCTGTAGCGAGCGTGTAGGCAGAGAGGTACTTGTCACGTAATATAATAAATTCAATAGAGAATTATACCGACAGAAGGTTTTTATTTAGATCTATCTCTAGCGTCTGTAGGTTAGTGGTTAAGGAATCGGCTCTACGATCCAGAGGTCCCGGGTTCGAATCCTGGCCATTACACAACCGACGTGAACCCACTCCTAGCAAAAGCAATTTAGCTTAGTTGGAGGGGTTACAGGAAATATTAGTAATTTCAGTTGCTAATATTCTTTAAAAAAAACTATTTCTCTGGACATATCTTGGACCTAAACTGTGCCTGTGTGACCTAAATTTATACTCGAACTATTTATTTAAATTATGTACAACTTTTTGACGTCAAAATCTGCTTAAAACTAAGTATACCACCGCTTCCTAGGCACCAGTGGAGAAGAAACGGCGCAACAAACTCCACAGTAGCATTTTACAGACGTCAATTTAAAAAAGTGATTTCTTAAGACTAAATATGGACGAATATACATTTGTCTCATGTCAAGATGATTAAAGTACATAAAAGCAATCTTATAATAAAATATTTAACCTAAGTTAAAAATAAAGAAGTTCGTGTTCCTATAACAATATTATGCCGTATTTATAGCAATTTAGGTGGGGCCTGCACCATGCTCAAAACAGACATTTTTATATTTGATAACACACCGGTCAGGTCTAAAATAAACTCAGGGGAAAAGTACAAGCTTTTCCCCTGAGTTTATTTTAGACCTGACCGGTTTCGCCTTAAGGCATTCTCAAAGGTTTACATTGATGTTTTAAGAAGAGTGTTTCGGGATTACAATTCTCAAAACATCAATGTAAACCTTTGAGAATGCCGTAAGGCGAAACCGGTCAGGTCTAAAATCAACTCAGTGGAAAAGTACAAGTGTGTTATTCAATATGTGTAGCAGATTCCACCAAGCGCCATCAATCTCCAGTATAAAGACATTTTTAGACGCGCAGTACACGTTCCTTGGGCCTCTTTTGATTACATCACGGGGTGCTGCGGTGGTGGGCGAGCTCAAATTCACCAAGCATAGATTCTTACAAAACACTCCGCACGCCAAGGCCCCGTTTGTCTCCCGATACTGTCTCTACCAGCTCCATTTATTACCCACGACGGAACGGAGATGGTGTTGTGCGTTTGGGGTGAGAGGATGTTTGTGTTTGTTTGTGCAAATCCATGTTGCCATTTTCTCCGAAACTACCAATCCAATTTTGATGCCGTTTTCAGTTTTGGGTTTGGCGTTAATTGGAGCATGTTCTTAAACAGGTGTTACAATGACAAGTTAACAGGGGGCGCTACAGCAAGCATTTTTAATGCAAATCAATGTTGCCAATTTTCTCCAAAAATACTAGTCTCATTTTGATGCAGATTTCAGTTATGTTGGTTGTTAGGTATGGGTTTGATTGGTGCATGTTCTTAGATAGGTGATAACCCACTAGGGGGCGCTGCACTAAACATTTTTAGAATTATATTTTATACGTCGTGGGTTATTTCAAAATTTTCAATTATATTACTTGTCATTTCAAGGGACTAGTCTATTTCACTTTGATGAGAACGCGAAATTCAATTGGAGTTTCTCTAAAACTAAATTAGTGCTGTACGGATCACTTTGAATCAGTTTGGATCAGTCGGATCGTGTTAAAAGATTGCTTTTAAACGATAATCCGATTTTTCATCATACCCTCGCATTTTATGAGTTCCTGCAGGTAAATTTACCAGCGGCGGTAGCTTAGTGGTTAAGGAGTCGGCCTTACGATCAAGAGGTCCCGGGTTCGAATCCTGGCCATTACACTACCGACGTGAACCCACTCCTAGCACAAGCAATTTAGCTTAGTTGGAGAGGTTAGACGGAATATTAGTAACTTCGGTTCTAATAATATTCTTTAGTAAAAAAAATGCTGGCGTGCCACAGGGTTCCCTTTTATCTCCCACTCTCTTTCATAAATCAATGACATGCTCTCCACCAGCAGCATTCATTCCTATGCAGACGATAGCACCTTACACGGGAGTTATCATGGACATCCTGCGGCCAAGCAGTCTGATATCTCGACGTGCGGTCCGCATTATTTGGAAACCTGAAGTCACGAACACTCTCGAGCCATTGCTGATGCGTAGAGATGTTGCGTCTTGGCAGTATTCTACCGTCTCTACCATGGTGAATGTTATGAAGAGCTCTTCCAATTAGTCCCAACCTCTCCTTTCCTTCACAGAACAACACGTGCAGGGCTAAGATGTCACCCGCTTACGGTGCAGGATATACCTTCAGCTTTATTGCCATCTAGCGGGATGCAGTCAATTGACGGACCAAATATTAAAAAAAATACCAAGCGGTTTGGTGAATCATTCCTAAGCCGCACCATTAAGACCTGGATTCTTCCTACAGTCCCGAGTCCTTTAAGCGGGGCGTGAAAAGGCATCTGATGAGGCCGTCAAGCTGAGTGCCACCCATTGTTAACATGATACATGTTTATGATGGTGACCCTCTTTAAAAGCAGGTAGTGACTATTACATACCACATGGTAATAAAACGGTCAAGTGTGTGTTTGGTGGTACCACGGTTCTGGAGTCCTTTCCGAGACTTTGCCTTCAGCTTACCATCAGTCGAGGTGAAGTCAAATTTACGTAACTTCTATAAAAAATGGAGAAATACCTATCTTATCCAATCCAGCTATTTGAATCCTACATAAATGAATATTAGAACAATTCCTTTAGGATCCACTATTAAGCTGTACCTAAGTTTCCACTCAGCTAGCGAAGTCGGAAGGCTTTCATCCGAACGGAAGCCTTAAACGCTGAAAGTTTTATATAACCACCGTTCTAATGGTTCGTAAACAAGTTATATAACCTGGGTTTAATGTGTATACTACCTGTGAACTGTTGTGCTTAAGTAATGATAAGACTGTTTTCAAAGAATCAAAGAAACAATTTCGTTTATATCAGTTTAGGCACATAAAGAGCACACATATGAACGTCAGAATTTTACATAAGTATCAGGAATCTTAAGAATAATAAATGAAACAAATCATTTGAAAATGATTCTTTCGCTGGTTCGGTATGTTGGTTCTACTGAGAGGATACCAGCAAAAAACTCAGTGAACTCGATTATTCTTCTATTTAAAAAAAATAATGTTTAAAACTAAAACCCGACTACCGAAAAATTACGCTCTAAAAGTAACAAACAAGAAAATATCAAGGATAGCCGTGGTCGTATGCCACTTTTCCCTAGAATATACCTATTGTTTTGGTAGAGTAAATGGCATACGACCACGGCTATCCTTGATATTTTCTTGTTACCCGACTGCCGAAGGAAGGAGGGTAATGTTTTTCGAGACTATGTATGTATGTATGTATGTATGTATGTATGTCCATTTATTTGGCACGGCCTACAGCCTGAACGGCTTGACGGATTTGAACATGTAAGGTGTCATTTGATTCGTCGTGATTGCGTGAGTGACACTGGGTACATTAAAATTTCTAGAAAATCAAAATGGCGGAGTTTTGGCGCTAAAATGAAAACCTTGAAAATAGTTCTTGCACGCTCTACAGTCTGAACGGTTTGACGGATTTTGACATGTGAGGTGTCATTTGATTTGTCGTAATTGTGTGAGTAACACTGGGTATATTAAATTTTCGAGAAAGTCAAAATGACGGATTTTTGGCGCAAAATTTGTTTGACCGCGTCGGTCGCAAAAACTACTGAACAAATTTCAATACGGTTTCATTTGTTTAAAAGGGCTTGGTCAAACTTAAAATTGGACGTTTGTTTGATTGCAATCGCTTAAGTGGAACCGGAGATATGAGCAAAAATATAATAATTAAGTTAGAATTTCGGTGATGTCCCTTCAATATGCAAAAATGATTAAGCCGGGGCGGGTCATTAGTTGATCTATAATCAATGCGCAATTTATTAAGGTACAAAGGATTAATGCTCTATTGCTTAAAATCGCTTCGTCTGTCTGAACTGTTGAAGTTTTCTATGCGTTTCAACTCGATTAATCCTTCACTTCAACGTTTACTATCTTGTGTTGTTTGGTGTCCGAACTAGTTCTTGCTATAGGAATAAATTCTACACGTTTTATTGGATCGTTTGCTTTCTTCTTCTCATCGTGTTGTTTATGTTTACGTGTCAGTGTGAATCTATATCATTTGCTTTCTCTTCATCTCAGGTTGTTTGTTGTCATAAATAAAATATGTCTTGTTAAATAAAAAAAGATTATTTGAGAAGAAACGTAATAAACAAAAGTCACAATTAACTTGTGATTTGTGTTTATTACGTTTCTTACCATCAGATTATTTTATTTTGCAAAATGGCGTTATCTCGCAAAACTAAAAACAATCGGACGAAGATCATCAAGTTAAAAACTGAAAGTCCTAATAAACGCGAGATTCGCCTTAAAAACAAAGGGAAAGAACTTCTCAAAATTACACCAAGCTGTTACCTGCAGCTCGTAAAGAGCTGATAGAAAATATTAGCCAATACTCTTGTCGTAAGCGTGGGTCTAGCGCTGACAGAGAACGAGGGCGAATTGCTAAATCTCAAACAAGACCAAAAGAGACGCTCTCATCTCGCCTACGAAGGTTGACTCAGATGTGAAAAGACGCTTTGGAAGTACGTGCCAAGGAATCATCATCCATACGCATACAACGATTGGATAAAATGCGGGAGCATGCTAAGAACGTTAGAGAGCTTGAGTCATCGATTTCTCACTCTGAGCGACTTGAGCAGATGCGAAAGCATGCTGAGAACGTTAGAGAGCTTGAGTCATTGACTTCTCACTCTGAGCGACTTGCACAGATGCGAAAGTATGCTGAGAATGTTAGAGAGCTTGAGTCATCGACTTCTCACTCTGAGCGACTTCAGCAGATGCGAGAGCATGCCAAGAATATCCGGAAGCTTGAGTCACCAACCTCTCGTTATCAGCGACTTGAGCAGATGCGTGAGCATGCCGAGAATACCCGGGAGCTTGAGTCACCAACCTCTCGTTATCAGCGACTTGAGCAGATGCGTGAGCATGCTGAGAATACCCGGGAGATTGAATCACCAATCTCACGTTCTCAGCGACTTGAGCAGATACGAGAGCATGCCGAGAACGTCCGAGACATTGACTCACCGACTTCTTGCTTTATTCAACGTGAACATGTGAGAGAACATGCAATGCTCTCTCGGTATAATGAAACGCCTGACACACGTCATAGTAGACTAAGTACTATGCGATCACAGTATTGCGTACAAAGGCAATTATTTGCAAGTGTTGATACCAGTGATGAGGATCAGATCAGAGCCAATCCGTAGCACAAAAATTTTAAAATTTTGGATAATGACCACGGAGGCATTCTTGGGACACTACGGATTGGAATTGGATCACGAGTAATGCTACACCGGAATATTAGTTTTGTGTGATCAGGGTTTGGTAAATGGCGCAATGGGCGTGATTAGGAAAATTGAGTGGCCAGCTCTTCGAAGAGATCAATTTGAGGTGGGAGAGTTACTGCAAGCAGTGTTTGTTGAGTTCGATGACTCTACCATCCGAGGTAATGTAACCGGATTGGGTGTGCGGATTGAGCCGTCTACCGTTGACTTCGATGCATTACGGGGACAAGGAAAAATTTAAAGGAGGATGTTGCCCCTAATTCTTTGCTGGGCCGTAACTGTCCACAAATTACAAGGAACCACTCTCAACAAAGCTGTTGTAGATTTCAGCTCACATATTTTTGCTAAGGGACAAGCTTACGTAGCCCTTAGCCGAGTAAAAACATTGGATGAATTAGCTATCTGTGCTCTCGATCCTAAAAAAACTATTGAATCGGCCACATGACGAAAATTCTTTAAGAGAACTTGAACGTCTACGTCAAAGCCTCCACTAGCCTAAGTTTTTATCATATCAAGCTAATCTAAACTTCCCCTTGTAAGGTATCTTTGTATCTAAAAGTTAAATTATGAGTAGGTACGTAGAACTATTTCAAAAATAAATATTAACTTGCCGTTCCATGTGTCAGATTCTACAAAACCGGAAATTGCTTAAATTTTTTATAACAAAAATATCAAAAAATAAGGTTGATGACATTCTATTTCGAACTACACTACCTGAAGACCATTTTGTACCATATTCAACGAACAAAGACTTTGACTTTGAATAAATTTTTATTTCATTTCCAAGTAGCCATTTTGATGTCACTTTACAAAATTATAATAACTAAAAAGTTTGAAATAAACTTAATTATTAAGAAAACAAAAAACCCGACTGCAAAGTAATAATACAACTGAAAAGCAAAAAAACAAGCTCTACATTTGTTTTGTGACTTTATTTAGCTACTTACTGTTTTACTTTCTCTTCTTTAGCATTACATAAATAAGTGAATTAACATGACTATGAATGTTGGAAAAGTATTGCAGGCGGGAACAAGCTGTGCCAAGCCAGTAGTGGTTTACAAAGTAGCAAAATGTGAGAAAAACGATTTAACAGCTTGTTCCCGCTTGCAATACTTTTCCAACATTAATAGTCATGTTAATTCACTTATTTATGTAATGCTAAAGAAGAGAAAGTAAAACAGTAAGTAGCTAAATAAAGTCACAAAACAAATGTAGAGCTTGTTTTTTTGCTTTTCAGTTGTATTATTACTTTGCAGTCGGGTTTTTTGTTTTCTTAATAATTAAGTTTATTGTTTCTGACTTGGGTTTCAATCCGTATTCGGCCAGCTGAGACTTGAAAGCGCGTAATGAGCTTACATTATTAATTTCAGACGGAATACCTTTACATATTTGTGATCCTTCTTAAGTAATATTCTCTTTTTCATAATTTGTACGTAACTAAGTATTTTTGTTAAAACAAGCAGACTAGGCCGACGAAGACTACGTTTACTTATCATAGACTAGCTTTTGCGCGCGGCTCCGCCTGCGTGGATTTCGGTTATCGCGACCAAACATAGCGTATGTCCTTCCTCAAGGTCTAATCTACACAAAATTTCATCAAAATCGATTCAGTGGTTTAATCGTGAAATTAACATACAGACAGACAGACAAACAGACAGACAGACCGACAGAGTTACTTTCGCATTTATAATATTAGTATGGATTTCTATATGAAAGTGGTGACGGGTGAACATTTTGAAAAGGGAAGCTGATGGAAAAAAAATCTTCCCTATTATAGCAATTTTGTATGGAATTCTACCATGGTTCTCTTTTTAGAACTAGCCAGCAGGAAACGGGTTATAGAGACTCCTCACTACTGTAGTATACAGGATCGAGCACATTGCGACAGCCTTTTTTCATTGGTTGATATCCAGTGCCGTCACACAGTCCGACCATTAGCAGTCTCTATCAAGGTCACCCGCTTTTTTTTCTTGCGAAAATCCCCTCGGATACCTCCCGCGCTGGAGCCTGAATGGCAGGTTATGTCGAACTCGAATCAAATCATATCGAATTTAATCGAATCGAATCGAATCAAATCAAATCATTTATTCTGCATAGACCATTCAATCGGAACTTAAAAATGTCAATATAAAATAAATATAAAATGCTAGTTTAGCAAATGGACCACACCGGTTCGAAATACGGCCCATACCTGAGAAGACTCCGGCAAGAAACTCAGCGGGCATTTTTTTGGTCTATTTACAAACATTCAGTTAGGTTAATACTTATGGTCTAGATACAGTGCTTTGTTTGAGTAGCATAGCTGAGCGAACAGCTCATTTCCAAGCTTGTTTATCATCTAAATATTCTTTGATTTTATAATAGTCTTTCTGGCACAGTTTACTCTTTACTGCATTTTTTAATTTATTTAAAGGTAAATTACTAATTTCAGTAGGAAATTTGTTAAAAAAGCGTATACAGTTTCCCTGGAAAGAATTACTTATTTTGTGGAGTCTGCTATCAATAAACTTAATTATTAAGAACACAAAAAACCCGACTGCAAAGTAATAATACAACTGAAAAGCAAAAAAACAAGCTCTACATTTGTTTTGTGACTTTATTTAGCTACTTACTGTTTTACTTTCTCTTCTTTAGCATTACATAAATAAGTGAATTAACATGACTATGAATGTTGGAAAAGTATTGCAAGCGGGAACAAGCTGTTAAATCGTTTTTCTCACATTTTGCTACTTTGTAAACCACTACTGGCTTGGCACAGCTTGTTCCCGCCTGCAATACTTTTCCAACATTCATAGTCATGTTAATTCACTTATTTATGTAATGCTAAAGAAGAGAAAGTAAAACAGTAAGTAGCTAAATAAAGTCACAAAACAAATGTAGAGCTTGTTTTTTTGCTTTTCAGTTGTATTATTACTTTGCAGTCGGGTTTTTTGTTTTCTTAATAATTAAGTTTATTTGTTACTTTCAGAGCGTGATTTTTCGGTTCAACTTTATTTTTTATTTATATTATTTTGGGGCAAGGTAAAGCTAATAACTTATACATATTTGAAATGTGCTTATCAAGCCCTTTCATTAGATACCAAACACGGCATATTTTTTATCTAAATTTTTTTTTTAACACAGTGCCTTAGGAGCGCTAGAGGGCGTCACACAAGATTGAGTGACACGTCATATAGCCTATAACCATCGGACGATCAAGCCGCTTGTAACGATACGTCATTTGTCCAGTTCTAATAAGTAGTTGAAGAGCTATGAGGGAACAAATGAACATACATACATACATACATACATACATAGCCTGTCAAAATTATAACCCTCCTTTTGTGGGTAAATATGGTTTTATTTATAACAAATTTATACAGTGCGAGCGAGAGATGAGATTAGAATGACCACGGGTCTTTATCTCCAGCCGACAGTAAACATAGAAGGAGGCGGCCGGTCGGGTCCGGACTAGACTCCGGGCCCGGGAAGCCCGCGAAGAGCTAATGCGAACCGGACGTCGAGGTCGCAGAACGACCATCGTCCTCCATGAGCGCTGGCCTGGGGGTGACCGGTGGAGCCGCCTGTCACCCTAGCAGAAGCAGGCCGCGGCGGCGGCGCAAAGTGCGCCTCCCCGTACCCGGGGCTAGATGGGGACACCGAGGTCCCCACAACCCGAAGGGGACCACCTCGAAAGGGATGGTCCTGGGTCTGCCGGTGTGCGAGAGATATGCTTTCGGTAATCTCACCTCCGGCAACCAAGGACCCAAGACGGCGCGCGTTTTGGTCGGTTCGAGTCCGACATAACCGCCTCCACCGGCTCCCGGAGGTGAGGGGAGGCCGGAGGCGAACGAAACCGAAAAACCCTAGTAGTACTCCAGGTAAATAACTCATTGGCATAAAAAAAATGATTTTGACATCAAAGAAACATATTTTTTTTGCATTATTTACTTTTCATCGTATCATCAAACGGTAATTTCATAAAAAAAACACCACTACAAAAAAGCACGCGCTTGGCGTTAGTTTTTTTTTGCAATGATGTTTTTTTAATGAAATTACAATTTCACGTGGCTTCACTAACACGATGGAGAGTAAATAAAGCAAAAAAAATAGTTTTTTTTGTCCAAATCAATTTTTTATGCCAATTTGTTATGTACCTAGAGTACTACTAGGGGTTTTCGGCTTCAGGAGCGTTCCCCTTACACTCAATAGATAGGTATAGTTTGTGGCATACATTTTCATGTCTAATGGTCTAAATATATTCGTACAAATATATTACAGTACATTGATTTATTAGACACTTACGACCCACGTTACTACGGAACATGCGAGTTTATTTCCCGTTCCTTAAAAGCCTATTTAAGACTGTTACCCGTAACTCCGACTGCGAGAAATTCTGATTCCGTTTCCACAATCCATAGAGCCTATTTTTCATTCCTGATAAAAAAAACTTGTATAGAAGATTTTAGCTGTTACTGACCCGGGTTGGATCCGAGGTTTTAGGGTTCCGCGAAAACGAAAAAACGGAACCATAATAGAATGACTTTTTATACCACTTAGTACAAACTCTTGGTTGATAAAATTAGTATCGTTTATCGTCTGCGCAGGATTAGTATTTAGAGTAGCTTATATTAGAGTGGCGTAGAAAAGCACAACAATGCCGGCTGAATTTGCTGTCATTAATGATCACTGCTCCGTTCCCGTGAGTAGTAGCGTGATGATATATAGCCTATGTGTTATTCTCATGTATAAGGTATATTATTATAAAGTTTCATGAAAATCCATTCAGTAGTTTTACATACATACATCCATCCATACTCACATATTTTCCCGTTTATAATATTAGTAGGATTTTATTAGAAAGGATAGATAGATAGATAAATCTTTATTGTACACCAGTAATACAGTAAATGTATAGAAAAAAAGGAGTCCGTTCCGCTTAACCATTCCCCGCACACTATCATTTCGCAGTGGAAGTCGGGCTGTAGTGCAGAAAGTCATGTGAGTAAGTAAAGTAAAGCCAACGAGACGAGAGAAAAACCGGCCAAGTGCGAGTCGGACTCGCCCATGAAGGCTTCCGTAGCAGCAAGTAACATAATATAAAAGTTCTAGTAGTTCATCATTTTTTTTTATTTTTGAGTTAATTGAATCTGCTTTTTTTGTGTGAAATTCTTAATGCGGTTCACAGAATACATCTACTTACCAAGTTTCAACAGAATAGGCCTTATAGTTTCGGAGAAAAGTGGCTGTGACATACGAATGGACAGACAGACATGACGAATCTATAAGTGTTCCTTTTTTGCCAATTGGCTAACCCTAAAAACAAACACAAAACATTCCTGTCTGGAATGCGCTTGAAGTGATAAATGTTTGGAACCGCTGAAACTTTGTTTACCTTTTTTCTCTCGCTTCGTTGGCTTTATATACGTTTAATCGTCATACAATCTAATAAAGTTAAATCCACATATAATAACATTCGCTCAAACTTACCCAAGTATTCATCTATTTGATTAGACAAACGCGGTTCATTTTCGGAGCCAAAACTTTCTCGAATGTTGTTCTACGACTCGTAAGTACGATTCTCTGATTATGTTTTGCTACAAAACATAAACATAAAAAAGTTATAAGACCCAAGTTTATTTAAACGAATTTCTTTTACGGTATGTTTTGATAGCCACATTTCCGTGTAGGAGGTAGTCTATGTTCTATATTAAGTAAATTATTTAAAAGTAGGACTTCAATTTACTCCTATTTCATGTAACTAAATGATGCCTTTGTTCCACCAAATATACTGAATGTGCACCAAAATATATTCACTAAAATATTTCATAATGAACACCTATTTATGAATATATAAAAGTATACATTAAGTCAAATAAAATAACACAGGGCACAGTAAACCTGTGCTAATCAAACAACCCGTCCCTGATCGCTCCCGGTGCAAAAGTGCCCATCAGATTTGCTGCGTTGCCACGCTGGATAGCGATGGCCAGCCTTTGCACCAGGAACGATCCGGAACGAGAGTCACCGGTCGCCTCGGTGAGCCTCTGTCCAATCTCCTTAATAAAGCCTTTAGCTTCCCTGCCCCAGCTCGCCAGGGTCTCCACCGCTAGGGCACTGACTGACCTCCGTCCCCCATGAGCGCGGGCCTGGGGGTGACGGGTGGAGCCGCCTGTCACCCCAGCAGAAGCAGGCCACGGCGGCGGCGTGCTGAATAGCGCGCCTCCCCATTCCGGGGGCGAGTTGGGGACACCGTTGTCCCCCCTCCTGAGGAGGGCCAGACCGTAAGGGATGGCCCTGGGTCAGCCGGGGTGCGAGGGATATGTCTTTGACAACCTCACCTCCGGCCTAGCACCAAGACCCACAGTCGGCGTGCGGTTTTAGTCGGTTCGAGTCCGACATAACCTCCCCTTCCGGCTCCGGCAGGGGGGGTATCCGAGGGGATTTCCGCACGGAAAAAAAAAAAAAAAAAAAAGGGTCTCCACCGCCACCGGTACGAAGTGGTACAGCGGCTCCAAGCTGGCGTACTTAAGCCTCTTCCTTGAGCTGGCATCTTCCGCGGCGGCAGACGGGGAGTGGACATTACGACTAAGGTGGCTGGCGGCTATGAATTGTTGTAAATTTGTAAAAATAATATTAAACCTAATTTTAAAAATAACTAACCTAACCTAACCCATCCTACTATATTTGATGCACGATCAGTATTTTTGATAGAAGAATGAAATAATTATTGTTACAATAGAATATTTACAGCGCACTAGAATAAAAAGTATTATATCTTGGTGATAATTTGGAATTTGTTTGGTGTAACACGATATGTTGGTCGAATAGTTTAATTAAAGCAAAACAATTAAACGTTGTAACGGAACGAAATCTGTCATCTGTTGTAGTAGAAGTACATTCTTAATCACACAGATGGCGCTAATATAAATTATGTTTATTTATATGAGAATATGAAGAAAAACCTTTTTGAATATAAAATTACGTGATAAATTATTACGATAATTTGGTTTTAAAGATTAATTAAACAAATAAGGACATTTATAAATCAGTTATTTATTTGAATATTCAAATGCCGTGTTTTATTAAACTTTAAGTTTTTGAACGAAATTCGTATGTGAAGGAAGTTCTGGTCGAATATCAGAGATATACGTTACATATTTAAGCAAAAATACTAAATGGATAAGATTTTGTCGATATTAATTGATCGCAGTTAATTTGAAAATAAATACAATAATTTTAAGTTATAGTTTGAACGATTTCTAGGAAGATAAATCCAAATTAGAATTATTTGTGGATATATTGATTTGACAATGATTTCAAACAGCGCTACGATTGGCTGGTTGGAATCGTACGATATTTTGTTTCGAGAAGTAGGGATCATTGCGGTTGGGGTGAGGATAGTTGAGGACAGAAAAAAGACTATTCATTAATTGTTGGGAGCTGCTGAAGAGAGGTGGTCAGGAGTAGAAAGTCTGGTGGGTCATTTCGCGTTTTATAAATTGTGTTAAGAGGGTACTGGGAGGTTACTATGTTAAAATTCCGTTGTACATTAATTTTATTCGTGTTTGAAATTATTTGAGAATCTTAACGTAACTTCAAGTGTTGAGAATATATAAAACTCGCATCGTTTCATGCTGAGATAGGACACCATTTCTGTAATTGCGAAGTATGGGCTCAAGGGCTCATATGGAGTAGTTACTCACGCCTGGGAGAGTCTTCCCCGTGACTTCATGAAACAATGCAGGATGGGAACGGAGATTTGGAAACCTACCTGTCGAGTGGATTGTTAGGATTTTGAATATCGAATTGGGGTATTAGTGAATATTATATAAACCCGCCTCGATTTATGCTGAGATAGGACACCAATTCTGTGACTGCGAAGTATGGGCTAAAGGGCTCATATGGAGTAGTTACTCACGCTTGGGAGAGTCTTCCCCGTGACTTCATGAATCAAGGCAGGATGGGAATGGAGATTAGGGATTCTGAAGTGGGTAGAATCAGTAGATAACATACAAGCAGCAGTGATGGGGGGGTTTTTAGCTAGGAGTCCCTTAGGAAAGCCAATCGAAGTGATCGGTCTTGGGTGGAACATCTAACGGTGCCAACGAAGCCCTTGTCCTCTGTCTAGCTAGGGAGCTGATCAAGTTAAGGCGAGCAGCTATTCGATTTTACCTGTCTCAGGGTCGAATAAAGCCTTCTGGGTATCGGTGACCAGTGGCCCGAAGTATCGGTGTCGTTGGAGCTGATAGCTCAGTCTTTATTTATATATTTATTTATACACACAATTATATATCTCGTTAGGGCTTTAGTTAACATCCCTGGCTTCGGCCGTTAACTAAGGCAAGCACACAGTCATAGGTCATACAAAATCAAGTCTGACTAGCTTGTTCCCTTACAGAATAGGAGTAGGTACATTACACACCACACGTTTAGAATTAACTAAAGGGAGGAGTTTATTGGGGTTAAAACACATATATAGTCTTTATAGGTAGAAGGAATAGGTACACATTCTTCTCGCGGTAATATAGGACGTCGGCTATGTAGGTAGAATCGAATTTGTATAGGTTTTTGATAGTCAGTTAATTGCGTTTAAGTTATGTGAACGGTTCTCATTATAATGAAGTTATTAGGCTATTATTTTGGTGTGAATGAATACTGGGGGATTTCGGGTTGGAATCCAGGCATTTAACAACGATTATCTAAAGTGTATCCTCAGTGTTGACTACCTCCATAATAAAATGTGAAATAGATTTTACATAATACCAGTTGAATGTGAAAGGCATGGTTATCATTGTGACGAATATCAGAAGGTGGTTAAATACTCACCTATCTACATGTAATCTAGTAAGATTCAGTTAAGTCATTTGGCTATTGGATACCATAGACCGATTGATTATGAATGTCATTATTCAATATATTATTTATATTACCAAATATAATACTTGGTGCATTTATTTGATTGAATTGGGTTGAATGGATATTAGTGGAGCATTCTCACGGTAGTTGAGAACCGTCCAATTATGGACCTATGTTCTATTGTCCGGTAACCTAGACGGAAGTTCTTGTATATGAATGTCTTCAATAGAAGATGTAATTTCTATATAAGTTTCAATCAGAAGTGTAGCAAGTGTAGACTACTTTATGAAATACCTATCTATTATATATTGAAATCTACGGCTTTTAATGAGTTGGTCTTGATCGCAACTATCAGTATATTATACAATATGCACAGTGATGCCTGAACCTTTGTATTCAATTGAGCTTATTCGGTTGTAATAAGTGAATTAAATTATCATTAACGAATATTAACATTCTTGTATTTGAATGTCACGATTTTGTATTTATATAATACAAGTGTAATCCAGTTATGGATTTGGGGTAAAGGGTTATACCGGCTGCCGCGGTATAACTTGAACAAAGTGGACTAGGCCAAGTGGCGTCTGCTATATTAATAAGGCAGAGGGGAGTTGATCTGTGTTGGTGCAACTCACTGTCATGGCGAATTGGAGGAGCCTTGACCTCGGGGGGGGCAAATAAAAATATTTGTGTATTATTACTGTTCGCTTCACTTACATACTCTGTTGCTAAAATCCTCGAAATAAGTCTTATTACGCTTACATTACGTCGATAGAAAGTTTATTCATTATCATATTCTAAATTTAAATTAGTAACCTAAAAATAGGTTAGCCTAGAAATTTAGGTAGGTAATCTTATTAACAGTTCATTACATTCTGTTTTCCAAATAATCACGATAGGTTATATGTTGCGATAATTAAGTAAATTAAGTAGGTACAGAATTATGTTAGGAAGGTGAATTGGATAAGTAGGGACTTAATTTAGGACAACAGCACAAGCTACCTCTATAGAACGAGGGGGACTACTGGATCATAATAAGAGTCCTAGTTCCCACTAGAACGATCATTGGCCAAACTAGTTACTAAGTAGGTAGGAATTCGGAAACGTTTGAGTATAAGTATGTTTTCATAATAAATCGGAAGTCGAAATAGGTAGGGGATGGTATAGGTTAGGGAGGGTGTTACAATTTGGTGCCGTGACCAGGATAGGTATAAAATAGTATGTAAAGGTACAAGTGCGTTATTCAATGTGTGTGGCGGATTCCACCAGGTGCCGTCAATCTCCAGTATAAACAGTACAAAATAGTAGTTGTGTGACCAGGATAGGTATAAAATAGTATGTAAAGGTACAAGTGCGTTATTCAATGTGTGTAGCAGATTCCACCAAGTGCCATCAATCTCCAGTATAAACAGTACAAAATAGTAGTTGTGTGACCAGGATAGGTATAAAATAGTATGTAAAGGTACAAGTGTGTTATTCAATATGTGTAGTAGATTCCACCAAGCGCCGTCAATCTCCAGTATAAGCAGAACAAAATGGGGGTCGTGAGACCAGGATTTAAGAGTAAACTGGCTTCACGGTACAATTTAGTGATTGTGAGACTAGGATGACTGTTCGTGCGTGTTTGGTACAATTTCCTGGCGTGAGATTACGATTTAAAAATAGAATAGGTGTAACTGTGGAATAGTATATTTTGAAAAGTGAGTAGCTACGAATTATATTGTCGAACGTGTGGGTGTATGTAACTATATTGTTTTGCATGCACCTACATTTAGTCAATATATTAGTAAGAAACAACGCTCGTTTCTTTACACGTATACATAACTATGATAAGTTATGGTTATGTATTTTGCTAAATGTGGTTGCAATGATGATGTTGAAACTAACAATATAGTTTAACAGATTAGTTTTGGTAGTTATAGCTCCAACGAGCTATATTAGTTAATTATATTAAATTTTATAATTTAGAAAGGATATAATAACCGTGTTAGTTGATTTATAAAAAAATTATATAATGATGAAGTTTTATACATTTACCTACGTCAACAACTATTAGTAAGATATTAGCATCCTTGTAAATTAATGTAGCATTAAAATATAGGTAGATTATAAATACAAACATGTTCTATTTGAATTATAGGGAAGGTACGGTATATCAATACCGTACAATTTGTTGCCGTATATAGTAGGTAAGGGGTCGGAACATTGTGCTGTTGTAATAATTGTGAATTCTTTTAGAAATTTGGAAGTTTAGTTAGAATTATTAAGAGATGGGGGGTCGTGGAATTAATATAATCTATTATAGAATGTCAGTTAGGCTTATTCGGATAGTTAATGTTATAAAAGAATGGGGGGTCGTAGTTCGGAGTAAGTTATTCACAATTTAGAGACAAAAGGTTACATTTTGTTAGGTTTGATGTTTTAAAAGTGTTAGGGGTAGAGAGTAATTTTAAATACACGGCTTGGAGAAGTTGGGAAGTGCCGTTGCAATGCAATGACACTTTTCATTTTTGTATTTTGAGTTTAAAAAATTTGATCAAGTTAAGGAGGTTCAAGAATCTATGTCAGTGTTAACAAATCAGAGAAGCGCGGATTGGTCGGAAATAGAGACGGGGGTTGTGTTAACTTTCAGGCAAAGGGAAGAATTGTTGAAATTACTGTGTAAGTTCGAGGGATTATTTACTTCACGGATTGGTAGGGCAAATTGCTACCAACATCGAATTCTTGTGAGCTCTAACGTACCTATTGTTAAGAAGAGTTATCCAATACCTTATGCTTATAGAGGGAGAGTTGAGGAAAAATTAAAAGAAATGGAAGAGTTGAATATTATTAGTAGGTCAGCCACTCCGTATTGTAGTCCATTAAACTTTACCATTAAAAAGGATAAATCTATTAGAGTATTACTAGACGCTAGAGAGATTAATAAATTTATGGTGGCTGAAACAGAGAAGCCCCCAATACAAATTGATGTTATGAATTCGTTTCATGGGGCTAATTATATAAGTATAATAGATTTGAATAATGCTTATTTCCAAATACCGATAACTGAAGATAGCAAGAAGTATACTGGGTTTACTTTTAACGGGAAATCTTACGTTTATAATGTGTTACCACAGGGGTTGAAGTCTTCAGTGGGGAGTTTTAGTAGAGCTATGGATATAATATTAGGACATGAAGTTAGGGAATATTGTGTAAATTATCTGGATGATTTAGCCATAATAACGACGGGAACCTTTGTTCAACATTTAGAGCATTTAGATGTCGTGTTGGGGAAGTTACGCGCGGCTGGGATGACTTGCAATATAAAGAAGTGTGAGTTTTGTTGTGAGGAGGTTAAAATGTTAGGATATATAATTTCTACTCGTGGATTAAAACCTGATCCAGACAAAGTCAAATCTATCCAAGATTTTCCAATTCCTAAGAAAATAAAACACGTAAGGGCTTTTTTGGGGTTATGTAATTTTTATAGGAGGTTTATTCAAAATTACAATAAATTAGCTCAACCATTATATGATATGTTGAAGAAAGGTAGAGTTTGGCACTGGGGACAGTTAGAGCAACGAACCTTTGATTGTATCAAAGCTTCGTTCATGAAAACCATACAATTGCATCATCCTGATTTTACTAAACCATATTATTTACAGACAGATTGTTCGCAAGTGGGGTTAGCTGGGGTATTATATCAAATAGATGATAATGGGCAAGAGAATGTGTTAGGTTTTCATAGTAAGGCGTTGAGAGGGGCGCAGTTAAATTGGACGGTGACGGAACAAGAGTTTTATTCGGTAATTTGTTGTCTAGAAAAATTTGAAACATATTTGAGGGGTGCAAAAGTAATTATTCGGACCGACCATAGGGCGTTGTTATTTGTTAAGAATTGGAAATTGTATAATGCTAAAATAACTCGTTGGATCAATTATTTAGAAAATTATCAATATGAAATTCAATATATAAAGGGGAGTGAAAATGTAGTGGCGGACATATTATCGCGATATCCACCGGAGGGGGAAAGATTACAGGAGGAAAAGATTAAAATGCCTAGTATTTTATATATGGAAAATGAACAAAATAAGGTGTTATTTCGGAAATTAAAGCAAATGGCAGTTTTACAGAGAGAGGATGCAGGAATAAATAAGCTAATCGAACAAATTTGCGAATCAGAAAGGTCGGGAAAGGCGCTATTAGGGATAGCTAGTAAATGCAAACTAAAGGGGGATGTTTTATTTGTAGAGAGAGGGGGGGGTAAAGGGTGTTCGATTTATTTACCGGAATGCCTTAGAGAGGAAATAATTAATCAGGTGCATTTAGAAATGGGACATCAGGGTAGTTATAAGATGCTGAAATATTTAAAGGAAAGGTTTTATTGGAAGGGTTTGACCAAGGACGTTAAACGATTGGTTAGGATTTGTGGTATTTGTCAATTGACGAAACATTCTAATTCCAATAAGGTGGGACCGTGTTGCTCAATTGTTACGAAAGACATAGGAGATTTAGTGATGGTGGATATATACGGGCCTTTACCGTCAGGGAAATTCGGGATGAATTACATATTAGTATTACAGGATTCGTTTAGTAAATTCGTGAAATTTTTTGATTTAAAAAGGGCTACTACGAGAGCGGTACTTAGCAAAGTGAAAAAATTTACTGAAATTATAAAACCGAAAGCTATAATGTCGGATAATGGAACTCAGTTTACTAGTCATGCGTGGAAAGAGGAAATGGAGTTGCTAGGGATTAGAGTAGTTTACACAACAGTTAGGAATCCTCGTCCAAATACAGTGGAGAGAGTGAATAGAGAATTAGGAAGATTGTTTAGGACGTATAATAGCAAAAATCATAAAGGTTGGGTTGACACTCTACCTAAACTGGAAAAATTATATAATAATACTTACCATGAAAATACTGGGTTTACTCCTTGTGAGATAATGTATGGAGAGTCAACTTGTCTGTCTTTCGATCAGATTATTGATAAGGAGGGGGTAGATTTGGACTTGGCGTGTGTTAGAGAACAGGTGAGGGTAAATTTACGGCAAGCTGCGGATAATCGTGAGTTAAAATTCAATAAAAGATACCGATTAGTTGAATATCAAGTGGGAGATTTGGTGAAAATTAAAAGATTAAACAAGTCTGACGCTTCTTTAAAATTAACCAAGAAGTTCGAGGCGATATATGAAGGGCCATTCCTTATAGCAGAAAGTCCTTATCGGAATGTGTATGTTTTGGTAGATCCTCAAACCAAGGAAATAAGAGGAAAATTTAATGCTATACATTTATCCAAATATTACATTTGATAATTTGAAGCTGGGGCTGGATCGGGGAGTCATTATTTAAGTTTGTAGGATTTATGAGTTACATTGATTTAATTGTTGTATTGTAGTGTTTTGGTATAGACTTTAGAGTTAAGTTATAGTGATTAGTTGTAGTTTTTATATTTAAGTGTAGTTTTGTAAGATGTATTGGTTAATTATAAAAAAAAAGGGAATAAAAAAAAAAGAAAAAAAGACAAAATTGGAGGATAGGGTAAAGCCCATCTGACGGTATGAGGTGGAAATTAGTGAAGAAAGAAATCTTTCATTATTATAATAAGATTTATTTTTATTTTATCAAATTGAATTTAATCAAATCATCCCTTCAGATGGTGGGGCGTAGGGCGGCTTTACCATAAAATATATATGTATATGTATTTATATCTATATGTGTACATATTTATATATATAAGGAAAAAGAATTAACATCTACATAAATTAGATAAAAGGGAGTACAAGAAAGAGTAGGATATGTAAAATGAAATAAAACATAATCACCTCTATGTTGTTACATGATAATGCTGATCGGTTGGCAGCGAGAAAAGTCGCGAAAGCGGACTCTGATAGTGCAAAAGGGTTGTCGACTAGGTATGATTGGGATTTAAAATAGATGTGGAAGGCTGAAGTGGAGCTGGATGTAGTCATTAAATTCAGAATGGAGGGTCATCCCAATCAGCATTATTTTAAAGGGGGGGAGTGTTTGAGAGGTCGTGTTATGGTTTGATTCCCTGTACGCACCACATGTTGGATTATGAAGGATTGCCAGGAGTTAGGTTAAAAGACATATTTTGATATTGAGAAATCAAAAGTCTAGGCATACCGTTAAGGTACCTTCATAATTCATCAACTATACAATTCGGTTCACAAGGCCAAGATCTAAGCACACTATACATACGCCCATATCAGAGTATTTGCTTGTCGATTCTATTTCAAGTGGGGTGAAGTCGTAAACATACGTTATTGTCTAATAGTCTTTAAGGAATTTGGCTTTTACGCGAAAGTGGAGATATTAGATCGCATAGAGAGCATAAGATTGCGTCTCTTGCCTCATCTCTTATCCGGTTCGCTTATCGTTCAGTGGCCTCACAACCCACTGCCTTCAGTGTTGAGTCAAATTCTGACTTGGATATTGTGTCGTGTTGAGATCAAGTTCACTAACAAACTTGGCGGTGGGCTCGAGTGGTAACTATTTTGATGTTGGGTTAAATTACACACTACATAAAACAAAAATGTGCAGGAATTGGATTATAACTGGAATCGATTATGTAAGGGAGGATTCAACATTTTCTAATTATAGGGAAGATTTTAAATTGGGATAATATTCAATGACAATATATTGGTTATAGGTTAGGGTGAATCTTTACTCCGGACAAAATTGGGAAAGATTTGTACCTGCGTCAACATTCAGGGGGTCGAGATGTAACGGAACGAAATCTGTCATCTGTTGTAGTAGAAGTACATTCTTAATCACACAGATGGCGCTAATATAAATTATGTTTATTTATATGAGAATATGAAGAAAAACCTTTTTGAATATAAAATTACGTGATAAATTATTACGATAATTTGGTTTTAAAGATTAATTAAACAAATAAGGACATTTATAAATCAGTTATTTATTTGAATATTCAAATGCCGTGTTTTATTAAACTTTAAGTTTTTGAACGAAATTCGTATGTGAAGGAAGTTCTGGTCGAATATCAGAGATATACGTTACATATTTAAGCAAAAATACTAAATGGATAAGATTTTGTCGATATTAATTGATCGCAGTTAATTTGAAAATAAATACAATAATTTTAAGTTATAGTTTGAACGATTTCTAGGAAGATAAATCCAAATTAGAATTATTTGTGGATATATTGATTTGACAATGATTTCAAACAGCGCTACGATTGGCTGGTTGGAATCGTACGATATTTTGTTTCGAGAAGTAGGGATCATTGCGGTTGGGGTGAGGATAGTTGAGGACAGAAAAAAGACTATTCATTAATTGTTGGGAGCTGCTGAAGAGAGGTGGTCAGGAGTAGAAAGTCTGGTGGGTCATTTCGCGTTTTATAAATTGTGTTAAGAGGGTACTGGGAGGTTACTATGTTAAAATTCCGTTGTACATTAATTTTATTCGTGTTTAAAATTATTTGAGAATCTTAACGTAACTTCAAGTGTTGAGAATATATAAAACTCGCATCGTTTCATGCTGAGATAGGACACCATTTCTGTAATTGCGAAGTATGGGCTCAAGGGCTCATATGGAGTAGTTACTCACGCCTGGGAGAGTCTTCCCCGTGACTTCATGAAACAATGCAGGATGGGAACGGAGATTTGGAAACCTACCTGTCGAGTGAATTGTTAGGATTTTGAATATCGAATTGGGGTATTAGTGAATATTATATAAACCCGCCTCGATTTATGCTGAGATAGGACACCAATTCTGTGACTGCGAAGTATGGGCTAAAGGGCTCATATGGAGTAGTTACTCACGCTTGGGAGAGTCTTCCCCGTGACTTCATGAATCAAGGCAGGATGGGAATGGAGATTAGGGATTCTGAAGTGGGTAGAATCAGTAGATAACATACAAGCAGCAGTGATGGGGGGGTTTTTAGCTAGGAGTCCCTTAGGAAAGCCAATCGAAGTGATCGGTCTTGGGTGGAACATCTAACGGTGCCAACGAAGCCCTTGTCCTCTGTCTAGCTAGGGAGCTGATCAAGTTAAGGCGAGCAGCTATTCGATTTTACCTGTCTCAGGGTCGAATAAAGCCTTCTGGGTATCGGTGACCAGTGGCCCGAAGTATCGGTGTCGTTGGAGCTGATAGCTCAGTCTTTATTTATATATTTATTTATACACACAATTATATATCTCGTTAGGGCTTTAGTTAACATCCCTGGCTTCGGCCGTTAACTAAGGCAAGCACACAGTCATAGGTCATACAAAATCAAGTCTGACTAGCTTGTTCCCTTACAGAATAGGAGTAGGTACATTACACACCACACGTTTAGAATTAACTAAAGGGAGGAGTTTATTGGGGTTAAAACACATATATAGTCTTTATAGGTAGAAGGAATAGGTACACATTCTTCTCGCGGTAATATAGGACGTCGGCTATGTAGGTAGAATCGAATTTGTATAGGTTTTTGATAGTCAGTTAATTGCGTTTAAGTTATGTGAACGGTTCTCATTATAATGAAGTTATTAGGCTATTATTTTGGTGTGAATGAATACTGGGGGATTTCGGGTTGGAATCCAGGCATTTAACAACGATTATCTAAAGTGTATCCTCAGTGTTGACTACCTCCATAATAAAATGTGAAATAGATTTTACATAATACCAGTTGAATGTGAAAGGCATGGTTATCATTGTGACGAATATCAGAAGGTGGTTAAATACTCACCTATCTACATGTAATCTAGTAAGATTCAGTTAAGTCATTTGGCTATTGGATACCATAGACCGATTGATTATGAATGTCATTATTCAATATATTATTTATATTACCAAATATAATACTTGGTGCATTTATTTGATTGAATTGGGTTGAATGGATATTAGTGGAGCATTCTCACGGTAGTTGAGAACCGTCCAATTATGGACCTATGTTCTATTGTCCGGTAACCTAGACGGAAGTTCTTGTATATGAATGTCTTCAATAGAAGATGTAATTTCTATATAAGTTTCAATCAGAAGTGTAGCAAGTGTAGACTACTTTATGAAATACCTATCTATTCTATATTGAAATCTACGGCTTCTAATGAGTTGGTCTTGATCGCAACTATCAGTATATTATACAATATGCACAGTGATGCCTGAACCTTTGTATTCAATTGAGCTTATTCGGTTGTAATAAGTGAATTAAATTATCATTAACGAATATTAACATTCTTGTATTTGAATGTCACGATTTTGTATTTATATAATACAAGTGTAATCCAGTTATGGATTTGGGGTAAAGGGTTATACCGGCTGCCGCGGTATAACTTGAACAAAGTGGACTAGGCCAAGTGGCGTCTGCTATATTAATAAGGCAGAGGGGAGTTGATCTGTGTTGGTGCAACTCACTGTCATGGCGAATTGGAGGAGCCTTGACCTCGGGGGGGGCAAATAAAAATATTTGTGTATTATTACTGTTCGCTTCACTTACATACTCTGTTGCTAAAATCCTCGAAATAAGTCTTATTACGCTTACATTACGTCGATAGAAAGTTTATTCATTATCATATTCTAAATTTAAATTAGTAACCTAAAAATAGGTTAGCCTAGAAATTTAGGTAGGTAATCTTATTAACAGTTCATTACATTCTGTTTTCCAAATAATCACGATAGGTTATATGTTGCGATAATTAAGTAAATTAAGTAGGTACAGAATTATGTTAGGAAGGTGAATTGGATAAGTAGGGACTTAATTTAGGACAACAGCACAAGCTACCTCTATAGAACGAGGGGGACTACTGGATCATAATAAGAGTCCTAGTTCCCACTAGAACGATCATTGGCCAAACTAGTTACTAAGTAGGTAGGAATTCGGAAACGTTTGAGTATAAGTATGTTTTCATAATAAATCGGAAGTCGAAATAGGTAGGGGATGGTATAGGTTAGGGAGGGTGTTACAACGTGTTTAAGAATAGTATTTTAAAAATACATAGGTGTACCTTTATATCTTTGGTGAACCCAAAAAATATATTCCTTAAGTAAATAGTACACTCTGCTATGCTAAAACACTAACTCTGATAAACAATGAAACGTAAAACGTAATATCACGCGTTTCAGTGACTCATTCCTATGCCACACCATTAACACCTACAACTCCCTGCCAGCTCACGTGTTTCCTTCTTCCTACAGTCCCGGGTCCTTTAAGCGGGGCGTGGAAAGGCATCTGATGAGGCCGTCAAGCTGAGTGCCACCATTGTTAACACGGTACATGTTTACGTTGGTGACCCTCTTTCTGTGACTTTGCCTTTAGCTTACCATCAAGCGAGGTGAAGTCTAATACCCTTTATATAAAAAATAATAATATAAATATTACAAAAAAAAGATCGAGAGGTCCCGAGTTCGAATCCTGAGTAATTCACTACCGATTTTAACCAACTCTAGTTTGTTAGTAAGTTAAAATGCAGTATAAAAGTCTGCAGTAACTCTGCAGTACCTCTGCAGTACAATTTTAGTAATTAGCTTAACTTAACGCGGGACTTGGAAACTGCATTAGCTAAGCGTCTACATAATTATAAATTACACTAGCTTTTGCCGGCGACTTCATCCGCGTTACGTTCAAAATAGAAAGGTTTAGGACAAAGCTCCTGCTCCAACGACCCAGATAAAGTTCCTTAAAATTTCCGTGAGCCTGGTACTTCATGCCAATGTACCAGGGTCACAGAAATACTGCGGCGGCGCGCTGCGCGCTATTCCGGGACACCGTTGTCCCCGACTCGCCCCCGTAAGGGATGGCACTGGGTCAGCCGGGGTGCGAGGGATATGTCGATGACAACCTCACTTCCGGCCTAGCACCACGACCCACAGTCGGCGTGTGGTTTTAGTCGGTTCAAGTCCGACATAACCTCCCTTTCCGGCTCCGGCATGGGGGGGGTATCGGAGAGGATTTCCGCACGGAAAAAAAAAGGGTCACAGAAATACTGATCCCGTGACCGCGACCCACAGTAACCTATATCTTACGTTTGTTTGATTGCTATTAAACAAACGTAAGATTTTAAGGTCTGATCAAGACCTTTCTAATAAAAAACCGCATCAAAATCCGTTCAGTAGTTTTTGCGTCCATCTCGAACAAACATTTCCAATTTACAATTATATAATAGTATAGAAGATAGATACATTCGACAATGAGTGAATCGATATGGAATACTTTCGCACTACCGTGCTTCGCGGTGGATACCTTCGAAATTATGACCATGAGTCGCGTTTCGGTACTTTAAGGCTACAGTTCATCGCTATTTTGAACTTCGAAATTCGGTATGACAGTCGTAGCCAGAGTTATATCCACAGCCAAAATTCATTACGTTTATTTTAGTAAATAGTGAGCTTATTACTGTTAACTGGGTATACTTTCAAAGGCAAATTAGCTTATCCTAAAATATCATTAAAAAACAAAATAACTAAGTAATATTCCCTCTAACCCCTCCAGCTAAGCTAAATTGCTTGTGTTAGGAGTGGGTTCACGTCAGTAGTGTAATATCCTTGGGTCAGCCGGGGTGCGAGGGATATGTCGATGACAACCTCACCTCCGGCCTAGCACCACGACCCACAGTCGGCGTGCGGTTTTAGTCGGTTCGAGTCCGACATAACCTCCCCTTCCGGCTCCGGCAGAGGGGTATCCGTGGGAATTTCCGCACAAAATAAAAACAAACTAAGTGTAATATCCAGGATTGAAATCCTGGACCTCTAGATCGAGAGCCATCACCTTAACCACTAAACAACGGACACCGAATAATATATGAAATAAATGTAGGTATCATGTCCAATCCTATTTTTAAATGAAAAAGGTTACGACCATATTACAGAAATAATCCGTGGGGCTTACATACATAATCTGTGGTTAAATATTAAATTCTGTGAAAGGCTGGCAACGAGAGCAAAGGTGGTAATATTAAAAAGGTAAATTCATATTTCGAACATGTTTTGTTTTTTAACCTCCAACGCAAAAACGACGGTGTGATAAGTTTGACGTGTCTATATATTGTGTGTATCTGTCTATATGTGGAAACGTAACTCCCGAACGGATGTACCGCTTTTGGTTTACTTTTTTTTAACGTTCATTTGGATTAAAAGCAGCAAAGTTCCGTCAACTAAACAATACAGTCAGCGTCAGAATCATCTTTTTTTTTCTTTTTTATAACGGACACGTCAATTTGACTCCACCTTGCCTGATGTTAAGCTAAAGGCAAAGCCTCGGAAAGAGGATCACCATCGTAAACATGTACCATGTTAACAGTGGTGGCACTCAGCCTGACGGCCTCTTCAGATGCCTTTTCACGCCCCGCTTAAAGGACCCGGGACTGTAGGAAGAAGGAAACAAATCTCAATCTAAAAAAGTCTCAAAATGATATTAATACCAATTTATTAAGATCAAATCAAACTGTTTTATTAATTTAAATTGTATTATTGTCCGAATTAAAAATGTGTACCAAATATGAGAAAAATCAGTCAACAGGTATGGAGGAAACCCAACTCGTTAAGATCATTTTGAGTTTTTTGTTCATCAAATCGATAAATGATATTGACTATACGAAGAATATTTTTTATTTTTTAATTATTTATTCATTCTCATAAGCTTAATCTATTATTACAGGTGTTACACCCAATGCAATAGACAGGCCAGTACAATAGTTACTTAATTTATGATCCATAGCATATATTTATTTATTTTTACTTTTGATATTTCTACTGTAATTTATATATGTATATATACAATTTATGTTATATTCTATTTGTGTATATTTACGGGATATATATATTATATGTTTATCAGTCAGATGTATTTTATATGTAGGTCTATGTACTGTTTATGTACCGTGGCGTGGCGGCAGTGAACGCGACTGCTACGCAGGAGTAGCGGGTTCGATTCCCGCAAAGTGCAAATATTTGTATGCATGAATGGCTATTTGCAATGTATAGTATGTATGAATTTACAAAAAAAAGTGTCTATGTATTTTTATCCGCATTCTAGATTCCATAACACAAGCTAGTTAAACTATGCTTACCATGGGTCTGGATAGCGTTGTGTGGAATGTTGTGGAATATTTATTTATTTATTTATTTATAAGTAAGTTATCTATATCTAAAATTGGTCTAAATGTCATCACTTTAAATCTTCCACATTAATATGCGCCTACCTCGTACTAGCTCTGCACCACCCTAAGGTAGACTGGCAGAGAATGCCTACGGCATTAAGTCCGCCTATGTACTTCGTACTTAAAGTGTAAATAAATAAATAAATAAAATATATTATACATAGCAATCTTTGTGAATTCACGCACAACAGAACAAGTCCACCCTACCCGCTATCCTGTTGATGGTGACCAGAGCGCGTCAGAGGTGCCTTCCCTAACATATTTGTCTTTCCATTAGGTATTACTAGAAGCTTCGGTTGACGCCGTCGCTCCACATATCTATTCGGCCCACTGTCCACCGAGGCGTAGCTTCATAGACGCGTATTCGTCATTATACGTTTGGTGTACGCTTGCTTGCTGCTGCCATACAAAACAATGTAACTCTGTCGACGGAGCGTCAGCGTCGCGCTCGCGTAGCTGCATGCAAGCTTCACGACGCCTGGCGTACCGCATGTTATACGTCCAGGCGTAAATCGAGTGAACGCAAGTGTTTCTTTTCTTAAAAAATGGCGACAAATAAATGAAAAGTATGAACACGTACGCGTGCAATACGCCTCGTGGATAGTGTTCAGTACGCTGGGCTGCACAAGCAACGCATCGTATTTTGAAGCATCTATGAAGCTACGCCTCCGTGGACAGTGGGCCTAACTGCAGCACTCCTGCGTTATATATTTTGCCCCTATTCAATATCTTCATTGTGATCATTCACAATACCATGAAACGTGTTCGTAAAGGTGTAATGACGGTGTATAAACGCAGATTCTCGTCCCACGACCCGTCATGACCCAGTTTAATACACCCAGGGCCTCGATTCTGCTGAAGCCAATCCATTGTGGTGCTACTGCCACTGGAAAAAACGGCATTAAATAATAGACTTTAAAGCTATGCAGTTAAATTTAAAAATTATATGACTTTTTGCAGAGTAATTGAATAAAACATAAAGTTTAAAACTAAAACCCGACTATCGAAAAATCACGTTCTAAAAGTAACAAACAAGAAAATATCAAGGATTGGTCGTATGCCACTTTTCCCTAGAATATATTGTTTTGTTAGAGTAAGTGGTATACGACCACGTTATATTCGGGTTTTAGTTTCGAACTTTTTTTTATTATTTTGGGGCAAGCTAAAGTTAATAATTTATACATATTTGAAATGTGCTTATTAAGCCCTATCATTTGATACCAAACACGGTATAATTATCTCAAATTTATTTTTTAACACAGTACCATAAGAGCTCTAGAGGGCGCCACACAAGATTGAGTGACACGTCATATAGCCTATAACCATCGGACGATCAAGCCGCTTGTAACAATACCTCATTTGTCCAGTTCTGATAAGTAGTTGAGGAGCCATGAGGGAACAAATGAATATACATACATACATAGCCTGTATAGGCTTCCCCGTAGTCAGGTAAAAAGTGTAATGAATCTGTTTGTATTTAATTTTGGACTTTAGGATTTAATGTCATTTCTTGCAGTGTCTGTGGAAATGGTTTAGCTTTAGAATTTAGAATCGAGGGCCTGGTTTGTTTACTCCAATCGGAGTGAGATCACGTCTGTGTGTATTGAATGAGCGTGACACAAAGGCTTATACCTGGGCCTGTGTACATAACTATCTATGACTGCGAGTTTATCATAGTTTACTTAGATAACAAATCAATCAATTACCCTATCGTAGTCCACTGCCAGATATATGTCTCACTAAGTTGGTAGGCTTTAGTAGGCTAGGGGACTTTGGGTAGGCCCAAAGTCAAAAATCATTTATTCTGCATAGACCATTAAATCGGCAAAACGTCAGTATAAAGTAAATATCAAGTCAGTATAAAAAAAATCTGCGGTAGCCTAGTGGTATGGGTAATGGGCTGCTGAGACGAGGTCTCGGGTTCGATCCCAGGGTTACCATGGCACACACCAATGACTTTTCGATGCTTTTCGAAGTTATGTGTGTATTTATCGCAGGTTTATAAGTGCCCGGTTAAGAGTCCGTACCACTCCAGCTCGAATTCAAATTTTACCCCCGCGCGCCTCAACAACGCACTCGCGCCGGTACTGCTCGCGCGCAGATGCATCTATCTCACTCCCGCGATGACCCCGGGCCGGCCGACGCGAGGTTCGGCCGCCAAGTTCACGCGTGTATCAATCGATAGGGTAAAGTAGCTAGTAATTAGACATCAAGAAAGTTATGGCAATAAACAAACTTTTGAGAAAAGTGTGCATATTGTAATGATAATTTACATAAAACTTAATATAATATATTCCACAACATTCTACACAACGCTATCTAGACCCATGGTAAGCTTTTATAGCTTGTGTTATGGAATCTAGAATGCGGATAAACATACTTATATACTTTTTTTTTTTTGTAAATACATACATATTATACATAGAAACACCCAGACCAATGCAAATAGCCATATTCATACATACAAATATTTGCACTGAGCGGGAATCGAACCCGCGCCTCCTGCGTGGCAGTCGCGTGCACTACCGCCACGCCACGGAGGCTGTAATGTAAATATAATATATTTATACTTATCCTATTATTATTATAAATGCGAAAGTTTGTGAGTATGTATCGCTTTATGTATGGATGTTTGTTACTCTTTCACGCAAAAACTACTAAATGGATCTGGCTGAAATTTTATACAGGGGTAGATTAGAACCTGGAATAACACATAGGTTGCTTTTTATTCCGGGTTAAGGTTCCCATGGGTTGCGGGAACGGGAACAAAACTTCACGCGGGCGAAGCTACGGGCAGCAGCTAGTATAATATAATAATAGCAGCCCTTTCAATGTCTCACTGCTGGGCACTGCTCTCTCACCTGAAGGTACCTTGGTGGCCAATAGTCCACCAAGGAGGGGGGGCCTTTATGGTCGGTTTCGAGTTCTCCGCACGCGCTCTGCTAAGCCTAGCGGAGAACTTTAAGGGCGACGAGTACTTTGCCACTGAGCGATCAGTGGTGAAATACACGGTCCCATGGGGACCATTTTTTTTTTTTTATCGTGTGAAAAATCCCCACGGATACCACCCCCACGGAGCCGGTGGAGGCGGTTATGTCGGACTCGAACCGACTAAAACGCACGCCGTCTTGGGTCCTTGGTTGCCGGAGGTGAGATTGCCAAAAGCATATCTCTCGCACCCCGGCAGACCCAGGACCATCTCTATCGAGATGGCCCCCTTCGGGTTGTGGGGACCACAGTGTCCCCATCTAGCCCCGGTTACGGGGAGGCGCATTTTGCGCCGCCGCCGCGCCCTGCTTCTGCTAGAGTGACAGGCGGCTCCACCGGTCACCCCCAGGCCAGCGCTCATGGAGGACGGAGGTCGTTCTGCGACCTCCGATGTCCGGTTCGTCTTCGCTCTGCGCGGGCTTCCCGGGCCCGGAGTCTGGTCCGGACCCGACCAGCCGCCTCCTTCTCGAGCATTACTTGCTCGCAGAAGGAGACAGCCGCACCCCAAGCGTTCGCGCATCTTACCATCGCTGTGAGCAACGTGGCGAGTGTGAGGACTCCCACCCCCAGAGCCGCCATTAGGACCCGCCTCGGCGTGCCCCACGCCGGGCACTCGGTCAGCGTGTGCAGCTCTGTGTCCTCGCTCGCATCACAGTGATGGCACTCGGACGTTGGCTCCTTCCGGATCCGACACAGGTAACTCCCGAAACACCCGTGTCCGGTGATCACCTGCGTCAGCCGGTACGAGAGGCTGCCGTGTGGCCTCTCTAGCCACTCCTCCATGATGGGTCTTACCGCCGCTATTACGGCGTGCCCTGCGCTTGGTCGCCCAAGTCGTAGTTCCCATTCCGCTACCATGTCCCTGTGGAGCTGAGACCTCACAGCCCGAATTTCATCAGGCTCGGGTTCCCGTCCCTGCTCCCGCGCCTCCTTCCGATACCGATATAGCCCCATGGGGACCATCGATCGGCCGAGCCGTACCGCCGTCTGGCAACAGAGGGGCATGGTAGCTCTTAGGAGTTGCGAGGAAGAAAACCTCTATAAAAAAATTACCCCGAACCCCACGCCTGGCAATGGGATGCATCACTGGGGGGAACTCAGTGCCTAGGGCGTCACTCACTCACTCCCACCTTTCCTATCCTCACATACAACCCCTCTACTTCCACCTCAATGTCGGTGGACATTAACCGTAAAACAAAATATGGTTATGGGAACGATAACGGATAAATCTACCCATGCGGATTCCCCAGACGGAGTCTGGCTACCCGGACTCCATCTGGGGAATCCCTAGCTGTGACTGGTGATTGAATGGACACCCATTCGGTGACTAGCCATGGCGACACCCGCCCAGGTTCATCGTGGGTCTGAATCATCGAACAGCGAGGAGGACCTTCCTAGTAAGGCTACGCTAGACGGCTAGGCGCGGGCTCTACCCGGACGAAAGCCGACCTCTACAGAGCGAAAGAGAGAGTAGCAGAGCCGCCAGCGATTGTGTCCCCGCTACCAAGGGAGGTCACGGAGGTGCCGACGGTGCAGAACATCCTGGCGGCTCTTTCCCGCATTTCTGGCGCCGTAAAAGGCCAGAAAAATATTACGGGAAAGAAGAGGGTCGAGGCGGACGCGATAAAAGGTGCCGCCAAAGCGCTGGAGGAGCTCCTGGAAAGGAGCGTCTCCAGTGAGGAGGAGAAACTCCGGGCTCGGGTTGCGAGCCTGGAGACGGAGATTGCTGACTCCCACAAGCAGCAACGGCTGATGCGGGAGGAGATCGGTCAGCTGACGCAGCTGGTCCAGGGGGCCGGGGAGGCTCAGGGTGTGAAAACCCCCGCTCTCCGTGCTCCATCTAAGGTGACACCAACGGTGGTCCAGCTGCTGGAGGTCATCGAGCGACCCCTCGGCGTCCTCGAGGACCGGGCATACCGCCCACCGCTGGCGGCACCCGTCGTCGCGTCTTGAGCGACGACGGCTGCACCCAGTGGTGCAACTGGTCCCAAGCCAAGGCCTCCGCCCCTAAGAAGACGGCACCTAGGGGAGGTGGTGGAGAACGACGTGCCCGTAGTTACGGAGGGTGAGGAACATCGGCTACGATTGGGTGCTGCGTGGTACGTTGCTCAGAGGGGTCAGCGTAACGTGTTCCGCCGATGACACCCTCGTTTTTTTTTATCGTGCGATAAATCCCCACGGAGCCGGTGGAGGTGGTTATGTCGAACTCGAACTAAAACGCACGCCGTCCCAAGTCCTTGGTTGCCGGAGGCGAGATTGCCAAAAGCATATCTCTCGCACCCCGGCAGACCCAGGAGGACCATCCCTTTCGAGATGGCCTCCTTCGGGTTGGGGGGACCACAGTGTCCCCATCTAGCCCCGGTTACGGGGAGGCGCACCTTGCGCCGCCGCCGCGGCCTGCTTCTGCTAGGGTGACAGGCGGCTCCACCGGTCACCCTCAGGCCAGCGCTCATAGAGGACGGAGGTCGTTCTGCGACCTCCGACGTCCGGTTAGCATGACACCATCATTACGGCGCGGGGAGCAGCGCGCCGAGACGCAGCACTAAAGGCCACGGCAGGGGTTGCTCAAGTCGTGGGTCAGACACGGCGGCTGGGTCTCGAGGTCGCTCTTCACAAGTCCGAGGCTCGGTGCTTCCACGGACCTCGGATGGAGCCACCTGCGGGATCCAGCCTACAGATAGGGGGTGTCAGCATCGGCATCGAGCCCTCGATGAAGTATCTGGGGCTCGATGGCCGGTGGAACTTCGGACATCACTTCCGAAGTTTGGTACCATAACTGAGGGGGGCATCAGCCGCACTCGCGCGGCTGATGCCCAACATCAGGAGACTCAACGCTCCCTGCAGGAGACTGTACCTGGGGATCGTGCGAAGTATGGCCCTATACGGGGCCCCCGTATGGGCAGAGAATCTGACGGCCAGTAATGTGGCTAGATTGCTAAGCCCACAGAGGGCGATGACCCTTCAATAGAAACAGATGAATGGAAATTCATAATTACGTACTGTCTATAATAAATATAGGAATACGTATGGTAGTAGTACCTAACTACTGCTATATTTATATTATGATCATTCGGCTTGGTAGGTACTCATGTATTTACAGAAATATACCGTTTATTCCGAAACTGACCCGAAAACTTGACCCGGTTGCGGGTTAGGTAGAAACTTTAAAAATTTGTTCCGAACGTAACCCTCTTCCTAACCTGACCCGACGGTCTCGTTCCTATCATAACCCGATCTGGCACTTCGCCGTCCGCTGCTGCGGCACGCTCGCTACGCTCGCTCGGCTCATGCGTTGGGGTCACAGTTCTAACCTAACCTACAGAAGTTGGAGTTCCCGCACTTCGACTTTCGGCTCTGAGTCGCCCAACCGCGTCGTCCGTCGCGTCGTCGCAGTGAGCGACCTGTAGTAGGCAGGACCTGCCTGAAAGACTTGGGCTGCTACTGCAAGATTATTTTTGTCGATACATAGGCAGGTATGCCTATTTCAATCCAAATTTTTGAAATAGGTAGGTTTTTACTGACCTATTTATTACTTTCTACTAATATAGTACCTATTGCAAATTGTTATGTACAGTATAAGCTACTTAGGTAGGTAGATTAGATACTTACTATAATAATAAATAAATAAATATTCCACAACATTCTACACAGCGCTATCTAGACCCATGGTAAGCTTAATTAGTTTGTGTTATGGAATCTAGAATGCGGATAAACATACTTAGATACTTTTTTGTATGTACATAAATATTATACATAGAAACACTCAGACCAACGCAAATAGCCATATTCATGCATACAAATATTTGCACTGAGCGGGGATCGAAACCGCGCCTCCTGCGTAGCAGTCGCGTTCACTAACGCCATTTTTTTTTATCGTGCGAAAAATCCCCACGGATACCACCATCACGGAATCATCATCAATACATACATATTATACATAGAAACACCCAGATCAATGCAAATAGCCATATTCATGCATACAAATATTTGAACTGAGCGGGAATCGAACCCGCGCCTCTTGCGTGGCAGTCGCGTGCACTACCACCACGCCACAGAGGCTGCATACATAATACATCATTCATATGTTTTAATGTTTTTTTACGCCAACATACACTTTTCCTCTTTCAGTTTACTTTATTACCCATTTCGCCTGTCAAAAGATAGGTACCTACTTGAATACTTTCGTATCGTCTATCGTAATCGTCTGCGCAGAGCGCGTGCGACACAAGCTCCCCGTATGATAGCCGAAGCAACACTGAGGAGGAGGCCGGGCGGCAGGGCGGTTCTAAGTTTAATGGTATCGCTTGAGTAAAAATTTAGATATTTGCTAGTTACGCAGAAACCAATGTATATTTGTAAAATTTGAAACACATAATGTCTCTTAACCACTAAACTGCAATTATTGTGTAAGTTTAGTGATCCTATTTTGCGTAATTAATCCATAATATCGTTTTATTTGTACGGTTTAGAGGTAACTTTGCAATGGTTTTCTATCAAGAAAATTTTACGTAATCGTGTTTTTGCCACACATAAACATTAGTATATATCCTCAACTTTACCACAAATGAATTAAAAAGTCCATGCTTTAGAACTTTTGATATTATACACGTTTATGCTATGTCATTTGAGGTAGTATGGACTCTTAATGGCAATAGGCTCGCCACCTATTACATTGGGACCTAAACATAAACTGGCGAAATGTGGGTGCTAGCACCTCTGCCTACCCCTTCGGGGAATACAGGCGTGAGTTTATGTTATGTTATGTTATGTAAAATAAATATTAAATACTAGTTTAGCAAATGGACCACACCGGTTCGAAACACGGCCCAGACATGAGAAGACTCCGGCAAAAAACTCAGCGGGCATTTTTTTTGGTGTATTTACAAACATTTACTTAGTCTAATACTTATGGTCTATATACAATGCTTTGCTTGAGTAGCATAGCTGAGTGAACAGTTCATTTCCAAGCTTGTTTATTATCTAAATATTCTTAGATTTTTTAATAGCCTTTCTGGCACAGTTTACTCTTAACTGCATTTTTAATTTATTTACAGGCAAATCTCTGATTTAATTAGGAAGCTTGTTAAAAAAGCGTATACAGTTGCCTGGAAAGAATTACTTATTTTATGGAGTCTGCTATCACAAACCTACTGTTTCCACGCTGGCCAGACGGGTTGGTACAGGGTTTTATTTCGAGTGTTCCTTCTCTCGCAGTGATATCTTCTGCATATGTTTTCGTAAGTCGCCTCTTACGACACCCTTCGGATAAGGAACACCTCACATGGATAAAATAATAAATAGAATAAGACTAAATACATTGATAATAATGAGATGATAATAATAAACCTAAATTGATATGGAATCCTACTACTTTTTCAGATTTTCTAAAATAAAAGTTATCATATTTACGTCTACATAGCACTATTGAGTATTTGCAAATATATTCAAATACATAGGGATATGAAATGCTCAAGTGGGATTTGAAGTGATTCAGGTGTAGCTCAATAGCTCAGTTGGAAGATCATTCCCCTCTAAGGGAAAGGTCGTGGGTTCAAGTCCCACTTGAGCTTTTCATTTTTCCCGATGTATTCGAATTTTAATATTAGCATAATAAATATATATTCAAGTAAATTTTTTATTTATTTATTTTAAAAGCCCTGTCAAAATTTCAAAGGTTCATATGTTTTGGAGATCACGTGGCATAAACAGTTATAAGACAGACAAAAATATGAAGAAACTAGGTATTGCTCGCGGCTTCTTTAGATTAGATTCTCTAGATTCTCTAGATTTTTTCAGATTTGTTCAATAGTTTTAGACGAGCTAAAACTATTGAACAAATCTGAAAAAATCTTGATACAGGGATTTAATTAATCTTCTTCATCTTAGCGTTAATCTCAGTCGCATCCGAAGCCTCCACCGGAGTCTGGGGTCCGCTTTACCAGTTTAACTGCGGATTTGGCTAAACTTCGATATTTTCTGTCAAGAGACTGCTATCCGACCTCCAAAACCCAAATGTGATATCGAAGCATTGCAGTTAGACCAGTTATTGGACTTTCTGGGGCTCTAACTACCCGTAACAACTGCCATAGATGTTCGTATGACAACCGGGACCGACAGCTTAACGTGCTCTCCGAGGCGTGGACTGACCAGTACAAATATCCATGTTCATACAGAACATAAACATATAAACTCACGCCTGTATTCATCCACATTTCGCCAGTTTATGTTTAGGTCCCAATGTAACAGGTAGCGAGCCTATTGCCATTAACCGGGCACTTATAAACCCGCGATAAATACACATATAATTCGAAAAGCATCGAAAGTCATTGGTGTGTGCCATGGCAAACCTGGGATCGAACCCGAAACCTCGTCTCAGCAGCCCATTACCCATACCACTAGGCTACCGCAGATTTTTTCATACAATTACTTTGTTACACCGTATTCATACAAATATTTTTATTAAGCAAGGATCGAATCTGCGCCTCGTGCGTAGCGGCCGCGTTCACTACCGATACGCCACAGAGGCTGTCGGTCAAGTCATTAATTATTATTGACATTAATCAATAATCGATTAATAGCATACCGAATTACTGTCAGTTAATCAAATAGGCGTAATTGTCAGCCGCCAGGCTATAATTGGCGCCATCATGCATACTTAATGAGTACAAATTAGATTGAATAGATTTGTTACTACTGTAGCAAACACGCATTAGGATATAATTCTGATTAGAAACGTGTTTAGTAACGTCGTCGATAGCTTAAAGCTATCGACGACGACCGAGGTGGTTATGTCGGATTCGAACCGACTAAAACGCACACCGTCTTGGGTCCTTGGTTGCCGGAGGTGAGATTGCACAAAACATATCTCTCGCACCCCGGCAGACCCAGGACCATCTCTTTCCCCTGCGGGTTGTGGGGACCTTAGTGTCCCCATCTAGCCCCGGGCACGGGGAAGCGCACTTTGCACCACCGCCGCGGCCTGCTTCTGCTAGGGTGACAGGCGGCTCCACCGGTCACCCCCAGGCCAGCGCTCATAGAGGACGGAGGTCGTTCTGCGACCTCACACAGCCTATGTCCTTTCTCAAGGCCTAATCTATCCCTATACCAAATTTCATCAAAATCGGTTCAGTGGTTTAACCGTGAAAGCGTAACATACAGACAGATAGACAGACAGACAGAGTTACTTTCACAATAATAATATTAGTATGGAAGCATGGATGAACATAAGCTATTATATCATCACGCTACTACTCAAGGGAGCGTAGCAATAATCATAAATTTTAACAAAGCCCGCAGATTCCCATATATTATTTGAAAACGAATAAATTACGATGATATATGGGTTGAAGGGGTGCAATGGGGGTTCAAAGTCACGAGTGAGCACCAGCCAGTTCAAGATACATATATACACTCACGCCTGTAAATCCCCGAAGGGGTAGGCAGAGGTGTATTAACACCCACATTTCGCCAACTATTATTTTCGGTTCCAAGTAATAGGGGTTGAGTATATAACCGTAAGGCAGATTCCTCCATTAGCGCTGGCCTGGGGGTGACCGGTGGAGCCGCCTGTCACCCTAGCAGAAGCAGGCCACGGCGGCGGCGCAAAACTGCGCCTCCCCGTACCCGGGGCTAGTTGGGGACACCGAGGTCCCCACAACCCGAAGTCTGCCGGGGTGCGAGAGATATGCTTTCGGCAATCCCACCTCCGTGCGTTTTAGTCGATTCGATTCCGACATAACCGCCTCCACCGGCTCCGTGGGGGTGGTATCCGTGAGGATTTTGCGCACGATAAAAAAAATAAAAAATAAACCGTAAGGCATGGGATGGAAAACAGCCCTAATTCAAGGGAAATTGAATTCAATTATAGGCACCTCCTCCCCAGGAAAAACTACCATCCAGACAGAACCTCCTTTGGCCCGTATGGAAGTCTCTTAATCGTCTACGTACCTACACAGGTTGGTCGGTCTAGACAAAATCTTTGTCGATGGGTGCCCCCGTGCAGTCCATGGTGCATTTGGTCTCGTGTCCCTTATGTTCTACTTCATGTACTAAAGACGATCTAAATGAAGCCACTGACCGGGCGATTATGATGTCAGAATTTCATTCCGGAACAGTGTACGAAACACGAATAGAAGAAGTGGGTGGAGTTGTAGGCAATAGCTATTATTAAATTCAACTGTAACAAAATGTTCAATTACCTATAAAAGAAAGATAAAGTTTCCTATCACGTCCTCGGTAGACGTGAGGCGATCTGCGAGGCCAGACGTATTCAACCTTCAAGCAGATTTAATTAAATTTGTTGGCTGAAGTTCTTGTGAGGCTGACTGTACTTGGCCAAGGCACAGTACAGATAACAGTACTATATAGCGTAGCCAAAGTTAGACTGTGTATCGCGGAATACTTAAAACTTAGACTTTAAAAGTACAAACTCTATAAAGGCACTAAAACGCAGCGTAAAAAAAACTACTACTGCTTTAAGAGGCCGTATATGAAATTTTGTCGGTTTCAACGACATATGTCTATTTTTTATAGAAAGACACGTCAATTTAACTTCACCTCGCCTGATGTAAGCTAAAGGCAAAGTCTCGGAAAGAGGGTTGCCATCGTTAACATGTGCCATGTTAACAATGGTGGCACTCAGCTTGACGGCCTCATTAGATGCCTTTTCAGGCCCCGCTTAAAGGACCCGGGACTGTAGGAAGAAGGAAACACGTGAGCTGGCAGGGAGTTCCAGGTCTTAGTGGTGCGGCATTACTACTTTAAGAGGCCGTATATGAAATATTGTCGTTTTCACCGACATATGTTTATTTTTTAGAGAAAGACACGTTCATTTGACTTCACCTCGCCTGATGTAAGCTAAAGGTAGTCTCGGAAAGAGGGTCACCATCGTAAACATGTACCATGTTAGCTTAGCACTTAGCTTGATGGCCTTTTCCAAGGTGTGATTTCATAGTTAAAAACTGTATTACTTCGAGTGAAAATAGATAAATATGATAGATCATTTGAAATATTATCAAACATATATGAGCTATTTACTTATTTTTCGTACTTCGAGCCGTATGTATTTTGTTAGAGATAATGAAATACAAACAACGTTATTTGTGCTCTCTCTAACAAAAGAATGAATAGGCATATTTAGAGGGCAATGTACCTCTTTTATACCTATTTTTATTAACAAAAGAGGTATAAGAAAAAGGTTGTTTTACAATAAGAATAAATTTAATAAAAGGATACGATGTGAAAAGAAATGGAGGAAAATTGAGATTCTAAGTCAAATATGAAGCTTGAATTTTAAGTAGCAAGTATTGTTGTAGTAAGATAAGTATAAATAATAGTATCTATGCTAATAATAAATAAAAATATTCCCCACAGTCTACAAAACGCTATCTAGACCCATGGTAAGCTTAACTAGCTTGTGTTATGGAATCTAGAATGCGGATAAACATAAATAAATATAAACAAATATTCCACAACATTCTACACAACGCTATCTAGACCCATGGTAAGCTTAACTAGCTTGTGTTATGGAATCTAGAATGCGGATAAACATACTTATATACTTTTTTTTGTAAATAAATACATAGAAACACCCAGACCAATGCAAATAACCATATTCATGCATAAAAATATTTGCACCGAGTAGGGGATACGAGTGTGGATGTTACTGTTAATGTTTGACAGCCTCTGTGGCGTGGCGGTAGTGCACGCGACTGCCACGCAGGAGGCGCGGGTTCGATCCCCGCTCAGTGCAAATATCTGTATGCATGAAAATGGCTATTTGCATTGGTCTGGGTGTTTCTAAGTATAATATTTATGTATTTACAAAAAAAGTATCTAAGTATGTTTGTCCGCATTCTAGATTCCATAACACAAGCTAGTTAAGCTTACCATGGGTCTAGATAGCGTTGTGTAAAATGTTGTGAAATAAAAAAAAAATGATAATTGTATTTATGTTACCGTTAATGTGCGAAAATCTTAGAGTGCAGATTGACTAGATATTCTACAGATCACCAGCCAGTTAAAGTGCGAAAAATTATTTAAGTTCTTACATTAACTATTTAAGCTGCAGACTACCTAGGTAATCTGCAAATTAACGACCAGGTATATAGGGTAAAGTGCATAAAAACTGTATTTTTTAAATGAAACATTTTGAAGCCTTAAAGACGTATAAGATGGGAAATTTGAATCATATCGGGCGTGTCTCGGTAGCCGAATTGGTCAGGCATTCCCCCTGTAAGGGAAAGACTGCGGGTTCGAGTCCCGCTCGAGAAGTATGCTAACTATACAAATCGAATACATAGGTATTCGATTTGTATAGTTAGCATACTTAATGCTGTAAAATTCCTTCAAGAAACATTTTAAATCAACATTTTTAGTCATGAATCATATTTTTTTAAGAGGTATGTTTGCTCGTAGCACTTGTTCTACGGTGCTCGTAGCACTTCTTGACTACGAATGAACCCGTAGCATGTGTGTTTTGCATACATAATAATCACGCCTTTATCTGCAGATGGTTAGGCAGAGGTGAATTAAGACCCACATTTTACCAATCATTCTATTTGGTTCCACGTGATAGGGGGTGAGTCTATAGTCGTATTCCGGGCATTATTGTTGACTTGAGCCTATATCTGAGGCTGTGTCTGGGCTGTATATATCTGTCTGATGTTAAACAGCCCTATCCCTTAGTCGCCTTGTACGTCACCACATGGGAAGAGAAGGGGTGACCCAAATTCTACTCTCCTGGGTACCACGCGGCTGTGTACTTTAATCCTTATAATATACTAGCTTTTGCCCGCGGCTCCACCCGCTTGGATGCCGGTTATCGCGACCAAACATAGCCTTGTCAATGTCCTTTCTCAAGGTCTAATCTACCCTTATACCAAATTTCATCAAAATCGGTTCAGTGATCAAGGCGTGAAAGCGTAACATACAGACAGACAGAGTTACTTTCGCATTTATAATATTAGTATAAGTAATACATATATCACAACAACATGCTTATTTCACCAGTATTACAAAAATACGAGGAAACAATAATTTCAGATATCCAATCTCATTATTTCTCGTAAGAGAGAATGTTTTCATTACTTTTCTCCGAATTATTCCCCTGTAGGCGACATAGGGCCTCATATAATATTAATTTGTAATCCCACAGAAAGCTTGTGAAGGTGCCGAGATATTCATGTGTTATGCCGTGTGATTTCTTGATCAGATATTTGTACTGATCGCAAAATAAATATGTCAATTTTTGTTTATATTTGACAAAATGGATTTTACTAATTTGTATTTTTATGAAGACCAATAAGTGTCATTTTTTACATTAAAAATACACTTACTAAAAATAAAATTAAAATAAAATAAATATTTCCCAACATTCTACACAACGCTATCTAGACCCATGGTAAACATAGCTTAACTAGCTTGTGTTATGGAATCTATAAATACATTTATTTTTTGTAAATACATAGGTACATATTATACATAGAAACACCCAGACCAAAGCAAATAGCCATATTCATGCATATAAATATTTGCACTGAGCGTGGATCGAACCCGCGCCTCCTGCGTGGCAGTCGCGTTCACTACCGCCACGCCACGGAGGCTTACTAATATTGATCAAACACTTGTACTTAAATACAATATTTTATTTTCTAACCTTATTGGTTTCACCTCACTAGCTTTTGCCTGAGGTTTCGCCCGCGTGGATGTCGGTAATCACGTTCAAATATAGCCCATATCCTTTCTCAAGATCTAATCTACCCCTATACCAAATTTCATCACAATCCTTTCAGTGGTTTGGGCGTAAAAATGTAACATACAGACAGAGTTTTTTTCACATTTATAATATTGTTAGTAAACTAATATGGATATTACTATATTTATTTTATTATAAAGGTGCTAGAGACAAAATAAACTAAAGAAAATAAGGATATTAGAAAATATCATCTACTAATATGGATAGGTTCATGTAGCAAAGCAAGTTCCACCAAGTGCCATCGATCACCAGTTTAAACAGTTAAACCAGTAAAAAAACAGTTAATTTTAAACTATCTCGGCTTTTAGTCATAGTTTAAAATTAACTATTTTAATCTTAAGAGACTTCACGCGATACATTTTGGTAAAACATACTTTTGCCGACGTTTCCCGTGGTCAAGACTTGACGCTCATGTCCAGAATAACTGGTACTACCGAACTAATATAGACTATGAAAAAACCAGTTGTCAAAAAAAAACCAGTTACACACGATAAATATCTTGTGGTATTGTCTACAAAGACAACACAACTTTCACAAAATATGCGGTGTGGTCATGGTACGACCTTGTGTTCAAGCTTAACTTGTAATAAAAAAAGATGGCGGCCGTCAACGTCATCGGCGAATTGATATAGATAAGTTTGTCAGGCAATCCGCTAGTAAACCAACTTGATAACGTTTATGAGGAAAATGGACGGAAAATAATAACGATTGTGATAAATGCCTGCTTTGTTGGTGATTGAAAGGCACCGGGTTCGAATCCTTCTTTTTATAAGACGCAGACATCTATACTATTATATAATTGTAAGTTGGAAATGTTTTTTCGAGATGGACGCAAAAACTACTGAATGGATTTTGATGCGATTTCTTTATCAGAAAGGTCTTGATCAGACTTAAAATCTTACGTTTGTTTGATTGCAATCGGTTGAGTAGAACCGTCAACCGGTATAGGTTGCTGTGGACATGAATCTGTATACTAACTGGATTGCGTACTGTAAAATACAATAATTACAAATTTACACCCAACTGTAATGACATAAGGTACATTTTTCATCGTCTCGGTGAAAGTAGAAAAATCGAGCCGAGCGAGACAGCCAAAAAGTAGTAGTCTGTCCCTGTCTAACAACTTGCCATAGTAAATGTAAATTCTTTTTTGTTGTAAATGGTAATTTTTTTTTCATTTTCCATATATTTGTGCGTTATGTTTTTGTGATGAAACTTTGCATAAAAATACTTAAACTATAAATATACAATGGTTTGACCATCTTTTATGAATTTGTACAAAGTAATACTTTTATTTTAAATGTTGTGAGAGTGACATTGGTAGCATTTCAAAATTCTTATGCGGCAACATTGTTTGTAATAAAGACCAATAAAAACATGATAAAAACTATTAGAAAGAGACGCACTACTACTTTGGAACCTCTCTTTCGGCTCGTTTTTCTGTTCATAGTGCGCAGTCCAGTTAGTATAAAGGTTCATGGCTGTGGATCGCGGTCACGGGATCAGTATTCTGTGACCCCGGTACATTTGCATGAAGTACCAGGCTAACAGAAATCTTAAAGAACTTTATCTGGGTCGCGGGAGCAGTGTGTTCTAAACCTTTCTATTCCGAACTTAACGTGGACGAAGTCGCGGGCGAAAGCTAGTACATACATATAATTACGCCTTTATCCCCGGAGTGCTAGGCTAAGGTGAATTAACACCCACATTTCACCAATCAATGTAATCAATCCCACGTAACAGAGGGTGAGCCTATTGCCTTATTCCGGGCAGGAGGGCCAGACCGTAAGGGATGGCCCTGGGCCCTGGATATGTCTATGACAACCTCACCTCCGGCCTAGCACCAAGACCCACAGTCAGCGTGCGGTTTTAGTCGGTTCGAGTCCGACATAACCTCACCTTCCGGCAGGGGGGTATCCGAGGGGATTTCCGCACGAAAAAAAAAAAGCCTTATTCCGGGCGCTATTGTTGGCTCGAGCCATGAATCTGAGGCTGAGTTTGGGCTGTATATATCTGTCTGATGTTAAACAGCCCTATCCCTTAGTCGCCTTGTACGATACCTTATGGGAAGAGATGGGGTGTGGATTCTGCTCTGCCGGGAACCACGCAGCAAGGCAGGCGGGCCATCGAAATGGCTCCCTCGAGGGGTACCATAAAAAATCTAAAGATTTCGGCCCGCAAGAAATACGAACGATTGCGTAGCATTTAGACAAATACTATTCTTCTTCATTTTTGCGTTAATCCCACTCGCATTCGATGCTTCCAGCTTGGAGTCTGGGGTCCGCTTTACCGTGCCACCGTCACGTGCTACGCGGACGACACGCTAGTGACGGTGAGTGGCGCTACACACCGCGAGGCGACCCAGAGGGCCACGACCGCTGTTGCTCAAGTCGTGGATCGGATCCGGCGGCTGGGTCTCGAGGTGGCTCTGCACAAATCCGAGGCCTTGTTCTTTCATGGTCCTCGGCGCAGGCCACCCCCGGGATCCAGCTTGACAGTAGGAGGTACTCCCATCGACATCAAGCCCCGGTTGAAATACCTGGGGCTCGTACTCGACGGTCGGTGGGACTTCGGAGAGCATTTCCGAAGTCTGCGCCCCAAACTGTTGGTGTCAGCTAACGCGCTGATGCGGCTGCTGCCCAACTTGAGGGGCCCAGAGGACTCCTGCAGGAGACTCTACGCGGGTGTCGTGCGGTCCATGGCCCTGTACGGGTGCCCCGTGTGGGCGGACGCCCTGCGGGCCAGGTTCGTGCAACTGCTGCATGCGCCGCAGCAGACGATGGCCTGCAGGGCCATTAGGGGGTACCGCACGATATCCTTTGAAGCGGCGAGTCTCCTAGCCGGATCGCCACCGTGGATCCTGGAAGCGAGATCCCTTGCGGCACTGTATCGGTTCCGTAAGGAGGCGCGGGAGCGGGGATACGATCCCGAGCCCGAAGACATTCGGGCCGAGAGGTCCCGGCTCCACGGGATCATGGTGGCGGAGTGGGAGCGACGACTTGAGCAACGACGCGCAGGGCATGCCGTCATAGAGGCGGTAAGGCCCATCATGGGGGAATGGCTCGAGAGGCCACATGGCAGCCTCTCGTATCGACTGACGCAGATTATCACCGGGCACGGGTGTTTCGGGAGATATCTGTGTCGGATCGAAAAGGAGCCAACGTCCGAGTGCCATCACTGCGACGCGAGCGAGGACACGGGGCTGCACACGCTCACCGAGTGCCCGGCATGGGCTGAACCGAGGCGGGAGCTAGTGGCGGCCCTGGGAGTGAGAGTTCTCACCCTCGCCACCCTGCTCACAGCAATGGTCCGCTGCGCGGACGCGTGGGCGGCCGGCGTCTCCTTCAGCGAGCAGGTAATGGTCGTGAAGGAGACGGCGGAGCGGGAGAGGCGGCGCGAGCGAGAAAGACTCGCGGATCGCGCCGCCCGCGCGCGCAGGCAACTCGGGCGTCGGAGGGCACTGACTGACCTCCGTCCCCCATGAGCGCGGGCCTGGGGGTGACGGGTGGAGCCGCCTGTCACCCCAGCAGAAGCAGGCCACGGCGGCGGCGCGCTGAACAGCGCGCCTCCCCATTCCGGGGGCGAGTTGGGGACACCGTTGTCCCCCCTCCTGAGGAGGGCCAGACCGTAAGGGATGGCCCTGGGTCAGCCGGGGTGCGAGGGATATGTCTTTGACAACCTCACCTCCGGCCTAGCACCAAGACCCACAGTCGGCGTGCGGTTTTAGTCGGTTCGAGTCCGACATAACCTCCCCTTCCGGCTCCGGCAGGGGGGGTATCCGAGGGGACTTCCGCACGAAAAAAAAAAAAAAAAAAAAGTGGTCCGCTTTACCAGTCTAACTGCGAATTTCTACAACCCAAAGGCGATATCGAAGCATTGCAGCTAGACCAGTTGTTTAAATTTAGGGCTTGAACTACCCGTAGCGACTGGCGTAAATGTTCGTATGGCAACCGGGACCGACCGCTTAACGTGCTCACCGAGGAACAACCAGACCAATGGAAATATTCATATTCATGCATACTTACAAACATTTGCACTGAGCGGGGCTGAATCCGCGCCTTCTGCGTAGAGGCTTCGTTCACAAAGGCTTCGCCATGTAGATACGATGAAGTGAAGATTTTCTAAAGTAGAGTAACTTAAACCAAAGTGTCACGTGCCGTCTTTGGATCCGCTGTCGGCATAAATTATGTTCCATGGCGGTTGCCTGAAAATTCTGTTTATTCCGAACCTGATCCGAAAACCTGACCCGGTTGCGGGTTAGGTTAGGACCTTGAAAAAATATGTGATATTTGTTCCGAACGTAACCCTATTACTAACCTGACCCGACATCTCGTTCCTATCAAAACCCGAATTGCGCATATTCCTGTTACTTTTCATAACCGAAATGCGTTAATTTCAACTTCTGTAGGTTAGGTTAGAACTGTGACAGTGTGCCAGATCTGTGCAATTCGGGTTATGATAGGAATGAGACGTCGGGTCAGATTAGGAAGAGGGTTACATTCGGAACAAATTTCCAAGTTTCTAACATAACCTGCGATCGGGTCAAGTTTTCGGATCAGGTTCGGAATAAACGGAAAATTCGATTCGCAATCGCGAATGTTCTATCGTATGCTTACTTTTTTTTTTTTTTTTTCGTGAACTGGCTATAACATAAGCATAAGGAGGTTCTTATTTTGTTGTGTCTATCTTGAGAAAGAAAAATTGCGCGGAATAATTTAAGAATACCTAACCGTCATAGTTAATTCAGCTCTGCCTAACCTTCCGGGTAGAAAGGCGTGATTATACATTTGTGAAGGCATTTCAATGAAATTTTAAAGCAATTAGGCTCTTCCTATAGATTTAGATCGAAAGAAGTACGTCCAAGATATGAACTCGAAACCAATTCCTTATTAAAGGATGCTCTAACCAACTGAATATTATTCAAATATCAACATCCATCATCACTTGCCATCAGGTGGATCGTGTGCATCTGCTAAGTGGTATAAAAATTACACATACTTATAATAAAAAGAAATAAAAATAACAATACCTTATTTTTTTCTCCAAATTAAAATTCATCCATCACCAGCAAAAGTACTACACAATTCACAAAAACTTAACCCCTTTTTTCGCAGTTGGGTGAAAAAAGAACCAAAAGACACTATTCTTCACAAACACTGCACTTCACTTCACTGAACTTTTCGAAAATCGAATTTCGCGCTAAAACAAGATGGCCGCGATCAGCCGTCTGTACCACGCCGCGACTTTCGCCTTACTGAAGGATATTACATACAAACGCCTGGAAAACGTTTGTGTGGACGGAAATTTACATTTTATTATTGTATGTATTAGAATTGTAGACATTATATTCATACATATATGTAGTCAGGTTTCTTTTACATAGGGGTAAGTAAAGACAACATCTTTTTACATGCTTCGATCCTGTGGCATAAGTATGCTTTTTTTATTAGGTGTAGCTCGTGAGTCGGGACATATAATATTATCTTGAACCTAAAATAGACAGATAGATAGATCATTCTTTATTGCAAATATTGTACATAGTTATAGTTACAGTTAAATACACAATGGGCGACCTTATTACTCAAAGTGATTTGTTCCAGGCAAGCTTAGGATGGACAGGAATGAAAGGTATGTAATAAAAGTGAGTGTTGGTGTAATTTGTTTACAAATATAAAGAGTATGTTACATGAATAATTACATAGTATACTAGATATATAGATAAATAAATAAAATGTGAATGTGAGGCGTTTTCAACGACTATGCTGTAGAAAGATATTACTCTTTACCATTTTTACCCGACTGCCGAAGGAAGGAGGGTAATGTTTTTCGAGACTATGTATGTATGTATGTATGTCCATTTATATGGCACGGCCTACAGTCTGAACGGCTTGACGGATTTGGACATGTGAGGTGTCATTTAATTCGCCGTGATTGTGTGAGTGACACCAGGTATATTAAAATTTCAAGAAAATCAAAAAGGTGGATTTTTGGCGCCAAAACGTATGTTGTCAAAAATATTTTTGACTCAAACTTATCGAGTAGGGTACCAAAATGAAGGAGATTACGAAAAGATATACGTATCATGTCATAACTGAAACGTATAAAATAAAACAAATGATTAAGAAATAAAAGAACCCAACTGCCACTGAAAAGATCGAAATAAGTTTGATAGCAGGCGGTGCCCATTCATTTTCTTTCGGTTTATGACTGGGAAATGGGTACCGCCTGCTTATTTTATTAATTTTTACCGGCAATGCATTCCATAAGCCAATGTTCTCTATGCGCGCAGTAGGTATACGTTTTTTAAGTGTATTTTCGTCAAACGTGGCGCTACGACAAGCTATATCAAATTCATAAATCATTTCTCTCGAGACTTAGATCCAAGATTTGTGGTCCGAGGTTCACTTTCAGAAAATTGTTTTCTTAAAGAAATAAAACTGTTTCATGAGACTTTCATTCAACTTACAACCAGGTAAGGTGAAAAGTGTTCAATTTTTTTATGTAGAATTATCAATTGACTTCTGCTCGCATAATGGTAAGCTGAAGGCAGTCTCAGGAAAGAGGATCACCATTACAGACACTTACCGTGTTACAATGGTGTCATGCAGCTTGACGGCCTCATCACCAGAGAATCACCGCCAGAGAAATCTGAGAATCTCCCACAACCGCGGCGGACGCTAGCCTTAGAGGACCTGAGACTCTAGGATGGGTGACCCTTCTTATGACATTAGAATGACACTCAGTCTGAATTTTCATATTGCTGAAGACAGATTATAAAGACAGATTGACAGATTTGATAGATTTTCTGTACAATCTGTCCTCAGCTAAAGTTCAGACTGAGTGTCATCCTAGAATAGGTACGCGCCTGAGAGCCTTCTAGGTAAAATACATCCTAACGTGATGTTCACCGATATTATACGATACGACCTTGATACTTGCCATCCATCTATCCATATACTCACGTCTATAAACCCCCGAAGGGGTAGGCAGAGGTGTAATAACACCCACATGTCGCCAACTATAATTTTCGTTCATAAGTAATAGAGAGCGAGTCTATTACCCTATTGCCGTCAATATAAATATATCTGTATATCCAATAACCACTTAAGTTGCTGTGGGATCAAAACATAACATTACACAATATGGGTTCTATATAAACTGAATAATTCCCGGAGATAACAGCTGGGCCCGCCATAATGTTTTATTTATGTCGTAAAAACTGGACCAATTTTATACGTCATAACGGTCATCTCTATTTGAACCTGGGTGTAAAATGTTGTTATGATAATCGTCTTATGTCAGGTACACGCCTGTTAATTCCTCAAAGGGGTAGGCAGTTTCTTAGTGAATGTTTACAATATAAAAAGCATCTAGGTATTGCTACACATATTAAGAACACATTTGTACTTTAATATATACGAGTAGATAGCTTGCTGTTCCACCGGCAAAACAGTGTGAAATAAATAGATTATGGTCTGTATTTGCGGATGGTTTTGATACCATTTCATACATTACCTGCTACGCGCTCGGCGTTCTTTACATTGCTTAGGCATTTTATAGAATACCGGGTTACACACATTGCCGCTAACATATTATACATGGTATAATTATATTCAAAGAAAACTAGCAAGAAGGAAAACTCCTAATAAAACCCTGTACCAACCCGTCTGGCCAGCGTGGAAACAATAGGCCAAAGCCTGCCAACATTGTGAGATGCCGTACGTTTCAAACAGACACTTCAATTTGATTTATATGTACAGATCAATCAATCAAATAGCTTATCGCAGTCCATTGCTGGACATAGGCCTCTCCCAATGTTGAAAGGCTTTGGCCTACTGTTTCCACGCTGGCCAGACGGGTTGGTACAGGGTTTTATTTCGAGTGTTCCTTCTCTCGCAGTAATATCGTCTGCATATGTTTTCGTTAGTCGCTTCTTACGACACCCGTCGGATGAGATGGGCGCGTAGGCTCGCCTCCCCATTCCGGGGGCGACTCGGGGACACCGTTGTCCCCCCTTCCGAGGAGAGTCATACCGTAAGGGACGGCCCTGGGTCAGCCGGGGTGCGAGAGATTTGCTGAAGACAACCTCATCTCCGGCCTAGCACTACGACCCTCAGTCAGCGTGTGGTTTCAGTCAGTTCGAGTCCGACATAACCTTCGATTCCGGCTCCGGCGGGGGAGGTATCCGTGGGGAATTCCGAGGAAAAAAATACGGGCTGGTGATAGCTACTTGTATTCTTTAACATAGGTATTATATGTAAGACGTTGAGTGAAAATAGTAGATATCTAGAATCAAAACTGAACACAAACTATTCAACTATTCCTTTAGTAATCAACACAGTGCCGACCGCGCTCAATCTAAACTTCCCCCACAGATACCTCCCGTCAGACCGACGCTCCCAACTTTTGGGGAAGTGATTTAACGAAATTTATTTTAACTATTACATCGGTTTTCGCTATTCATGATAATAGTATCGGACTTTTAGTTCTCTATGTGAATATAATATCAAAACGAAGTTTATTAATTTGAATGAAGTTTTATAGCATTTATTATGTTAGTAATCGAAAATTTAATCAAAATAGAGGCAAGCGTATTTTGAAAGAGGGACATGACCTAAATGGAGAATGTTACTTGAAAGTTTGTTACAGTACAGCGCTTATTTTTATAAATACACCGTAAAGTTTTTGTTTCATTCAATAATATTAAGTAAAGTAAAACCAACGAGACGAGAGAAAAAAGGTAAACAAAGCGACCATTACTGAGTTACGTTGCAATAACTAGCGATTATTTTCTCTGTCCTTGTCGCACATGTCACACGTACGCGACAATGGCCGAGCGACAGTTGTCATTGCGTGTTTCGTAGTAGAGGAAAGCTGTCAGCACAGCGGTTCTAAACTGTCAGATCCGCCATCTTATGAGCAATTTCATTCGTGTTTGGAATGCGCTTGAAGTGATACGTAATATTTTCATATAAAAATGTTTGGGATCGCTGAAACTTTGTTTACCTTTTTTTCTCGCTTCGTTGGCTTTACTATAGTTATGTATAACTTATTTAAAGACCTCGGATTGCCAAGAGCTTCAGTAAGCTCAAACGAATATCTAAAACGGCGTTGATAGGATCTTACCAAATTTGGATAGGCAGAGGGGGGAACACGACTGACGGTGGCGGTGAGCGCTGATGCATCACAAGGTGGCCACCCTAAACCTACACCTGGGTCGCAAGTCCCAGGCGCCGTCACAGTGTTCCTCTCTGTACCACGCCATGGACCCGGCGACCGCACGGTGAATGCTGAGAATGCTGAGAACCGGATCTCTTTACAGACATTCAAAGTTCTGAAAAATATCGAGTAGCGGACTGGCTCGTGCTTGATGCGTGTGACGTCATGTTATGTAGCCCAGTAGTACCAATCAACAGCGAAAGCGACGTAAACGTGGGTAGCAGAAGTCCTTTACGCTCGTTCCGTTCGTAGGAGTTTCGTTTTCTGCAAGCGCATTCAAAACTCCTTCCGACTCGACTTTATAGTATAATTACTTAGTTATAAACTATACTGTACTGTACCTATAAAATGGTGCGTGGCGTCAGCGCTACCTAGTGGCCCCATCTGAAAACCAGCGCTGTGCATACTCAACGAAGGGTGTGCGCAGCATTTAATGCTGAGATGGGGCCCTATTTGGGTTCGCATAGTGTGGAATGTTGCACCCGTAGCTTAATTTAATATACCTACTAATTAAACTGTTACACTTACCTACCTATTTGTACTTAACATGTCCACTGTGTAGAACTTAAATAAAATATTTTTCTTTCTTTCTTTCTTCTTTCTTTCAATCACTTTAGTTGGCGCTGGTTTACGTTTCACCAGAAATCTCAGCAACTACTGGTCTGATTTCAAAAATTCTTTTTATTTTGAACCCGCAATCTTTCCTTAACAGTGAGAATGCTTTGACTACTTCATGAATCGTGCCTGAATCCATCCAAATTTTTCTATACTGGGTGATTTTGTTGTTGTTTCGGGTAAAAAGAATTTGATCACAGTTTCGATAGCAAAATCATCTGGAAGTATTAATTTGGCGAAAGGAAAAAAAATTTTTTTTTGATCATGTTTGGGAATAATGTTCAGGTGAAAGGAAAAATGTATGGAGGTTGTAACTTTTAAACTATCGCGGCGTTTACTTATAGTTTATAATGTTTGGGACTTCCGCGATAAATTTTTGAAAAACTTACTTTTGCCGACGTTTCGGGTGCGTTACAGCACCCGTGGTCACGATTTACTGGCGTGCGAGCGCCAGTGCGGATGCGTGGGCGGCCGGCGTCTCCTTCAGCAAGCAGGATGGTCGTGAAGGAGACGGCGGAATGGGAGAGGTGGCGCGAGCGAGCGAGACTCGCGAACCGCGCCCCCCGCGCGCGCAGGCAACTCGGGCGTCGGAGGGCACTGACTTACCTCCGTCCCCCATGAGCGTGGGCCTGGGGGTGACGGGTGAAGCCTCCTGTCACGCCAGCAGAAGCTGGCCACGGCGACGGCGCGCTGAGAAGTGCGCCTCCCCATTCCGGGGGCGAGCCGGGGACACCGTTGTCCCCCCTCCCGAGGAGGGCTAGACCGTAAGGGATAGCCCTGGGTCAGCCAGGGTGCGAGGGATATGTCGATGACAACCTCACCTCCGGCCTAGCACCACGACCCACAGTCGGCGTGCGGTTTTAGTCGGTTCGAGTCCGACATAACCTCCCTTTCCGGCTCCGGCAGGGGGGTATGCGAGGGGATCACCGCACGAAAAAAAAAAAGGCATGCGAGCGTCGCGCGGTGTGCGGGAAACATTTTTTGTGCGCCTACCCTCCATTACTTTCATATTGAATGTAAGGCTGGTGACACACCACACTCACTGTCAGTTTTAGACGGCATCGGCACTGTATTTTTGGGTTTCACTATTTTGATCACTGGATTCCAGGTCCCGGATAATTTGAATCCATCTTCCTTATTGAAATTTTTATATTTTTTAATTTCAATAGCTTCACGCACAATCCGTGGATAGTAGTGGCGATCAGTGGAGAGGACTTTGGGTTGATGAAGTTCAATCCAGTGATTGGTGCCCGATTCGGGCACACCGCGCGACCCTCGCAGGCCAGTCAAGTCGTGCGTGACCACGGGTGCTGTACCGCACCCGAAACGTCGGCAAAAGTAAGTTTTTCAAAAATATATCCCGAACATTATAAACTATGTATGGGGGCTGTATTTTTTTTTTTATTTCACCAAATTAATACTTCCAAATTAATTTTTCCAAAACGACTATAAAATCACCTTGTATAATACCTTCTAATATTATAAAGCTGAAGAGTTTGTTTAGATGAACGCACTAATCTCGGGAACTACTGATTCTTCGATTGAAAAATTATTTTTGTGTTGAATAGCCCTTTGTTGAGGAAGGTTATAGGTTATAATTATATCATCACGCTACTACCAAAAGGAGTGGAACAGTAACCATAAACGTCAACAAAGGTACTCGTATATTATTTGAAAACTAATAAATTACGAGCATCCGTACTAATATTATAAATGCCTCCTCTGTCTGTCTGTATGTATTGTGGAGGAACGAGGTGTGATGTTCCTCCAACACAAAGGGAGGATCCTCCGACCAGGCAAGGTGATCACGCCTGGCGGGCCGCGGCCCAACGATTGTCGTTGGGATGTTATATATATGTTGTACCAGCGCGCGAACTTCACTTTCGCGATGCAGGATTCGTAGTGACGTAGTAGTGGCGTAGTAGTTCGGCTTGCTGTCGCTAGATGGCGCTGGGTACATGTGGTATCGCCACATCACTCCCCTCCAAGACCGGAGGTTGCTTGCGATGAGTCAGCTGTCTTAGCTCTCATGAGGAGCGTGCCAGTGCCAGTCTTGAGTAGTTCCGTTTCGTCGGAGCTGGACGCCGCGTATTCCATTCGGCGGAACAGTCTTCCTCGCTAATCCCAGTGAGTCGGGATTACCGCTGGTCCCGAAGAAGCGGGGCAAGTACGGTGCTGCGGTGCTTGCGGTCCTGCGTTGAAACGCCCAGTGAGTTGGGGCTTGAAGCGTCGAGATGAATGCTCGGCGAGCCGCCAGTGAGGCGAGGCGAATCCTCGGTGAGTTGAGGTGAGTAGCCCTCGGTGAGTCGAGGTGAGTAGCCCTCGGTGAGTCGAGGTGAGTAGTCCTCGGTGAGTTGAGGTGAGTAGCCCTCGGTGAGTTGAGGTGAGTAGCCCTCGGTGAGTTGAGGTGAGTAGTCCTCGGTGAGTTGAGGTGAGTAGCCCTCGGTGAGTTGAGGTGAGTAGTCCTCGGTAGTGACGGGGTGAATCCTCTATGAAGCGAGGTAAGTCTCCCGTGTAGTGGGGCGAATGCCTTAGATGCAGGCGTGGATGCAGGCGTGGCCGAAGGGTAACCAGGCTGCAGCGGTCGCTGCATGCAATGGTATCCATATAAGGGCCGAAAGTGCTGGATGGCGAAGACTTGATTACCGCTCATGCGGAAGAAGTGAGTGGGATGTGACGATGAGGAAGCTGCTGATATGCACAGCGAAGGTTACGTGATTAGATCACGTCGGGGTCACCACTGTGGAGGAACGAGGTGTGATGTTCCTCCAACACAAAGGGAGGATCCTCCGACCAGGCAAGGTGATCACGCCTGGCGGGCCGCGGCCCAACGATTGTCGTTGGGATGTTATATATATGTTGTACCAGCGCGCGAACTTCACTTTCGCGATGCAGGATTCGTAGTGACGTAGTAGTGGCGTAGTAGTTCGGCTTGCTGTCGCTAGATGGCGCTGGGTACATGTGGTATCGCCACAGTATCTTACGCTTTCAGACCTAAACCACTGAACGGATTTTGATGAAATTTATTATAAGGGTAGATTAGACCTTGAGAAAGGACATAGGCTATGTTTGGTCGCGATAACCGACATGCACGTGGGCGGAGCCGCAGGCAAAAGCTAGTATAATATTGGCCACGGGGTTTCGAAATATGTCACGGGCGAAACCGGGACGGGTTGGATAGTACATTAATATACGAAGTCTATTCAGATATATTCAACCAATAGAATAGTTAACCCTTATTGTACAATGGCTGACCCGGCGAACTTCGTACCGCCAATTTTTTTCGCCCGCGTGGCGTTCGATCCCGTTTCCGCTGCACCCTCTACTATATTAAGCATGTATTATACATAATAAACCTTCCTCTTGAATTACTCTATCTATTAAAATAAACCGCATCAAAATCTGTAGCGTAGTTTGGAAGATATAAGCATACATAGAGACATAGGGATGCGGAAAGCCACTTTGCTTTATATTGTACATACAATTTTTTTTTTTTAAAGACATAGTACCCGCTTGACGGCAGAAACTCACTCCCTATTACGTACGTCCAAAAATTGTAAGTACTTAGTTCTTGAAATGTGGATGCTTAATGCTAATACACTACTGCCTACCCCTTCGAGAATTCACAGACGTGAATATATGCACGAATATACTTGCATACATACATAACATAAACTCACGCCTGTATTCCCCGAAGTGGTAGGCAGAGGTGCTAGCACCCACATTTCGCCAGTTAATTTTTTAGATCGATTTTAGATAGATTAACCGGGCACTTATAAACCTGCGGTAAATACACACATAACTTCGAAAAGCATCGATAAGTCATTGGTGTGTGCCATGGTAAACCTGGGATCGAACCCGAGACCTCGTCTCAGCAGTCCATTACCCATACCACTAGGCTACCGCAATTGAAACTTAAACCACCTTCAATCAACCTTTCCTATAATACCATAGAAGTTTAACCAATCGTATCAAATATCTCCCCAATCGATCTTAAAATAAAGCCCTTTGCCCAAAATTTTGTTGAATCAACTCCATTTGATTGGCTACTATCAATTCATCAAGTCTCTATGGAGTTAGGAGGTACAAAGAGGTCTTTAAAGGTCGCAAGTTGGCGATTGGTCCTCTAGAGTAAGTTAGTTAGTAATTTATATGGCGAACCCTTCGTAATGAAGACAGAGAATAGGATTCGCAGTGAAATGGAGCCTTTAATATGCGTTCTGTGATGTTTTTGCGGATTGCAATCTCAAAGGATTCAGTGGAATAGGGTTGTGACAGTATAAGAAAGAAACTAACTAGTTTCGAGAATAGGTTTTTACCCGACTGCGCGACGCAAAGGAGGGTAATGTGTTTATCAGTCTATGTATGTATGTATGTTTGTTTCTATGTGGCGTTCTAGAGACCAAATTCATTGGCCGATTTTGATAATTCTTATGTCAATCGATTCGTCTTAATCGTTCGTAGCAGTGTCAGTTGATGTACTGGCTTACTAGTGAGTTTGGCTTCTTCTCAAGGGTGTTGGACCCAAATAAGAACCTTGAGGCACTCTGACTACAAACTGTCCTTTGATCTACAAACTGTCTTTGCCCACTTGACGGTATTAGACTCCCCTATTAAGTGGGACCTAACATCATGAATGGCGAAATATGGGTGTTAATACACCTCTACCTACACTTTTTCCTACGGGCGTATGTACGTACCTTCAAACTCTCCGGTGTTTTTAGCTCCAGACCCTCGATGATGGGAAGGAGTCGAGGTTTCCGACTGGACTCTCCAGCCATCGTGATAGCTTCTAGAACCTTCTCGTGCCCGTTAGGGATCAAACATATTGCTGCTAGCACCTGAAATATCATGAAGTTTATATGAGTAAAGAGCTGTAAGTAGAATAAGATTCATTTTACAAAGTGACTAGCGTTTGCCCGCGGCTCCGTCCGCGTGGATGTCGGTTATCGTTACCAAATATAGCCTATGTGTTAATCCAGGATATCAGCTAGCTCCATACCAAATTTTATTGAAATCGCTCCAGCCGTTTAGACGTGAAAGTGTAACAAACATACATCCATACTTACAAACTTTCGCGTTTATAATATTATAATATTTTTCACGTAGCATGGGTACGGTGACATTTGACTAATTCCATTTCATGCATGATTCATTCCGAAACAATTTACCTAACGCGGAATACAGGAAACAACACTTAATACGAAGATAAAAAGAAAACTGTTTTATTTTGCATTTTTAACTTAAAACTATTTTTATTTCTCCGTAATTATTTAAACTTTAAATATAAACATTCCAAATACATAATTCTTGATGCGTGAATCGGAACAGGTTGCGTTAGAGATTGACATAGTAAAATCGTTATAATCGATAAATTGTCGAATAAAGTATCATAAATCGTTAGATGTATTTTTAACTAAAATACGATTATAAAATATAATTATGTAATAATAAACTTTAAACAAAGCATTTTTGTCTTTGTGGAGCTTTATTATAATATAGCAACACTGCTTAAGCATGAGCTGGCAGCCATCTTGTTATATCAACTCAGTACGAGTGCGTCTGCCTTGTATGCGGTCTGTTTTCTTTGTTTTGAGCTTGCGTGGTGTTTTTGTTACTTGTTTTTGTTATTGACTATCGTTGTGCTTTGTTGTTTTCGTTACCGTTTTTTGTTATTGACTTTTGTTTTGTTGTTTTTTTTGGCAAAATGCCAAAAAGAACGAAAAAGACTGTGCTTGGTAGCCAAGCCCGTGAATTTTTAGTTCGATTGCGGGATTACTTTGAGCGGGAACGTGAGAATGGCGGAACGCTATTGCCTGTGTCCAACGTTTTGGATCGAGTGGCAGATGCGTTAGACATTGGGCGGAACACGGTTTCTCGAATCACTCGAGAAAAATATGGTGCTCACGATACAGAAGAAAATAAGTTGTCCACCCCTAATAAAAAGCGAACCAAAAAGGCATCTGTAACAGATGTAGACAGTTTTGCGGCCGATGCTATACGGAGCCACATTTATAACTATTACCAGAATAAAGAATTACCGACGCTTCTAAAGCTGGTCAAGTCTTTAAAAGATGCTGATTTGTTTACTGGAAGTCCTACATCCTTGTGGCGCGTATTGAAGGACATTGGTTTCCAATTCAAAAAAGTAAACAAAAGAAAAATTGTCATGGAGAGGGGCGATATAGCACTTGCGCGGGTTACCTTTTTGAAAAAGGCTAAAGCGATTACCGATTGGAGCAATGTCGTCTTCCTGGATGAAACTTGGCTGAATGCCAATCATACGGTCGGTAAAATGTGGACTGACGATACACCTCATGCCTCGACCAAAGTGCCAGAAGGAAAAGGGGAGAGATTGATTATTTGTCACGCAGGCACATCGAAAGGATTTGTAGGAAATGGGCTACTTGCTTTTAAATCGAAAAAGACGGGAGAATATCACGAAGATATGAATGCGGAAGTATTCACGGAGTGGTTTCAAAATATGCTTAGCAATTTAGAAGAACCCAGCACAATTATTATGGACAATGCCCCATATCACTCCGTGCAATTGAACAAACCGCCGACTTCTTCCAATAAGAAGAGCGAGTTGATCGAGTGGCTCCAAGCCAATAATGTGGAAGCCGATGAGACGAAATTAAAGGTGGAGCTAGTGAAGCTCGTAAAAATGCACAAGCCCCAAACGACATACAAATTAGATATGATGGCAAACGAATATGGTCACGAAGTCCTGAGGCTTCCACCGTACCACTGTCAGTACAATGCCATTGAATTAATTTGGGCCCAAATCAAAGGTAACTTGTTTAACCATAGTCTATTTACATACTGACAAAAATATGATTATGTTTATTACTTGAATTCTATGACTCAATTTGTTTTTTATCTTGTTTCAGGATACGCTGCACGAAAAAATACAGCTCCGCCTTTTACAGCCACAAAAATGATGGGGTTATTGAAAGAGGGATGCAAAAATGTCACTGGCGATGACTGGAAGAAAGTAGTGGAGAAAACCAAAAATCTAATCTTACATGACTGGGAGCGAGACATTAGAATAGACTGCATAATTGATTCCCAAATAATTATTCACGTCGACGAGTCAGATGACGATGATGATGATGATGATGATGATGAAGATGATGAACATGTTTGATTTTTAATAAATAATTAAACAGGTTATCAATTTTGTTTTACTTTTTTTCTTCAAAATTATTAGTTAATAGAATCGATTTCTTCTTCATTAATAAATGATCTCGATAAGATATATAATCGATTTTATTTCATGCGATTTTATCTTGACTACATCTCTAGTAACTTCAAATCCCAAACGTCACCGTACCCATGCTACGTGAAAAATATTGTAATCGCATTTTGCATCCCTTTTTTACTTATGTAGCCATCCTTTACACACGATGATGGGATGATGTGAGATAGGTGTATAAGTTAGAACAGGATAGAAAATTTGTCAAATTAATGACAATTTCTTTTGTATTTTTTATAGTTGCCAGTTGCTTAAGCCATAATAGATGTCCTTCTTGATCTTTGCGTTAATCCCAGTTGCATCCGAAGCTGTTAACTTGAATTCTGGGGTCCGCTTTTACCAGTCTAACAGCAAATTTGGCTGAACTTCAATATTTGCCGTGAAACGATTGCCATCTGACCTTCCCAATAAAAAGGCATTATCGAAGCGTTGCAGCTAGACCAGTTCTTGAACTTTTTAGGGCTCCAACTACCCGTAACGACTGCCATAGAGACTCGAGTACATCGGGAAAAACGAAATGCTCAAGTGGAACTTGAACCGACGTCCTTTCCCTTACAGTGGGAACGCTCTTCCAACTGAGCTATTGAGCCACACCTGAATCATTTCAAATTTCCCTTCTCTTTATATTCGTCTTTAAGGGCGACTGTAGCAGATGGAAGTCATTAAACAGACTCCGGATTCGGGTCGGCTGAAGTAAGGAATGCCGGGCCAGATGAGGGTTCTCGGAGGGGGCGGACCTGCGATGTGAATGTGGAGTTACTCCACAGACAATGGCCCATCTGTTAACATGTGCTAAATGCCCATAGACATGTAAAGGTTAAAGGAAGCGGATATCACCCCTTTTAGACCAGCAAATGGTCCAAAGTTGTCTACAGCTCACAGACAAGCTCGCTTAAGATTTGCGCGTCATCACCTGAATTGGACAGAAGAGCAGTGGGCCTCTGTATTGTTCACGGACGAGTGTAGGACATGTTTATATGGTGCAGATGGTCGCAGAAGAGTCTATCATCGACGTGGGGAGCGATATGCTCAAAGTTGCATTGAGGAGCGTGTTCCTTTTGGAGGCGGTTCATGTATGGTCTGGGGTGGCATATCGATGAACGGGCGAACAGAACTTGTGTTCATAGACATGGTCCGTCAAAACGGTAATAGAGGAGGTTTGACAGCACATCGCTACATAACAGAGATATTAGAAGATCACGTGGTGCCTTACATGGGATTTATAGGCGAAAATTTTACTTTAATGCAGGATAATGCCCGGCCGCATGCAGCTGCACAAGTTCAACATTATTGCGAAGAGGTTGGGATACGTACAATGAATTGGCCAGCACGCAGCCCGGATCTTAATCCCATCGAGCATGTTTGGAACAATTTAAAAAGAGCTGTATATGCGAGAAACCCTTCGCCCACGACAGTGGCAGCACTAAGAACAGCACTTTCAGAAGAATGGGACAATATTCCGCAAGATCTTTTAAAAACCCTTATAAAATCTATGCGGAACCGATTAGAATCCGTAATAAGGGCACGTGGGGGTAATACACCTTATTAAAACACAAATAAACCCTTGCATAAAGTTTGTGTCTATTGTTAAAACCAATTTTTTAATTAAACCAATTTTTCTTAAATTTCTGTTTTTTCTTCAAAAAAAGTCTTAAGGTCCTTTCCAGTACATAAACTTAAACTTAAAGATATGACCCTACGCTGTTTTAAAGTTCACGAACCAATCTAGAGGTTTCAATTTAAATCTGTATAGAAAGTATGCATACTTGGTTAAAATATTTATTTCAAAGTCGTCTATTACTTTGATGCAGTTTATGAGTCCGTCAGTGTAACATACATACATACATACATAAAATCACGCCTGTTTCCCATAGGGGTAGGCAAGATCACGGGTCTCCATTTGCTACGATCCTGACATACTACTCTCGCTTCATTCACTCTCATTACATTCTTCATGCATGCTCGTCGGTTTAGGATACTCCTGCCTTGCCCCTTTTCTAAAACTTCCCCGATTTTCTTCCCCTACCGACGGTACCCTCCACACTCGCCTCATACACCTGTTTCGTTAGTCTTCTTTCATTCATCCTCTCAACATGACCGAACCACCTTAACCATTTAATAATACCATGTAAAATACATTGCTAAGACCAAAGTTTGTTTGAACTTTGAGAGGTTATCGCCCGAGGAGGGAACTTCTATAGAAACACCACAAATTACTTATTTAAAGGTTATTAACAAACTTTCATATTGATTCTGGTAACAACTATTAAATTTCCCTCCAAACTAGTAGTGGAACTTGTTCCCAAGTACAGTCAGCATCAGAAAGATGTTGACGAACATAGTACTCAAAATGATCCTAATTTAGTTTTTTGACCCTTTGTTTACCATGGGGGAAAATCCTTCATGGATGTTATGCCGGACTCCTACCGATTAAAAACCCCCATGGTAACGCCCAGCAGCCTATGGTTGGGAGCCCCGGGCAAGCCCTCGGAAGAATGTCCCAGGACTCCCATCGGCCATCAGACCTACGGCTACAATTGTGGCCTCGCCTAGGGGGTGGTTTGGGTGCTATCCCGCGTCTATGGGGGGTTATCGGGTGTCATCCCGCTTCTCAGGGGGAGCGGGGGCCGCGTGAATCCCTCACGTCACGCTGCCGTCATGAGCCTGCTTCTGTAAAGACGGTGAGCAGCCAACTCACCGTCCTCAGGCCCCCGGTCATGGAGGCCGATGGTCTTCGGCGAAGACACGTCGGCGGCGCCCAAGCCGCCGACTGCGGAACTCGGGTGGGAGAGTTTTCTCCCGCTCTCGCCCCGCCGCCTCTTTCACGAGCATGACCTGCTCACAGAAAGAGGCGGCGCAGTCCCACTTACTCCCGCTGGAGACCATGGCTCGCACCATGGTCTCGAGCGAGAGATCAGACATACGGCTACAAGTCATCCCGCTTCTTAGGGGGGCGGGGGCCGCGTGAATCCCTCACGTCACGCTGCCGTCATGGGCCTGCTTCTGTAAAGACGGTGAGCAGCCAACTCACCGTCCTCAGGCCCCCGGTCATGGAGGCCGATGGTCTTCGGCGAAGACACGTCGGCGGCGCCCAAGCCGCCGACTGCGGAACTCGGGTGGGAGAGTTTTCTCCCGCTCTCGCCCCGCCGCCTCTTTCACGAGCATGACCTGCTCACAGAAAGAGGCGGCGCAGTCCCACTTACTCCCGCTGGAGACCATGGCTCGCACCATGGTCTCGAGCGAGAGATCAGACATACGGCTACAAGTCATCCCGCTTCTTAGGGGGGCGGGGGCCGCGTGAATCCCTCACGTCACGCTGCCGTCATGGGCCTGCTTCTGTAAAGACGGTGAGCAGCCAACTCACCGTCCTCAGGTTTTTGACCCCCTTCCAGTTGATCGATTGTTCTGAAATTTGGTATACACCTTTAGTTCAGACAATAATACTATAATATAAATCAATAAAACAGTTTGATTTGCTCTTAATACGAGAGTTTTAGTATAGGTACCTATACCTAGTCACCGTCAGAAATATCTTAACTACAAAGTCACAAAATGATCTTAAAACCATAGTATGCAGAGCAAAATCATACTGTTTTATAGATTTAAATTGTATTGTTATTTTATGCAAGTTCGGGACTTCACGCGATAAAAACTTCCACTTACTTTTTGCCGACGTTTCGGGTGTGATGCCGCACCCGTGGTCACGACTTGACTGGCCGGCGAGGGTCGCGCGGTATGCGCGGAACATTTTTTGTGCGTCTACCCTCTGTTACTTTCAGAATAAAAGTAAAGCTGGCGACACACTACACTCACTACGTCAGTTTTGGACAGCCTACATAGGCCAAACCAAGCGAACTATTGCGGAGAGGGTTAGAGAACATATCGCAGCTGTGAAAAACCGTCAGTCTAATAAATCGGCAGGTGCAGAACACCTTGAGTCGGGTATGTCGGCAAAAAGTAAGTACTTGCATAAAATAACAATGAGTTTACACCGCGATAGCTTAAAAATAACATAAATTGTATTATTATTGTAACTAAAGGTGTGTGCCAAATATCAGAACAATCCGTCAACAGGAAGGCGGGGGGAATCAATCAATTAGCCTATCACAGTCCATAGCTGGACAAAGGCCTCTCCCAATGTGCGCCATTTCACCTGATCCTCCGTCTTCCGCATCCAGTCGGTCCCAGCCACCTTTTTCAAGTCGTCAGTCCACCTGGCTAGGGAGCTTCATACCTTCCGTTAATCTTTTTTTTTATATATTTGGTCCGTCAATTGACTGCACCCCGCTAGATGGCAACAAAGCTGAAGTGCAGTCCAGAAGATACAGACCACCATTCCCGGTGCCATTGGACGTAAAATGGTGGTCCCTAACTTGACGGCCTTGATAGATGACTGTAAGAGAGAACCCGGGACTGTAAGAGGAGGGAAACACGTATGCGGGCAGAGCATTCCAGCTCTTTATCGTGCGGCAGAGGAAAGAGCCCCCAAACCGTTTAGTGCGAGATGGTATGGATTCCACCGTGTGTGGATGGCACCGCAGACCAGCACGTGTTGTTCTGGATAGGAAGGGAGAGGGTGGGATCAGTTGAAATAACTCCTCAGAAAACTCGCCGTGATAGAGGCGGTAGGAAACGGCCAGAGAAGCAACGTCTCTACGCAACTGCAGAGGTTCCAAGGTGTTGGTAACCTCAGGATCAGCTATGATACGAACTGCACGTCGCTGCATTCTGTCAAGAGCGTCTAACAGGTATTGCGCGGAACCATCCCAGAGATGAGAACAGTATTCCACACAAGAGCGAATCTGTGTCTTGTACAAAAGACACCGCTGCTCCGACCTTCTCGCGTTCGTTCGTGCGTACCACTCTAGGACTCGTATGCTCCAACGACCATCAGTCCTTCGGCAGATGTGGCCAGCCCACTGCCATTTCAGCTTACTTATTCTGCGAGCTATGTCGGTAACTGTGGTTCTTTGTCGGATGACGTCGTTTCGAATACTATCCTTCAAAAAAACTCCAAGCATAGCTCGCTCTATAGCCTGCTGCGCGACTTTTAGGTTATGGACTATGGGACTACCATCAGTGTTCACGGTTCGGCACCGTAAGTCATAACAAGTAGGACGCAAGGTGGGGGGAAAATCAAGGAATTAAGATCTTTTTTTTTTTTATAAGAATATTAGAACCGAAGTTACTAATATTCCCTCTACCCCTCCAACTAAATTTCTTGTGCTAGGAGTGGGTTCACGTCGGTAGTGTAATGGCCAGGATCGAACCCGGGACCTTTGGATCGTAAGGCCGACTCCTTAACCACTAAGCTACCGACGCTTTGAGCACCTTATTCCTCAAGATCCATCTGATGCACTGATAAGTTGTTTGTATAATGGCGGATATACGGGGTGGATACGGTGGTAGGACACGACTGTATTCGCCACCGAATTGAGTATTCCGATTAGGGAAATACCTCCGCCCTACCGAATACCGCGGCCATATTAACCTCGTGTTGTGTTCAGCGGTGAGTAGGGTAGCCAGAGCTCACTGGAGAGTTTTTGTGCTGTCAGTGGGAAGACTAAAGCCTTGTCCTGCTTTGTCTTCTACACTGACGGCACAGAAACTCTCTGTTCTTACAGGGTCACTAGGCGAGGCTCAGTGTTTCAGTTGGTTAGAGCATTTGCCCTGTAAGGGAAAGATCCCGCCTGAGCGATTCACTTTTTCCTGATGTACTGTCTTAATCGATTTGTACAGTTAGCATAATTTTTTGACAGTACATGCCTTCTGGAATCATTAGTTTTTGAGGGCAGACTAGCTACAGCTGGCCTCACCAAAATTTTCACAATCATAGAAATATTATTACCATAAAATCCTACTAATATTATAAACGCGAAAGTTTATGAGTATGGATGGATGTATGTTACTCTTTCACGTAAAAACTACTGAATGGATTTTCATGAAACTTTACAATAATATAGCTTATACATATCATTAGAATAACACATCCATACTAATATTATAAATGCGAAAGTAACTTTGTCTGTCTGTCTGTCTGTCTGTCTGTCTGTCTGTCTGTCTGTATGTTACGTTTTCACGCCTAAACTACTGATCCGATTTTGATGAAATTTGGTATAAGGATAGATTGGACCTTGAGAAAGAACATAGGCTATGTTTGGTCACAATAACCGACTTCCACGCGGGCGGAGCCGTGGGCAAAAGCTAGTAGGCTATATATCATCACGCTACTAATCAAGGGAAAGTAGCAGTGATCACGCGGGTGGAGCCGCGGGCAAAAGCTAGTCATGAATATAAAGCACGACTTAAGTCGGTATAAGTACACACAACAGCCATGATTTCCCTTTTCATATAAGTAGCTATTTAGAAAAGGTAGTTACGTAAGGCACTGTACAGACATGGAGACTTTTTGTGGTGTCGGAGTCGAACAACCAACCAATACTTATCTTAAATATAATTTTATAAATGCGAAAGTAACCATGTCGGTCTGTCTGTCTGTATGTTACGCTTTCACGACTAAAACACTGAACCGATTTTGATGAAATTTGGTATAGGGGTAGATTAGACCTTGAGAAAGGACATAGGCTATGTTTGGTCGCGATAACCGACATCCACGCGGGCGGAGCCGCGGACATAAGCTAGTCTTTAATAATATAAAAAACCGGTCAAGCGCGAGTTGGGCTTGCGCACGCATGTTCCGTACATAACTGGATTGAGGGATACACCCGGTTTTGATAGCCTAGCATTCACAAAAGTTTTTACATAAATTACAGTATCTTCTGACCGCATTGACATAGAATTTTGATGTTTTTACAGCTTCAAGCAGACCTAAATATTTGGTATTAATTTCAACTTGATATCTCTACTCATTCGATTCAAAGGGGTTCAAGATACACGACAAAGCCGGGACGGGTCACTAGTTTATGATAAAAGTAACTAATTATCATCTTTCTCCTAGCCAAACCCGAGAACTGCTCATAATTTTTAAATAGTTTACTGTCTTTTATGAGAGGGCCTGCCGTGTAACCTCTCATCCCTGAAAGGAAAACCTATGCCACAGTCTGGTTCGTTGTTTAGCAGGTGAGAAGAGCTTGGGCCCGGAATCCAACACTTATATTATTTTTATTTAGATTTTAAGATTATGTTTTCATTACAAGATAGTATTCTACCTTTGAAGTCTAAACCGGAGTTTCTTGATACGAGTTCACTATATATTGATTACGCATCTTTTTTTTTATTCTGTACACGTCAATTTGACTCGCCTGATGTTAAGCTAAAGGCAAAGTCTCTCTTTCCGAGACTTTGCCTTCGACCATCGTAAACATGTACCATGTTAACAGTGGTGGCACTCAGCTTGACGGCCTCATTAGATGCCTTTTCACGCCCCGCTTAAAGGAGCCGGGACTGTAGGAAGAAGGAAACACGTGAGCTGGCCAACATGCTTAAATGAACAAAAGTTGCCGGGTCCGCAACTAAAAGTGTCCACATGTGTACAAGCCCTTACACCAATCCCTTTTATCCTCTTTCTACCGATATCCCTATAAGCCTTTTCTAAGAACGTTTTTTATTGTAAAGAAAAGGTATAAGGTATATTGATGCTTTTTCGATTGAATATCTCACATAAAATATCTCAACAGTATTTTATTAATTCGTAGGTCCGTTTACTTTTGTGAACTTGCGAATGTAAAAAGATGCCGATGAATTGAGAACCTTCCTCCTTTTTGAAGTCGGTTAAAAAGGTATTTCTATGTCTATTGAATATCTATTCAATATAATTTAATGATAAACCTGTCAATATCTTTGTGAGCAAAGATTTCAAATGAAATAGGAAATAAAACCAGCTTGTACCTATAGTAAGGCAGGCGTAGAACGAAATGCGGTAGAAGAGCGCGTCAGTATAAGCTAGGGGTGGCTAGTTACATATTGACAAATTCCTCTAGCCAGTAGGCAGCTTCCAATATTCAAATACATAGGGAAAAAGAAGAATCATCTCGGGCGGGGGAAAAATGATTGTTACATCATTCATTGATTCCGATAGTTCGTAAGAAAAATCGGTAGATAACTCCACCGTCGCCTTAAAGACGTATAAGATGGGAAATTTGAATGCGTGTCTCGGTAGCCGAATTGGTCAAGGCATTCCCCCTGTAAGGGAAAGACTGCGGGTTCGAGTCCCGCCCGATATAATTCTTCTTTTTCCCTATGTATTCGATTAGTATAGTTAGCATACTTAATGTTGTAAAAATTCATTCAAAAGCTTCCAATATGGTGCGCAAAAAGAAATCGTACACACACGCATGCGCGCACAACGCACGCACGCAAGCCTACACTGGCTTCATTTCATTTTGAACCTTAGGCGTAATTAATAAAGTCTAAAATGTAATGTCATTTTTTGACTGCGGCACCACTGTGCTTTAGTAGAATCGAGGGCCAGGACTAATGCAAGTATGACGATGAAGTTGTTTTGGAAAACTGGCCAATAACACGGTAACCACTTTCCATCAAGTGGGATTGGTGCATGACTGCCATATAAGTGGTCTGACCGCAAATTACAAGTAGGACACGACAGTATTCCCGTCCCAATTGAGTATTCCGATTAGGGAAGTACCTCCGCCCTACAGAATACCGTGGCCATAAAAACCTCGTGTTGTGTTCCCGGCGGTGGGTAGGGTAGTCAGAGCTCACTGGACAGTTTTTGTGCTGTCAGTGGGAAGACCAAAGGCTTGTCCTGCTTTGTCTTTGAGTGTGACGCCCCTGATGTTGCACATCCATAGGCCACGGTTACCACTTCCCATCAGGTGGGCCGAGTGCTTGTCTACCGTCTGGGTAGTATAAAAAAATATATTCCTAAAATGGAGACTATTGTTTTTTTTTGTCGTGCGAAAAATCCCCACGGATACCACCCCCACGGAGCCAGTGGAGGTGGTTATGTCAGACTCAAACCGACTAAAACGCACTCCGTCTTGGGTCTTTGGTTGTCGTAGGTGAGATTGCCGAAAATGGAGACTGGAGAGCACGAATTATTAAAGGAATGTTAAGATCAGGCAAACTGAAATATCAGCTAGCATCAAATATCAGACATTCAGACGGGTAGTGACCTTATTTGCCACTATAGTCGTATAAAAAATATATCCGACATCACAGATAACATCCTTGCTATACCTTCCAAAGTCGCAAGCGATCCTCGGATCTACTTAACAACTATGTAACTAGGGATGGGACACGAGGATCTGCGGATTAAATGTTGTCCTCCCATATATTAAAATGTTACTTTTTGTGTAGGTACTTCCTCTTTTTTAACGACCAAATTGACGACGACCAAAAGGACTTCATCGCCTGATGTTTAGCTAAAGGCAAAGTCTCGGAAAGAGGGTCACCATCGTAAACATGTACCATGTTAACAATGGTGGCACTTAGCTTGCCGGCCTTATCAGATGCCTTTTCACGCCCCGATTACCGGGACTGTAGGAAGGAGGAAATACGTGAGCTGGCAGTTCCAGGTCTTAAAGGTGCGGCATAGGCATGATTCACCGTACTGCTTAGTTCTAGAAGGTATATTCTGCTCCGTATGCGGGTGACATCTAAGCCGTGCACGTGTTGTCCTGTGAATGAAAGGAGAGGGTGGGACTAATTGAAAGAGCTCATCAGAACATTCTTCATAGTAAAGACAGTAAAATACTGCCAAAGAACAGTTAAAGAGGTTTACTGTTCTGTGTTAGAGACTATCAGACAGTGTAACTCGTGGTGTGTAAAAATATCTTATAGATAAAAAATCAAATAAAACAACAAAATTGAAGTAAAATTATAGTAGGTATTCTATAAATGTTAGAGCTATCCGCTGGCACCGCTGGTGTGAGGCAGGTGAACTGTCCAGCAAATTTCTTACACTCATGATTCAGATACGTAAGTTTGGAGTATGTATTTAAGTACTCAAAGCATTTACTCCTTTCCACTACAGGACAACACGCTTATATGTCACCCGTATACGGTGTAGAATATACCTTCTAGAATCAAACGGTTCGGTGAATCATTCCATGGAACTCCCTGCCAGCTCACGTGTTTCCTTCTTCCTTCAGTCCCGGGTCCTTTAGGCGAGGCGTGAAAAGGTATCAGATGAGGCCGTCACGCTGAGTGCCACCATTATGGTCACGATAGTGACCCTCTTTTCGAGAGTTTGCCTTTAGTTTACCATCAGGCGAGGTGAAGTCAAATTGACGTGTTATTTTTTTTAAGTTAGGACCTGTCATTAATGTAACGTCCAAGCTTAAAGTAAACGGGTTGTTTTCGGATATTCGGATACCATTCATATGTCGTCCCATCACTATTGAGATAACCTCTTCGGTAATCGAATAGCCGCGTTAATGCGACCTACTGAAACTCGATTTAAACGGAACAAAATTTCCAACACTCCTCCATTACCTAAGCAGGACATTAGGTGAATGTAGCACATAGCAGGTATAAGAACGTGCCACCTGTCTTCGCCATAGATCCCCTGTAGACTAGATATGTCCCTGCAGAGCTGGAATGCTCTGCCCGCATACGTGTTTCCCTCCTCTTACAGTCCCGGGTTCTTCAAGCGGGGCGTGAAAAGGCGTCTATCAAGGCCGTTTTTACCGGACACGGGTGTTTCGGGAGTTATCTGTGACGTGCGAGTGCCATCACTGTGATGCGAGCGAGGACACAGAGCTGCACACGCTGACCGAGTGCCCGGCGTGGGACACGCCAAGGCGGGTCCTACTGGCGGCTCTAGGGGTGGGAGTCTTCACACTCGCCACATTGCTCACAGCGATGGTACGATTTGCCTTCCCGTAACCGGGGCTAGATGGGGATACTGTGGTCCCTACAACCCGAAGGGGCCCATCTCGAAAGAGATGATCCTGGGTCTGCGGGGGTGCGAGAGATATACTTTTGGCAATCTTACCTCCGGCAACCAAGGACCCAAGACGGCGTGCGTCTTAGTCGGTTCAAGTCCGACATAACCACCTCCACCGGCTCCGTGGGGGTGGTATCCGTGGGGATAAAGAAAACTATCAAGGCCGTCAAGTTAGGGACCACCATTTTACATCCAATGGCACCGGAAATGGTGGTCTGTATCACCTGGACTGCACGTCAGCTTTATTGCCATCTAGCGGGGTGCAGTCAATTGACGGAACAAATAAAAAAAATGGGAATGATAGAAGTACTAGTACAAATTGTATGACAATTTTTTTTTAATTGAATGAATTTAACAGCATTAAATCATAGCATACAAATCAAATACATAGGGATTTGATTTGTATAGTTAACATACTTAATGCTGTAAAATTCATTCAATTATTAAGGCGGAGTTATCAAAAATGAATGTTTAAAAATGATTGTAACATCATTCATTGGTTCCGATAGTTCGTAAGAATATCGGTCGATGACTCCACCGTCGTCACCTTAAAGACGGATAAGAAGGGAAATTTGAGTCGTGTCGGGCGTGTCTCGGTAGCTGAGTTGGTCATTCCCCCTGTAAGGGAAAGATCGCGGGTTTTAGTCCCGCCCGAGAAGGTACTTTTTCCCTTTAAAGTCATTCTTTGATGATCACCATCCGTGCAGTGATGAAGAAACTATACCTACAAGTATCACAGCGACCACAACATCACTACAAGAAAAAAAGCAGACGATATCACTGCGAGATAAATAAATAAATAAATAAATAAATATTTTCCAACATTCTACACAACGCTATCTAGACCCATGGTAAGCATAGCTTAACTAGCTTGTGTTATGGAGTCTAGAACGCGGATAAACATACTTAAATACAATTTTTTTTTGTAAATACATACATATTATACATAGAAACACCCAGACCAATGCAAATAGCCATATTCATGCATACAAATATTTGCACTGAGCGGGAATCGAACCCGCGCCTCCTGCGTGGCAGTCGCATTCACTACCGCCACGCCACGGAGGCTGTCGATACTTACTCGAAATAAAACCCTGTACCAACCCGTCTGGCCAGCGTGGGAACAGTATGCCTCTCAACATTGGAAGAGGCCTATGTCCAGCAGCGGACTGCGATAGAATAATTATTTCACATTCATTCTAGCCTCATCCAGGAACCGTAATACCTACAACTCGGTAGCGTGGCGGTTGTAAACGCGGCCGCTACTCAGGAGGCGCGGATTCAATCCCCGCTCAGTGCAAATATTTGTATGCATGAATATCGGTATTTGCATTGGTCTGGATGTTTTTCTATGTATAACATGTATGTATTAACAAAAAAGGGTATCTAAGTGTGTTCATCCGCATCCTAGATTCAATAACACAAGCTAGTTAAGCTTACCATGGTTCTAGATAGCGTTATGTGGAATGTTGTGGAATATATATTAAAAAAAAAACTTTTGTTCCAGACAGCGTTTTTAGTAGGTATCCATATCCATACTAATATTATAAATGCGAAAGTAACTCTGTCTGTCTGTCTGTCTGTATGCTACGCTTTCGCGCCTAAACCACTGAACCGATTTTGATGAAATTTGGTATAGGGGTAGATTAGACCATGAGAAAGGACATAGGCTATGTTTGGTCGCGATAACCGACATCCACGCGGGCGGAGCCGCGGGCAAAAGCTAGTAGATATATAAAAAGCTCTGCACCAATAGGTTTGGTGACAGCGTGTGATATCTATTCTACTCTATATCTGTGGTTGTCTATTCTATGGGTGAGATTAGGGCCTGTAAACTCGTATGAGGTGTGATCAGAGAAATAAAAGTAGATAGAATGATAGGATAGATATGTTATTAAGACTTCGGTAAGTATCCAAGGTATTTTTTCAATTTTTTTTACGTGATAATATTAGTATTGGTAATAATGTAGGTAAAGTTCGATGAATCTTGGACCTAAATTGCGAAATATAAAAGGCCCTGGCACACGCATATTGTTCTGTAATCCATACTAATATTATAAATGCGAAAGTAACTCTGTCTGTCTGTCTGTCTTTGTTTAACTAATTCAACTAGTCAGTAGAATACCCAATCCCAATTGTCAAGCCTTCAACCTTGTAGGAAAAATGGAGTCATGCAAAACCAGCAAACTATATCACTTACCTACCGCGTGCTTGCCTTCTTGATTTGCTGGCGGCTACCAACTGCTCGATGTCTCAGGAGTCAGGACATCTTGTTATGAGTTTAACAAGATCTCCTGAATCCTGACACGTCGAGCAGTGCCCTTAGCACTGCTAACGCCACTAAGCTAGACTGATCTTCCCGAGATCGCAATCTACTCACATATAGTCTTCAATGTACCACAGGTGGGGTATTAAAAGTGGGTAGGTTGATATTGTTATATGTTATAACTAGCCTCTGTGGCGTGGCGGTAGTGAACGCGACTGCTACGCAGGAGGCGCGGGTTCGATCCCCGCTCAGTGCAAATATTTGTATGCGTAATATGCCTATTTGCATTGGTCTGGGTGTTTCTATGTATAATATGTATGTATTTACAAAAAAAAAAGGAGTTTAAGTATGTTTAGCCGCATTCTAGATTCCATAACACAAGCTAGTCAAGCTTACCGGCTTATGTCAGTTTTCCCCTTTGACAATCCCCGTTGATGGGGATTATTGAACTTTTTGTTCACTATTCCCCGTTGACGCCATTTTTTTAAATAATGGGGATTAGTGAACTAGTAATAATAAGTTCACTAATCCGCATCATGATAAATTGTAATATAACTAAAAAGTTCAATAATCCCCATTATGTACGTTAAAAATAAAATACCTAGGTACTATGAATGAATCATTTACTTTTTATTTCTTATAAGGTAAGGGCTGAATCTAATCAAATTTATTATACGATAAATAATGCCCATATTTATCGTATAATAAATTTTACGTCAACGGGGAATAGTGTTAGGTCACGAACACCCTCGAGCCTTTGCAGATGCGTACAGATGTTGCGTCTTTGGCAGTTTTCTACCGTCTCTACCATGGTGAATGTGCTGACGAGCTCTTCCAATTAGTCCCACCCTCTCCTTTCCTACACAGGACGACACGTGCAGGGCTAAGATGCCATTAATTTACGGTGCAGAGTATACCTGCTAGAATCAAGCGTTTCAGTGACTCATTCCTATGTCGCACCATTAAGACCTGGAACTCCCTGCCGGCTCACGTGTTTCCCTCTTCCTACAGTCCCGGGTCCTTTAAGCGGGGCGTGAAAAGGCATCTAATGAGGCCGTCAAGCTGAGTGCCACCACTGTTAACAGGTACATGTTTCCGATGGTGACCCTCTTTCCGAGACTTCGCCTTTCGCTTAACATCAGGCGCGGTGAAGTCAATTTGACGTGTCCTATATAAAAAAAAAAAAAAAAAAAGAACAAAAAGTTCAATAATCCCCATCAACGGGGATTGTCAACGGGGAAAATTGGAATAAGCCAAGCTTACCATGGGTCTAGCTAGATAGCATTGTGTAGAATGTCGTGGAATATTTAATCATGTTTTTTTCCACCCATCCATATACTCACGTCTGTAAATCCCCGAAGGGGTACTCAGAGGTGTATTAATACCCACGTTTCGCCAATTATGATATTCGGTCCCATGACTTAATAGGGGGGCGAGACAATTACCGTCTAGCGGGCGCTTTGCCTTGGGCTGTATGTTTACTGTCGGATGGAGACCAGCCCTATCCCTTAGTCGCCTTTTACGACACCCACAGGAAGAGCGGGATTGGTCCTATTCTACTCCACCGGGAACATTTTTTTGAGTATACTAGCTTTTGCCCGCGGCTCCGCCCGCGTGGATGTCGGTTCCCGGCAATTATTCGAATTTTTCTCGCCGTAAAAACCTTCCCTGGACTTCCACGAATAATTCAAGACCAAAATTAGCTAAATCGGTAAAGGCGTTCTGGAGTTATATCGTCAGGAAGGAAAACCCGGCTTATTTTTACCCGACTGCGCGACGCAAAGGAGGGTAATGTGTTTATCAGTCTATATATGTATGTATGTATGTATGTATGTTTGTTTCTATGTGGCGTTCTAGAGACCAAATGCATGGGCCGATTTTGATAATTCATACGTCAATCGATTCGTCCTAACCTTGCGAGTGTCACTAAAGACATAAAAGTAATCAAAATCCACCACAGCGACAACCAGACGCCATATTGTCAAAATGAAAAAAATAAAAGTCGATGAACTATGTCAAGTGGGGTGTCGTTGAATAGGTATTTTAAAATCATCTTTAGGTTCCTTTTATCATTTTTCATTTTAAATAATATTTTCGGATATAAACGATTTAAAGTTGTTTAACAAAACAATCATTCTCGCTAATGTTCTTACTTATTGATTTAAGTTTTTATTTCAAGTATAAACGATATGTAAATTACAAAAAGATATACATGTCATATCATAACTAAAAAGTGTAAAATAAAACAAATGATTAAAAAATAAAAAACCCGACTGCCACTGAAAAGACCGAAATAAGTTTCATAGCAGGCGGTACCCATTTGCCAATCATAAACCGAAAGAAAATTAATGGGTACCGCCTGCTATGAAACTTATTTCGGTCTTTTCAGTGGCAGTCGGGTTTTTTATTTTTTAATCATTATATAGTAGATTATCAACCGAAATTACTAATATTCCCTGTAACCCATCCAACTAAGCTAAATTGCTTGTGCTAGGAATGGGTTCACGTCGGTAGTGTATTAGCCAGGATTCGAATCCGGGACTTCTCTATCGTAAAACCTGTGAATCTGTGACTATTAGAATGTGGGCACTCAATACACCTCTACCAACCCTTTCGAGAATTTAAAGGCGTGATTATATGTATGTTATATTTATGTAGGGGTGGGATCACGGCGGCAGTGTCATAACCGGGGTATCGAAAAATAACCTCTCAATCATAAGACTATCTCCGAAAAATAAATAAAACCATATAACAATAAATATAATTTGTATATTACACTATAAACAGTCAATCATTTTTACATATTTTACATTATCATATACTCTGTTTGGTCTCCTTGTCTAACAGTAGTGCTATCTCTTTCTTCAATAAGGCGGCTTCCGCCTCCATTTCCTCCTTCGTACGAGGCGGTTTTGATGGATGCCCGGATTTGAACCTGTAACAAGCATTTTTTATTTTTTATTTTATCGTGCGATAAATCCCCTCGGATACCACCCCCACGGAGCCGGTGGAGGTGGTTATGTCGGATTCGAACCGACTAAAACACACGCCGTCTTGGGTCTTTGGTTGCCGGAGGTGAGATTGTCGAAAGCATATCTCTCGCACCCCGGCAGACCCAGGAATTACAAGCATAATCAATAAATAGCTAGAGAAAGAATACAAGTATCACACCCCCATCTCATCCGAAGAGTGTCTTAAGAGGCGACTGACGGAAACATACGCAGACGATATCACTACGAGAGAAGGAACACTCGCAATAAAACCCTGTACCAACCCGTCTGGACAGCGTGGAAACTGTAGGCTAAGGCCGCGCTCACTTTGGATGCGAATTATATCGTGCATAAACGTATGAACACTGTTCGTACGAATTGAGTGCGCACACTGAATACGTTTTTCTCCGTCCGGTGTTAGCGCATACGTGAAGTCATCTTTGCTGCGATGAATAATAGCTTTATCTTTTGGATAATCATCTTCTAAACCGTAGATTGCGACGCCGCCGTCGTCGTTGTCGTAGAACCGAATGGGTGCGCGAAATATTTTTAAAAAGAGATGAATTCGGTGAATTTCATCACATTGGAAGATTTGTATAATGACCCCAGACTGATTTATGCCCGTAAATCAAGTTAATGAACTTTTCTACATCCATTATTGATGATGAACACACGTACGTGTAATAAAATCCCAACAAGTTCGGATTGATTTCGGATGTCGGACTTGCACGTACGTATACGTACGACTAACTCGCGCGCAGTGTGAGCGCTTTCATAGTACTCAGAAGGTCGGGAATGTTCGTGCGTGTTCGTACGTTTCTGCACGAATGGAATTCGTATGAAAACGTATCCAAATTCCAAAGTGAGCGTGGCCTACAGCTGCCCGACATTGGAAGAGACCTATGTCCAGCAGTGGACTGCGAGAGGCTAATTGATTGATATGGTGTTATCTCTTGATGATGATGAATGGTGATGATGAATGATGGTGATGAATGATGATGATGATGAATGATGATGATGAATGATGATGATGATGGTGAATGATGAATGATGATGATGATGTTAATAATGATAGTAACTATATACTCACTGATCATGTTTGGCTAACTCCAAATATATCAAGTCGTTCTCAATGAAGTCGCCCTTTTTTCTCGGCATTATGTGGCAATGGAGGTGCTGAAATAAACGAACTATTAATAATAAATTAACTAACTGAGAACAAAGGAGGAGTAAATTCAGTTTCTTATACCACTTAGGTGGCAGATAAGCACATTGCCCACCTGATGGAAAGTGGTTACCGTGGCCTATGAACGAATGCATCACCATAGTACGATGCGCGAACGCTTTTTTTTTTTTTTTTTTTTATCGTGCGAAAAATCCCCACGGATACCACCCCCACGGAGCCGGTGGAGGCGGTTATGTCGGATTCGAACCGACTAAAACGCACGCCGTCTTCACTCTTTCTAGATGGCCCCCTTCGGGTTGTGGTGACCAAAATGTCCCCATCTAGCCCCGGTTACGGGGAGGCACACTTTGCGTCGCCCCCGCGGCCTGCTTCTGTTAGGGTGACAGGCGGCTCCACCGGTCACCCCCAGGCCAGCGCTCATGGAGGACGGAGGTCGTTCTGCGACCTCCGACGTCCGGTTCGCCTTCGCTCTGCACGGGCTTCCCGGGCCCGGAGTCTGGTCCGGATCCGACCGGCCGCCTCCTTCTCGAGCATTACTTGCTCGCAGAAGGAGGCGGCCGCACCCCAAGCGTTTGCGCATCGTACCATCGCTGTGAGCAATGTGACGAGTGTGAGGACTCCCACCCCTAGAGCCGCCACTAGGACCCGCCTCGGCGTGTCCCACGCCGGGCACTCGGTCAGCGTGTGCAGCTCTGTGTCCTCGCTCGCATCACAGTGATGGCACTCGGACGTTGGCTCCTTCCGGATCCGACACAGGTAACTCCCGAAACACCCGTGTCCGGTAATCACCTGCGTCAGCCGGTACGAGAGGCTGCCGTGTGGCCTCTCTAGCCACTCCTCCATGATGGGTCTTACCGCCGCTATTACGGCGTGCCCTGCGCTTGGTCGCCCAAGTCGTAGCTCCCATTCCGCTACCATGTCCCTGTGGAGCTGAGACCTCACGGCCCGAATTTCTTCGGGCTCGGGTTCCCGTCCCTGCTCCCGCGCCTCCTTACGATACCGATATAGCATCGAAAGGGCTCTCGCATCCAGGTTCCACAGTAGGGATCCGGCAAGGAGACTCGCCGCCTCGAAGGATATCGTGCGGTACCCCCTAATGGCCCTGCTGGCCATTGCACGCTGCGGTCCACGCAGCAGACGCGCATTGTGGACCGTCAGGGTGTCCGCCCATATTGGGCACCCATATAGGGCCATGGACCGCACGACTCCCGCGTAGAGTCTCCTGCAGGAGTCATCCGGCCCCCTCATGTTGGGCAGCAGCCGCCCCAAAGCGGCAGCTGTGTCCTTCAATTTGGGGGCCAGTCTTCGGAGAGGTTCACCGGCCATCGAGTACGAGCCCCAGATATTTCATCTGGGCCTTGACGCCGATGGAAATGTCTCCCACTATGAGGCTGGAATCCTCCGGTGGCACGCGCCGAGGCCCATGAAAGAACATGGCCTCGGTTTTATGCAGAGCCACCTCGATACCCAGCCGCCGAATCCGTTCCACGACTTGGGCAACCGCGGTCGTGGCCTTCAGGGTCGCTTCGCGGTATGTAGCCCCGCACGCCGTCACCAGCGTGTCATCTGCATAACACGTGACGGCGGCACCGTCCAACGATGCGCGAACGCTTGGGGTGCGGCCGCCTCCTTCTGCGAGCAAGTAATGCTCGAGAAGGAGGCGGCCGGTCGGGTCCGGACTAGACTCCGGGCCCGGGAAGCCCGCGCAGAGCAAAGGCGAACCGGACGTCGGAGGTCGCAGAACGACCTCCTTCCTCTATGAGCGCTGGCCTGGGGGTGACCGGTGGAGCCGCCGCCCACCCTAGCAAAAGCAGGCCGCGGCGGTCCCCGTACCCGGGGTTAGATGGGGACACTGTGGTCCCCACAACCCGAAGGGGGCCATCTCGAAAGAAACGGTTATGGGTCTGCCGGGGTGCGAGAGATATGCTTTCGGCAATCTGACCTCCGGCAACCAAGGACCCAAGACGGCGTGCGTTTTAGTCGGTTCGAGTCCGACATAACCGCCTTCACCGGCTCCGTGGGGGTGGTATCCGTGGGGAAATTTCACACAATGAAAAAAGGCCTCACAATCGCGCTGCCAACCCTGAAGGAACCTTCTAATGTCCTTCTTGAAGAACCCCATATTGTAGTCACTTGGGAAAACCACAGCAGTTGAATACCCTAATCTCAAACTGTGAATTATTTTGAAATTAGGGATAAACGATAGCCGAATTGGTCAAGGCATCCCCCCTATAAAGGAAAATCTGCAGGTTCGAGTCCCGCCCGAGAAGATTTATTTTTCCCTATGTATGCGATTTGTATAGTTAGCATATTAATGCTGTTAAATTCATTCAAAAATTAACGATCTGCTGTGGTTTAGAATAGGTTGTGGATAGGATTATAGGATTTTTTATCATCAAAGACCATAGATATTGTCTGGGTATCGCTGGGGAAGGTGATGATAACAAACCAGGCCCTCGATTCCGCAGTCACTGCTAAAAATTACATTACATTTTGGACTTTATTTCTATTGGTCTAAAGTTCAAAATAAAATGAAAACAGTTTCATTATACTTTTTCAATTACTTTTCAAAAAAGTCATTTAATTTTGATCTTTAATCGCATCGCTTTAAGGTCTACTATTATACTTATATTTATTATATATTATTAACTTATTAACTTATATTGTTCGGCTTTAGCAGAATCGATGCCTTTTTTTTATCGTGCGCAAAATCCCCACGGAGCCGGTGGAGGTGGTTATGTCGGACTCGAACCGACTAAAACGCACGCCGTCTTGGGTGTGTGGTTACCGGAGGTGAGATTGCCGAAAGCATACCTATCTCTCGCACCCCGACAGACCCAGGACAATCCCTTTCGAGCTGGTCCCCTTTGGGTTGTGGGGACCTCGGTGTCCCCATCTAGCCCCGGGTACGGGTGGACCCGACCGGCCGCCAGAATCGGGGCCTTGTACATACCTTGACTGTCTGACCCGCGTCGGGTCCATCCTGTATGGTCACTGTACAGGATCGCGCACTGTGTACTCTTTCCATCAGCTGAAAAAAAAGAAAATAATGGTCAAGTGCGAGCGGTATACTTAGTAACCCTTGAATTACTTTGTGGGGTAAAAAAACTTATCCATACTATAATAATCATAAATGCGAAAGTAACTCTGTCTGTCTGTATGTTACGCTTTCACGCGTAAACCACTGAACCAATTTTGATGAAATTTGGTATTTGAGTAAAATAGACCTTGGAAAAGGACATAGGCTACCTTCTATCGCCATAAAAATAAATTAAATAGGTTCAAATAGAAGATGAAAGTTCGTCATCTTCGAAGATATCCTGTTTTTTTTTGTGCCAATCGATCCTATTTCACGTGGAGATCAAAAGACTGAAACCATTTCAGCTCAAAAATTACACCCTGTATAACAAACATGATATGCGTCTATAAACATATCACACGAATATTATAAAGGCGAAAGTTTGTGAATATGGATGTATAGATGTTTGCTACGCTTTCAAGTCCAAACAGCTGGAGCTGATACCCTGGATTAACACATAGGCTATGTTTGGTCGCGATAACCGACATCCACGCGGGCGGAGCCGCGGGCAAAAGCTGTATACAACATACCCTTTGCACCAATCTGATGGTCTTGAAGAAATCCTGAGCCTCCTCCTCATTGAGATCGCTGTTCCTCTCCGCGGCACGGATCGGAGCTACTAAGACGTGACCAGGGATCACACACCTGTGGGTAAAACCAATACCACATAAGATTTGAATGAATTTTTATAGCATTTATTATGCTATCTTTTAAGTTCGAAAAACTTCGGAAAAAATCAAATGCTCAAGTGAGACTTGAACTCACGACCATTCCCTTCCGTCCGTCTCCTTCCGACCGTCGCCCTTAAAGACGGATATAAAGAGAAGGAAAATTTTAAGTGATTCAGGTGTGGCTCAATAGCTCAGTTGGAAGAGCATTCCCCTGTAAGGGAAAGGTCGTGAGTTCGCTCGATGATTTTCGAACCACATAAGATTTCATATTCAGATTTTACAATATAGAGACAGACAGCTTCTGTGTCATAGCGGTAGAGAACGCGGCCACTACGCAGGAGGCACGGGTTCGATCCCAGCTCAATGCAAATATTTGTATGCGTGAATATGGGTATTTGCATTGGTCTGGCTGTCATTAAGTGTACTTGGAGCCCTAAAAAGTAGAACAACTGGTCTAGCTGCAACGATTCGATATCGCCTTCGGGTTGTGGAGGTCAGATGGCAGTCGCTTCACAAAAAATTATCGAAGTTCAGCCGCATCACAGTCAGAAAAGTCGACCCCAACTGAGTTTGGAAAAGCCTCAGAGGATGATGATTATACTAACACTAGACTAACATAATGTAATAAAGCTTGAAGAACCCGGGTATCTTACAGTCCCGGGTTCTCCAAGCGGGGCGTGAAAAGGCATCTATCAAGGCCGTCAAGTTAGGGACCACCATTTTACGTTCAATAGCACCGAGAATGGTGGTCTGTATCTTCTGGACTGCACGACAGCTTTATTGCCATCTAGCGGGGTGCAGTCACGGACGACGAGACGGAGCAAATATAAAAAAAAAATTAAGTTTAATCTAAAATGTATCATGCAATTTCACCGAAACTAAATCCTCTGAGCTAAACATACAGCCCATGATAAATGTCTATTGACGGCAACAGGCTCGCTCCCTATTACGTGGGACCGAAAATCATAGTCCGCGAAATTTGGGTGTTAATACACCTCTGCCTACCTCTTCGGGTTACAGGCGTGAGTATATTTATTTATTTATATAAAAAATAATATCTTATTTAATTAATTATTGAATACTTTGTGTGATTAGTTGATTACAAAGTATTCAATAATTAATTAAATAAGAAATTATTCTTTACATAAATACTGACACGAACTATACGTGTAACTTAGTAGTTAACGTAGGACTCGAACCCGGAACCTGTCGATCGTAAGACCGACTCTTTACCCACTAAGCTATCCTGAAACAATAATCTCAAAATCCTCACCTCAAATTAACAAAGGCATAGCTCAATGTTGACTTATAGAACACACAAGATTCCCTTATCCGGACATGTCCGAACTCCAAGCTTGGTTCTTCTATGCAACCCTGGACAGCCTGGGTTGAGGATATGTCTTCCTGGCCAGTCTTCTGAGAAGGTGCCTCTGAATGCTCTGGTAAAAGGTCTTTTCGGGGAGATAGAGTGTATAAGGAGTAGACTGTTGGTCTGAAAAAAGAGTGTATATTCTATAGGCTGTGCTAGACCGATTGATAATACAATGATGATGATGATGATAAATTATGATAATTATTGATGATACATAGGCCACGGGAAACACTTTCCTTCAGGTGGGGTGTGCTTGTCTGCCACCTGAGTGGTATAAAAAATACATAATGATACATAATGATACAAGATGATACACGATGATACACGATGATACACGATGATAATGATTGATAGCCTCTGTGGCGTGGCGGTAGTGCACGCGACTGCCACGCAGGAGGCGCGGGTTCGATTCCCGCACAGTGCAAATATTTGTATGCATGAATATGGGTATTTGTATTGGTCTGGGTGTTTCTATGTATAATATGTATATATTTACAAAAAAAAAAGTATATAAAGTATGTTTATCCGCATTCTAGATTCCATAACACAAGCAATAAAAGCTTACCATGCGTCTAGATAGCGTTGTGTAGAATGTTGTGGAATATTTATTTATTATTATTTATATACATGATGATACATGATGATACATGATGATACATGATGATACATGATGATACATGATGATACATGATGATACATGATGATACATGATGATACATGATGATACATGATGATACATGATGATACATGATGATACATGATGATACATGATGATACATGATGATACATGATGATACATGATGATACATGATGATACATGATGATACATGATGATACATGATGATACATGATGATACATGATGATACATGATGATACATGATGATACATGATGATACATGATGATACATGATGATACATGATGATACATGATGATACATGATGATACCAGATGATACATAATGATAAATTATGATAAACTCGTTTTAAAATCTCACCTTCTGTGCTGGAACACAGGCATATTCCTTCTCACGTCTGCTAGTCTGTCCCTACTGATCTCCGCAACCAGGTAGCTGGGCGACTTCTCCTTACAGTCCACCAGGATGTCCCCCCAAGGGTCCACGCACAGGGCATGCCCATAAGATTTCCTCTTAGCGTTGTGAGCGCCATATTGGGCAGCTGCTACCACATAACATTGGTTCTCTATCGCTCGGGTTCTATAGAAAAATATTATTTAAAGTAAAGCCAACGAAGGGAGAGAAAAAAGGTAAACAAAGTTTCAGCGGTTCCAAACATTTTTATTTGAAAATTATTACGTATCACTTCAATCGTATTCTAGACAGGAATGAAATTGCTCCTAAGATAGCGGATCTGACAGTTTAGAACCGCTGTGCTGACAGCTTTCCTGTACTACGAAACACGCAACGACAGCTGTCGCCCCGGCCATACGTGTGACATGTGCGACAAGGAGAGAGAAAATAATCGCTTTGTTTACCTTTTTTCTCTAGTCTCGTTGGCTTTACTTTAGATATGTTTGTGACAGAACAATTTTTTTATAAATCCCCTACCTTATTACTTTCAACTGTACATTATTCCCATAACTTTTTAAAATTAGTATTGCTCGATTCATTCAAGGTAAATCAAATCAAGGTAAATATCTTAATAGAAGTTCCTCCGCGACACATTTAGACTGGAAGTTAATGCCAACTGAGTTGGATTCAGAGAATGAGTGATCATTTTCTGAACCTTTTCTCAAATCAAAGAAAGAAAGAAAGAAATAAAAATATTTTTTTAAGTACTACAGTTGGGATCTTTTTTTATCGTGCGATAAATCCCCACGGAGCCGGTGGAGGCGGTTATGTCGGACTCGAACCGACTAAAACGCACGCCGTCTTGGGTCCTTGGTTGCCGGAGGTGAGATTGCCGAAAGCATATCTCTCGCACCCCGGCAGACCCAGGATCAACTCGATTGACTTTTTAACTACGAATTGGCCGAACTTCGATATTTTCTGTGAAGCGGCTGCCATCCGACTCCAAAACTACAGTCTGTGTGACGTGGCGGTCGTGGTGCAGTTTCGATCCCCGCTCATTGCAAATATTTGTATGAATTAGTATTTGATAATTAGTAATTAGTATTTGATATTTGATAAATGATAATGGGCTATTTGACTAAGTCGTCGATTCTTCCCAATACTGCTTAATATGGTAGCTTGTTTTTGAAAAATAAGCTTAGCAAAATAAAATATTGCATATCTAAACTGAAACTATGACTTTTCATTAGTTGAAATTGCCAAAAAAAGTCAAAATATAAACAATCAAATTCAAATCAAATATATAACTTTTTAGATTCCTCATTAAATTTTAAATAACTTTTATTATGAACTATATACGTGTAAACGCAACGTAGACCGAGATAAATGCGATATTCTCTTGCACTCCATACATTTTCACTACGCGCTACCGAAACGTGACGTCACAATTTCGTGCGATTTTGTATGGAGCGTTTTCGGGCGGCGCGATAAATTGAATTTTTCAAAAACAAATATCTTGAAAACTATTTGTCGCACGAAAATCTTACTTTTACAGTTCATTATATTATAAGAAAGTGGTCATTTTTCGAAAGTAAAAAAAAAATAGTCAATTAGCCTAATGATGAAAATGCATCTAATAAGGCCGTCAAGCTGAGTGCCACCACTGTTAACATGGTACATGTTTGCGATGGTGACCCTCTCTCCGAGACTTTGCCTTTAGCTTAACATCAGGCGAGGTGAAGTCAAATTGACGTATCCTAGATTTAAAAAAAAGTATTGATCTGGCCATGCGCCATGCCTAGTAGAGCACGTTAAGCCCTCGGCTTTATTCTGTGTCGTCGGTCATACGAACATGTAATATATGGCAGACGTCAGTCGTTATGGAGGCTATGGGTGAAATGGCCCCACATAGAAGGGCTGATCACCCGTCCGGTCAAACGGCGGGGTCCGTAACTAAACTTCGAGATTCATAATGTGTTCGAAGAATGGAAAGTCGACAGAACGTTTGATCGAATATTGCTATTTCGAATGAACCGTTTATCGCCAAACGCAACTTCGACTGAACGTTTTATCGAATATTTAATAATCGCTGGATTGCTGTTTCGAATGAGATTTAGACATGAAATTTCATGACAAGAAAGATAATAAAGCACAACTGAAGTGAAAAATGTTTATTAAAATAAAAAATAAAGGGACATAAACGTTATAATATTAATTTTTGAAGTGGATTTTTGCCCTTTTTCTATTTCTGTTATTGTAGTTTCTACTGGAGATATGGTCTATATCAGTTGTGCTTTACCTATTATCTTTCTTTTCATGAAATTTCATGTCTAAATCTCATTCGAAACAGCAATCCAGCGATTATTAAATATTCGATAAAACGTTCAGTCGAAGTTGCGTTTGGCGATAAACGGTTCATTCGAAATAGCAATATTCGATCAAACGTTCTGTCGACTTTCCATTCATCGAACATATGACTCTCGAAGTTTAGTTACGGACCCCCAACGACGACCGCACTGGCTGTAGTTATAGACTCTATAACTCATTGGCGAAACCGAAATTCTATAATTAGACTAGTTGTCGGACTTCTGAGGGCTCCAACTACCAGTAACGACTGCTATAGACGTTCATAACCTGGACTGACAGCTTAACGTGCTCTCCGAAGCACGGAAAGTCTCTTGGAAGCTCGCAGTATGAGTATAGTACCTTAATAACACGTGCCAATGGGCGGCCCCTGTCACCTGAGTGTACGCAGACGGGTAGGTTAGTATCTCGGCCTTCATTATACTGAGCGAGGTACTCAGCTCTGGGAATCGCATGTCGTAGCATATCGCTAGACCTGGAAGAAAAGGACTGGTGAATTTCAACGGCAAATTGGACAAAAATTAAATGCTCAAGTGGGACTTGAATCCACGACCTTTCCCTTACAGGGGGAATGGTCTTCCAACTGAGCTATTAAGCCACACCTGAATCACTTAAAATTTCCCTTCTCTTTTTATCCGTCTCTAAGGACGAGGGGCGAGCCATCTATCAACTTTTTACGAACTGTTGGAACAAATGAATGATTTTTCAACCACATTGATTTTTGATGACTCCGCTCAAATATGAAATGAAATGCTCAAGTGGGACTTGAACCCAGGACCTTTACCTTACAGGGGAAATGCTCTTCCAACTGAGCTATTGAGCCACACCTGAATCATTTCCAATTTCCCTGCTCTTTATATCCTTTCACCCACCACAGACGGTTCCTAACCATGTCAGCCTTAGGATGAATGGTAGTTCTTAAAACAGTGAGACTTTTGTCTCTCTTGAGAAAATAGTCACCATCCGAAAACTAACCTGACTAGTGTTGCTTTAACTCAAAACACATACTAACTTCGAAATACATCGAGAAAAAGAAAAACTCAAGAGGGACTTGAACCCACGACCTTTCCTTTAAGAGGGAATGCTCTTCCAACTGAGCTATTGAGTCACACCTGAATCACTTCGAATTTCCCTTCTCTTTACATCCGTCTTTAAGTTCCTTTCTTTTTTCCCGATATATTTCGAATTTAAGAATTAGCTTTTCGAACTTTAAAGTTAGCATTAAAATGCTATAAAAATAATTCAGTCAAATATTCGGGCGGAGTCATCAAAATTCAATGTTTAAAAACGGTTGAAAAATCATTCATTGTTTCCAACAGTTCGTAAGAATGTTGGTAGATGGCTCCACCGTCGCCCTTAAAGACGGATATAAAGAGAAGGAAAATTTGAAATGTTTCAGGTGTGGCTCAATAGCTCAGTTGGAAGAGCATTCCCCCTGTAAGGGAAAGGTCGTGAGTTCAAGTCTCACTTGAGCGTTTCATTAATAAATGCTATAAAAATTTCATTCAAACATACCAACTTGCCCAACAGGTGTATCAACCGGCGTCACAATATGGCTGCCACCCATAGAGAAATCGCTCTCCTTTAAGCGTACATTTTTCTCGGGGATTTCCACGTCAAAGAGATGTAATTTTCTATATGTCTGCACTATGGTACCTTTGTTGTCTATGATTATATGCGTGTTGTATGTTTTTGAAGGGTTTGAGGCGTCCTGCGAATAAGTTTTATTTAGTTAAAAACATAGCTCTATGTTTTATCAAGTTTTTATCCATACTAATATAATAAATGCGAAAGTAACTCTGTCTGTCTGTCTGTATGTTACGCTTTCACGCCTTAACCACTGAACCGATTTTGATGAAATTTGGTATAGGGGTAGATTAGACCTTGAGAAAGGACAAAGGCTATGTTTGGTCGCGATAGCCGACATCCACGCGGACGGAGCCGCGGGCAAAAGCTAGTAATATTATAAATGCGAGAGTAACTCTGTCTGTCTGTCTGTATGTTGCGCTTTCACGCCTAAACCACTGAACCGAATCTGATGAAATTTGGTATAGGGGTAGATTAGACCATGAGAAAGGACATATGTTTAGTCGCAATAACCGACATCCACGCGGGCAGACGCTAGTCATAAATATAACCGAATCCAAGTATTTTCTCAAATTTTATACATACATACATACAATCACGCCTTTATCCCCGGTGGGTTAGACAGAGGTGAATTAACACCACATTTCAACAATCAAGGTATTCGGTACCACGTTATAAGGGGTGAGCCTATTATCGCATTCCGGGCACTATTGTTGACTCGAGCCATGCATCTGAGTCTGGGCTGTATATATCTGTCTGATGTTAAACAGCCCTATCTCTTAGTCGCCTTGTACGACACCGCATGGGAAGAGATGGGGCGGCCCAAATTTTACTCTGCCGGAACCACGCTACTGTTATATTTAATAAATGTTTTTTAAAAACCACTTAGGTCCACAAGCACACAGCTCAGCTGATGGAAACCATACCTTTTCATGAACACCTCCCATTGACAGCCAAACATTATGGGTGGCGGCTAGCTCTCTATACTTGGCAACGGTAGCGCCACCTAGTATCGGTTCAGCGAAATTCAGCGTGTCCTTTTTATTATCACATATATAGTCACAGGCCTCCGGGAAGAAAAGCATCTGGAAATAAACCATAGTAATATCAAAAACGCGAAAGCAATTTTGTATGTCTGTCATGTATATATTTTCATGCCTAAACCACTGAACCAATTTTGATAAAATTTGGTACAGAGGTAGATTAGAACTTGTGAAAGAACTTAGGTGATGGTCACGATAACTGACGTCCTTGCGGGCGTAGCCGCGAGCCACCGCGCGCTGGTATTAAATGAAATAATATTCAAGTACTTTGCAATAACCAGATCAGAATTTCATAAGTGCGGAGTCATGGGCAACAGTTAATCTTGCTATTTTTTTATGGAATAGGGAGGCAAGCAGACGGATCACCTGATGGTAAGCCATGACAACCACCCATGGACAACACCTGAGGAGTCACAAGTGCGTTGCCTAAATATTAATGGATGTTGCTTAAAGCAAAATTTAAGAATGGCTCAACCAATTTGCCTATTTTTTTTGTATGTTGCTGAAATTGCACAAAGGGTTTAATGTTTAATAGAAACAAAATAATAAATCGGACAGAAACCAAAGTCCAATCAGGCAAACAGAAATCAATTCGGTTTCTTTTCACTGGTGAAGCTAGCTATAAGATAGTAGAAAATGATATACACAGTTATCCATATTTCAACAAAATTAAGTTTATAATAATTTCATTTTAAGTTTATAATAATTATATTATCTCTGAAAGAGGGTCACCATTATATTATAAACATGTACCATGTTAACAGTGGTGGTACTCAGTTTGACGGCCTCATGAGATGCCTTTTCACGCCCCGCTTAAAGGACCCGGGACTGTAGGAAGAAGGAAACACTTGAGCTGGCAGGGAGGTCTTAATGGTGCGGCATACGAATGATTCACCAAACCGCTCGGATTCACGAATTCGAAATTCAGCCATGTCTTACTTAGACTAGAAAGCCGACCCCAACTAAATTATGAAACAGGCTCGGAGCATAAATGATGATTCACAAAGCTTACTTACTTACTTCCAGCGGGGGACGCCGGCGACCGGACGGGTGATCTGCCCTTTTTGTGGGCCATTTCACCTAAATCCCCTATGTCTCCCCTGGGGAGGCCAAAGGGGCGTCCGGCAATTACGGCGCTCCGTCGAACCTACCTGTTTGTTTGCAGAATCTTACGATCTGTTTGAACTTACTTGAACATTCTCTTTCGCAGCGTCTTTAACGATTTTACTGACTACGTCCAAGTTAACTTGCTTGTCGGCCACGGATGTCATCTGACATACAGCGATCCGCTTGTTACCACTCATTGTGCTCTGATGCGTCTGACGAATTATATCTAATCTTGCTATTTTGGATAATAGGTTGGAACACCAATTCTAAAATTTGATAATAACACTGATCATCCATACTAATATTATAAGCGAAAGTAACTCTGTCTCTCTGTATGTTACGCTTTCACGCCATAGCTATTCAACCGATTTTGATGAAATTTGGTACTGGGGTAGATTAGAACTTGAGAAAGGACATAAGCTATGTTTAGTCGCGATAACCGACATCCATGCGGGCGGAGCCGCGGGCAGAAGCTAGTTAAATACCTAAATAAAATAATTTATCAGATGGCAGCAGTGGCAAAAGTTGGAAGATTTCAAAAGGCAAGCTGATGGAAATATTGGATTGCGAATGTAAGAATCTCTACCAAAGCTTCCCTTTGCAGAGCAACAGGCAGGAATTGTGTTGTAAGGATCTCTCTCCACTGGGTGGCAGTCCTGCTCCTAGCTCTGTCTTAGTCTTATATCACACTAGCTTTTGCCCGCAACTTCATCCACATTAAGTTGCTCCAGTTCCCACGACCCACATAAGATTCCTTAAAATTTCTGTGTGCCTGGTACTTCATACCAATGTACCAGGATCATGGAAATACTGATCCTGTGACTGCAACCCACAGCAACCTATATCTTATGTTTGTATGACTGTAATCATACAAATGTAAGATTTTAAGTTTGATCAAGATCTTTTTAAAAAAAAACACCCACATCAAGATCCGTTCGGTAGTTTCTGCGTCATAATTTGAGATGATATTAACCTATTCATTTTCTAGTAACTAAAATTATATTGGGTTACATAGCCTTAATAGCCTCTGACAGCCGAAGGCCTTTGACAGCCTCTGTGACGCAGGAGGCGCGGGTTCGATCCCCGCTCAATGCAAATATTTGTATGCATGAATATGGCTATTTGCATTGGTCTGGGTGTGTATAAATTTGCAAAAACAAAGTATATAAGTATGTTTAACTGCATTCTAGATTCTATAACACAATCTATAAATGCTTACCATGGGGTATAGTGTAGTGGAATATTTAATAGCACTTCCAAGGCAATACAAAGGTTGTAGTGTTGTTAATTATCATGAGATTATGTTAAACATCTCACTGTTTAATTAGACATACGTATAAATATGTAAATACTGTAATAGCTAGTGTAAATATTACGTATAATATAATTCACAAACGTAATACTTAAACGTTAAGAAAACGGCATTTATAAGCAAGCAGAATCCTTATTGACCTTATAAAACTTCAAAACATTGATAAGATTGTTTCAAGATTTTTCGCCAGCGATAAAAAAAGGTAAATACAGAACTGTGTAAATCATAACAAACTTATTTCGTTAAAGTATTTGCTGTATAACTTAAAACGAATAAGAAACTTACCCGCATCATACGATTTATGAAACAGTGGAGTTATATTGATCTAAAAATGAACTTTATATGTGATTTTTTATATCAGTTTTGATTATTTCCTCATGAATTTTACTCCAAAAGTTCGTACATTTTGACAGTTTTGCTTTGACAGATGTGAATTGACAACTTTGACATAATAATCAAGTTGCGTTACGATTAACGAACATTTCGGTCAACAAGTAAATGTTTAATTTTACCTCATTGTTTGAAGGACATAATATATAACGTCTTCTTTGGCTTCGTCTAAGTCAAAAAGATACAAAACAAAACCAATTCTGACCCGAAATAGGATTTAATACTATAAAAAAAAAATAGTTATGAATATAAAGATTTGGGGCAATTAAAATAAACTTAGGCGTTTTACATGTATTGGAACGTTGACACAGTTTCGTTCGAAACCTTTATCCAACAACTATAAATGATCAATTAAATTCTAGTAATTCTACTCACATTTTTGAAAGAATATGTTGGGTCTTACTTAATTATAACAAATACAGAATTACTATCATGTTTTCGGAAATCATACGAAAATTCATAATAAATATTAAATAAAAATAAGTTGATATACGTTTTACTAAGTATTCGAACGCGCGATCAGTCTAGAAAAATCTGCTGAGTTGAGGTGATTGCCGTCTGTTACAAAAATAAATATTTTGTAAAACCGGTGATTTTTATTTTTCCTTGAATCAAAAACAAGAAAATGTCTGACGCTAAAGATGGGGCGGCGGGCGAGGTGAGTTATCTACATTTGCCTTATTTAACATGAAAGAGTCTATTTGAAAGTCACCGAAATAAAAACATTCAAAAAAGGTTATATGCTCTATTTCTTCTGTATTTTATAGAAATCTGGCTGTCATTATAGCAAGATTTCTATTTGAAGACATTACTTTCAAACCAATTATTTTGTGCAACAGCATAGGTACCTATTATTGTGCGGGCAGAAAATAGTTGTCTCCTGAAAATACAAACTGCAAGCTATACTTACCCAAGCAGTTGACTTAGCAACCTACCATGGAAACATTATCCCATATCCTTAAAAAAATGTAACCTACTGAGACTGGGGTATGCAAATTGAGTAAAAATATCAACATCGAAACAATCAAAAATTCAAATGCACACAGTATCAAGTACACATGATGGTAGGCATCTACTTTGCTATTATTCTAGGAGACCATATGAAGTTAAAAAGGAAAAGCTGAAAAGCAAACCCTGGACTCTGAGGTGGAGACCTCAGTTGCATCCTGGACTAATGCAACGATGATGATAATGATTTGTTATTCTCTACATCCATACTAATATTATAAATGCGAAAGTAACTCTGTCTGTCTGTCTGTATTTTACGCTTTCACGCAACCACAGAACCGATTTTGATGAAATTTGGTATAGGGGTAGATTAGACCTTGAGAAAGGACATAGGCTATGTTTGGTAGCGATAACCGACATCTACGCGGGCGGAGCCGTGGGCAAAAGCTAGTCACCTATGAAATTGATAGGTAGAGAATGCCCATGGCATTAAACTCTGTGTGCATAACTAACTTTTAAACTCTTACGTTCCATGATATACAATAATGATCACGGGAATTAAAGTGATCATGGTATAGGTCTTTGATATGCCTAGTCCTGGTTGAAAAGTCAGGCCAATCAAAGGAATGTATGTACCTATACCATGATTGAGTATTCTACTGACTAGTCAAATTTATTACTTTTTATTAAACGTCAAAACGATAAGTTATAGGGTAACTTGTATTTTATATAAAATAGTAAATTTAATAGTAAAATCAGTTACTATTATAAGGTTGGGTGGATGAAAACTATAAAATAAGAACTGACACTGTATGGTCGCACACCTTGGGTTCTATAAATAGTTCAGTAAAACACAGAAGTAAATTTAACTGACTAAATATATTGATAGATCTGATACACGACAACTACTGTACGCGGGGTTCGTCGATAGTTGTCGAACGCGAACTGAACGTAAAGTAAATGGCATGAATAATGAAATGTAAATAATGCTATGTTAACAAAATATAAAAGTGGAGCAATGGCTCGTACAGACACAATTTTTTAAATTTTTACCGTTCTTCATTTAATAAGCTTGGTTAGATAATTTATTTTAACCATAGGTTAATACCCAATTGTATCAATTCCTGTGATCATTAATGAAAATGCTGTGTACATGTCTACATGAAGTTTGAATATTATAATAAGCCATAGGGCATCTAATTTCCCTTAATAAACTTTAGTGTATTCATACATCTGGTGAATTAAATTCTGTCTATTTGATTTGGTCCACAGCCCGCAAAGCCTAAAATCAAGCATGACTGGTACCAAACAGATGCTCAAGTTGTCATCACCATACTGCTCAAGAACGCACCTAAAGATAAAGTTAAAATTAACTACGGAGAAAGAAGTGTAAGTATAAAGATGGAGGAACACTTTTGACGGTGGAGGTGAGCGCTGATGCATCACAAGGTGGCCACCCTAAACCTACATCTGGGTCGCAAGTCCCAGGTGCCGTCACAGGATTCCTTTCTGTACCACGCCATGGACCCGGCAACCGCACGGCGAATCCATGGAATGCTGAGAACTCGATCTCATGGTTTTAGCTTTTAGCCTTCATTATTATTCTTTAAATAGAAAGTCGGACAAGTGCGTCCACCTAACCGCCATCATAAATATTGCACTTTTCTAGTATAATAATGTGGTGTGAGTAGTGGACGCTTAGCTAGAATATCACCTAGGACAGGAGTTGTGAACCTTAGGGTCAATCCCCACTGATAGAGCCCTCCTTTTCCTTCAAATAACTATCTTTTCTCCCATAGATAAAATTCAAAATGGCTTGCACTGCATGCAACTGCTTTTGCAGTGGAGTTTAACCTTTAATGCATTAATGTGGCAATAATCTAAAAACAGTTTTTTTTAATATTCATTTAGAAATTTTTCATGCGCCATAGAAGCTAGCAGTAGCGAGGGATTCCTATAACCTGATTCCTGCTGGCTTTCCAATTGGAAGCATGGTGCATGAGAGACTTAATCGTAAGGATATTTCCACTAGCTTCCCTTTTGAAAATTTTTACCCTTCCCCACTGGAAGCTAGACCATTAAAACCTGGAACTCCCTGCCAGCTCACGTGTTTCCTACTTCCTACAGTCCCGAGTCCTTTAAGCGGGCGTGCGAAGGCATCTGATGAGGACGTCAAGCTGAGTGCCACCACTGTTGGTACATGTTTACGATGGGGACCCTCTTTCCGAGATAAATTTCAAATGTCAATTTTGAATTCTTCTTTCCAGCTATCCATTAGCAGCGCAATCCCGGAGTCAGAGTCAGAATACAGCATGGAACTGGACTTGGCTCATGAAATAGAACCTAGCATGTGCTCGCATGTGATTAGTCCATCCAAGATCGAGGTGAAACTCAGGAAGAAGGAGGGGTTGAGATGGGCGCAGTTAGAGGGAGAGAAGGGAGAGGTTAAAATTAAGGCTATACCTCAAGGTATGCAAGAAATTATACTAGTAGCTGTTAGCATGGCTATGGTTCAAACCCATAACCTTTTGATTGTAAATTCTTAATCTCTAATCTACCGAATCTTATAATCTTCATCCTAGCGTTGGGATTACCGCTAGGATGAAGATTATTAGTCGCATCTGAAGCTTTATACTTGGAGTCTGGGGTACACTTTACCAGTTGAAGTCTAGTAGTAGTAGAAGTAAGAAGAAGAGGTGAAGTCAAGTTGACGTGTCCTAGATAAAAAAAAACTGCGGATTAGGCTGAACTTTTTTTTTTTTTGTACAGGACACGTCAATTTGACTTCACTTCGCCTGATGTTAAGCTAAAGGCAAAGTTTCGGAAAGAGGGTCACCATCGTAAACATTTACCATGTTAACAGTGGTGGCACTCAGCTTGACGGCCTCATTAGATGCCTTTTCACGCCCCGCTTAAAGGACCCGGGACTGTAGGAAGAAAGAAACACTGGTATGCACTAAATTAACCCATCACGCCAGATATTCGAATTGCTTTTTAGCAGCGATAGTCGGTCGAAGATTGAAGATGGCGGTTGTCTATGAAAATAAAAAAATAATGCCAAAGAAATGGCCATAGAATCCCGTAAAAATATTTTAAAAGTATTTTTTTTACAGCGGTTATAGATGCGTCTGGACCGGCAAAACCACCGAAACTATTCAGAAAAGACTGGGACAAGATTGAGAAGGATATAAAGAAAATGGTAAGTTACTTGTGTATGTCTAGTAAATTCATAGTATCTAAAGACTAGATCTCTTTTTTTTTTTATCGTGCTGTAAATCCCCACGGATACCACCCCCACAGAGCCGGTGGAGGTGATTATGTCAGACTCGAACCGACTAAAACGCACGCCGTCTTGAACCACCAACCAAGAATGCCGGAGGTGAGATTGCCAAAAGCATATCTCTCGCACCCCGACAGACCCAGGACCATCTCTTCGGGTTGTGGGGACCAAAATGTCCCCATCTAGCCCCGGTTACGGGGAGGCGCACTTTGCGCCGCCGCCGCGGCCTGCTTCTGCTAGGGTGGGCGGTCACCCCCAGGCCAGCGCTCATGGAGGACGGAGGTCGTTCTGCGACCTCCGACGACCGGTTCGCCTTCGCATAGACTAGACCTCCATGGCGCGGCGGTAGTGAACAAAGTCGCTACGCAGGAGGCGTGGTTTCGATGCCCACTCATAGCAAGCATACTAATATTTGCACATATTAGTATGCTTATATTATGAGTATTTGCATTACTCTTGTTGTGCCTCTGAGAGCACGTTAAGCCGTCTGACCCGGTTGCCATACAAACATGTATGACAGTCGTTATAGGGGAAATGGGTGAACAGACAGAGAAGGGCTAACCACTGGTCCAGTCAAACAGCGTCCCCACTGGCAGTACCTAGTAGTAGTAACTAAGGACAACATAGTTTCTATAAGGCATCTATACTAATATTATAAATTCGAAAGAAACTCTGTCTGTCTGTCTGTCTGTCTGTCTGTCTGTCTGTCTGTCTGTCTGTCTGTCTGTCTGTCTGTCTGTCTGTCTGTCTGTCTGTTTGTCTGTATGTTACGCTTTCACGCCTTAACCACCGAACCAATTTTGATGAAATTTGGTATAGGGGTAGATTAGACCATGCGAAAGGACATAGGCTATGTTTGGTCGCGATAACCGACATCCACGCGGGCGGAGCCGCGGGCAAAAGCTAGTAGTTCATATATGTTATCTGTACTGCGTCTCTCCAAACACATGCTAGCAATGGTGATTTGAAGCTTTCTGATTCTACTATATTATTTCAATTTTCTGTTTTACAGGAAGAAGAAGAGAAACCAGAAGGAGATGCGGCGCTGAACGCTCTCTTCCAGCAGATATATGGACAAGGGTCTGATGAAGTCAGGAAGGCAATGAACAAGAGTTTTGTGAGTAGCTTCTTTGAGTGTTTGCACTATTTACGGCAATGTGGAAGGGGTTGAATATTCAGCCAGGGTGCAGAGATATTATGCCAGTCTCACCTCCGGTAACCTACGATCCAAAAAGGGTGTGCGTTTTAGTCGGTTCGACTCCCTCCGGCTGCGTACTGTTACGGAAGACTTTTAAGTTGGCGTTTTAAAAAAAGATTTAGTTTCATCACTGGTCTATTATTGAGCAAAATAATACAAAAGAAAATAATTATTGAGAACTAGTAGATGTAGGAAATGGAAGAGTTCGCGGTCAGAGTTGAGACGAGACTGAGGCTCAAGTCCCGAGGATCTTAGGACTGAGCAAAAGTGCTGACTTGAACAGTAGGACGAGGGCGAGAGCTGACATGGCGGTTTCGCTAACATTAGGGATTCGTAACAGTACATTGCCGGCCAAGTGCCTGTCGGACTCGAGCACCAAGGGTTCTGCATAAAATTGGATTCAGGAATGAACTTATGTTACACAAACTGCAATATATTTTGATTGCTTCGACTTAGAACTTCAATTTTGACACAGTTTCAAGATTTAGGAGACTTGAGTATGTGCTATTAACGCATTCCTGAGTAAAAGGTGTTGACATACAGCAAACAATGAAGTGATTCTATAAAGGACCCGATTGTTCCTTTTGAGGTATGAAACCCTAAAAAAGGGGTTGAACACTGAGATGATGATGAATACAAAAAAAATGTGTATGAAATGATATTGTTATTCTTTTGAGAAGATACAAGGTAAAGTAAGGCCAACGAAGCGAGAGAAAAAGGTAAACTATGTTTCAGCGGTTCCAAACTTTTTTATTTGAAAATGATTACGTATCACTTCAAATGCATTCCAGAAAGGAATGAAATTGCTCATAAGATGGCGGATCTGACAGTTTAGAACCGCTGTGTTGACAGCTTTCCTGTACTACGAAACACGCAACGACAGCTGTCGCTCGGCCATTGTCGCGTACGTGTGACATATGCGACAAAGGACAAGGAAAATAATCGCTAGTTATCGCAACGTAACTCAGTAATGGTCGCTTTGTTTACCTTTTTTCTCTTGTCTCGTTGGTTTTACTTTAGATATGTAAACAATATTCTGAATTTGGCATATTATATAATTTTTCGAATTTTTCTTAAATCTGTCCAGCCATTTCAGTATTAGGAACCAATAATTTTGCCACTGGTTTTTATGAAGAATACCTCTAATATCCTATCACTAACTCCACAGGTGGAGTCCGGAGGCACAGTCCTTAGCACCAACTGGGACCAAGTCGGCAAAGACAAGGTGGAAATGAAACCACCTGATGGGGTCGTCTTCAAGAAGTGGGACTGAGTTACGAATGATATTAAAACGTGGATATAGCCGAAGGTAGAATACATAGGGAAAAATAATCTTCTCGGGCGGGACTCGAACCCGCGATCTTTCTCTTACAGGGGGAATGCCTTGACCAACTCGGCTACCGAGGCACGCCTAATGTGATTCAAAGGCGATCATTCAGATTGGGCTAATTTTTATTTATGCGGCCACTAAAAAAAAATGCTTGACTTTGATAGAACACAACATTGTAAGCATTTTTTATTACTACACCAAAGTTCTAAATAGATTCCTTGAGATTTTATTTAGGGTTAAATATTTAGTGTAAAGTGTACATAAAACAAGCTAGTATTGTCTAAGTATTGTCTAATAACTACTATATTGCTTCTGTTATGGTAGTCTAAAATGGCTTTACGGTCTCGTATGGAAACTGTGTCTGTCCCGCAGTTCTGGTTCTGACGAAATGCGATTAATCCGAAAAAAAAAATAGGTGAAAACAAAAACACTAACTGTTAAAATGCAATTTTGTATTTATTATTTAAAGTTCGCCAGCTCTTACAAACATATCCTCTAAGCCTTCAGCAGGAATGTTTATCACAGGAAGGTGCCTTGCATACCCCAAGTACCACACAATACACATCACATGGGAGCAGCAACCGACAGTTCTTTTGCCATTAAGGCAGGTGCAATAATAATGCGCTATGGCTTGCCTGCCCGTGAGAGTTGTATCAACACATATATATACATTATATGTTCTTAAACGAACATGCCGTGATTGAATTCGGGCTCGAAGTAGGCAAAATTCTCTTTCTTCAACCTCACGTAGATGTTCAGCGGGTATTTCTCCCCCAAGTTCAATGGTAAATCTACCAGTGCCCTGGATGTGCTCTGCATAATAACTTCGGGCCTGTTTTATTTGGTAAATACCGACTGCGAATAAAATAAGGTCTTCCTCCGTTAACATAGGGAATGGAATTTCAGACGGCGTGTCGATTCGCACAAACTGTGCCCGTCTTCGGTTATAATTGTAAGTATTTACTATATCGCCTAGTATATTTGGAATACCCATCCTTTCTCTTACTATTTCTAAAAACGCTGGGGCTCTGACATTGTCCGTAATCAGCCGATGATATGCATTTAATAATGCTGCAGCAATCCTAAAATAGTCGATCATATCCGGTAAGGCAAGATTGCTATGGACTATTCTTAGCAGTCTAAAATCTCTTTTAAATCGTCCGTTAACTATTTCTACCACCCAGCGGCATAAGGTGACAAGGCGGGTCTTGTTGGCTTGTACTGTAGACAGTTGTGTTTCGTTAGCATCCTTTGTCTGGGGCATATGCACTGAGTATCCATGTGACCGTAGAGTCAACTCTGCATCTCTAAAACCACGATCCAAAATAAACACGTCCCCTGGTCTATGGAACCAGTGAAATACGCTTTCTTCATCCTGAAGAATTGAGTTCATTATGTGAGCATCGGAAGTCGTCGCAGCATGTGGACCAGATACCTCAATAATATGACCATCGCAGCACACAAATAAAAAAGGTTTCGTTAGGTTCCGATATTTATGGTGACTGTACGTGAGTCTTTGAAAAAGATAGTTTGAACTTTTTTGATTATATATATATGTACCATCACAAATGACGATAGCATTTCTATGCTCGATAGAGCTCTCAGGATTTCCAAATAATGATTCGGGTATTAACAAGTTCCTTTGTGCCACATCTTGTCGATTCATGTGATCAAACCCTAAATGGGTAGGAACAAAGTCTTGCAATAGGGCTTCTCGACCTAAAATTAATAATCTTCGAAAACGAGATTCGCTTGTTCTGAAAATTAATGCCAGCCTAGCGTTGGAATCCCCTGTACGCAGTTTTGCTAAAGTTGCAGCCAGTATAGTTTTTTTAAACCTGTTATCATTTAGGCTGGGCGTATGATTAATTAAATTCAATAATTGTTCATGTGTAAGCCCAATCCAAGTATGGAATTCGTTAGGATTTATTAGCTCATATTGCTCAAAGTCGAGAATATCTTCTGTAATATGATTACGCATAATATTAAGAGCATTAACTATCTCCGAGGCCGTAAAATCTTCTCTGAGATTATCTTGAAGAGGAAGTGTATGCCAGAGGTTTCCCTCCAAATGTTCTTGACATACTCGAGCATTTTCTGGTACAATGAGGTTATAGCGTACGATCTGACGAATTACAACATTATTCGGAACTCTAAGGCGAGTCCCATTCTGACAATGTTGAAAAACACAATTCGCAGTTGTGTTTGGAGTACGAAGATATCCAGTTAATGTTAGTGTTGGATGGAGACGATTTACCTGCGCAGCAGGTTCATCTGGTGCAGGAGCATTGACAACTTGATTTGCGTCACTAATTCTTCGTTCATAAGCCCTTTCAACTCTTTGCCAACATGGTCGACAAATGTGATCTGTCGGTTCTTCCTGAAAACAATAAAAAATATAATGATTAGCGATCCTCCAATAAGACTTGTTGGTAACTTCGCTGACGCAAAGATATGATGCGAGCGACCTCTACACACTCATCGAGAGCCTCGACCGAGAAGGCTCTTCGAGAACATGCCTGTACACACTCGTTAGCACAGAGTCTCGTATAACTCCCTTGACAATGGACGTAGAATTGTTGCTGCTGTTTATCTTTGCGCCATAAGCTTTCATTATAACCTTTTAAACATTTAATATACAAAGAAAACTTATTCGCGCCCAAGCATCATGAATACATGGCTTATCTTCGTGTTTCACATTCTTAGAATTCCAAAAAACGGCTGCTGTCTGATAGCACCCCAAAAACTGTAATTCGCGTTCATTAGACAGACCCCCCATAGTGAAACGTCTGTTTATTAAAAACTTTCTGTGGGCGACTAAATAAAAATACCGACACGCTACCGAGAGCGACCAAGATGAGACGAGTGCTCCCTGTACACACTCGGCCTGTGTCGACGAGTGTGTATAGCCGCCATGAGAACCATTGTGTTGCCAAGACGAATCTAACAATATGCTTTAATTATGCGTTGTTAATCGTTTAGGTGAAGCTGCCCATTATTTAGGATAAGATCTATTAAAAAATGAATAACATAATTACCTGTCTCTCAATCAGTCCTTCAATAACTATCTGCGCCATGTCACTATGTTGCTCCTCTCGTGAAGTCCACGTATATGTCCTTCGACCCTCACACGGTTGACGACATTGTATACACAACATTTGTGACATTATGTCAAAACACGATAACTCAAAAGAAACAAGTGAGAAAACTCGATTGGTAGCCGTCCGATGTAACAGAAGTTGCATGGATAACTAAGTTCGTGACTAAACAAAACAATGCCGGCCGGTACAGCGGCGCCCGCCCCCCGCCTGGCCCCATCCGCCAGGCGGAGTACGCTACACCGTAAGTGCGAGCGAGATGGCATGTGGCGCAGGCGCACCCGCTGACCGCCCGTGAGGTACCTGAGACCTTTTTTTTACATTCTGGCTCGCTATTACGACAAAATATTGCAGTAATTACGATTTTTCCACAAACTTTTGAAGTTACATATTATCTCTCAGAGCTGACGCAGAGTTTTGGTCTAGTAATAAAAAATGTTTATTTTGTTATATTCAATAACAATACTAACTTTTTTTCCGTTGGCCGGCACTTTCAAAATTAGCCCAAATAAGTATGACGAGTGAATGTTCTCCTTTCCTTTCCTGTCTTTCGAGTCCCGCCCGAGAAGATTCTTTTTCCCTGTGTATTCGAATTGAGTAGTTAGCATACACACGTTGCGACTAAAAATGGTACGGTATGAAAGGAATTTCATCCCACGCACGCTCAAGCTGTGGAATGAACTCCCTGCCGTGGTTTTTCCAAGCAACTACAATATGGGGGTCCTTAAGAAGGGCATTAGAAGGTTCCTATAGGGTCGGCAGCGCGAGTGTAACGCCCCTGGTGTTGGCATACGGCCGTAGGCCACGGTAACCACTTTCCATCAAGTGGGCCGTGTGCTATTTTACCTACTTAGTAGTAAAAACCAATACAAAAGTAAGCTCTCTGTATGTATGTCTTTTGATTTGTTTGTAAGGAACAAATCATAGCGGCCTAATACAATAATAACCCTCGGCTATATCCATGTAAAGTAAAGCCAACGAGACGAGACAAAAAAGGTAAACAAAGCGACCAGCGATTATTTTCTCTGTCCTTGTCGCACATGTCACACGTACGCGACAATGGCCAAGCGACAGCTATCATTGCGTGTTTTCGTGGTACAGGATTGCTGTCAGCACAGCGGTTCTAAACTGTCAGATCCGCCATCTTATGAGCAAACTCTTTCCTGTCTGGAACGCGCTTGAAGTGATACGTAATAATTTTCAAATAAAAATGTTTGGAACCGCTGAAACTTTGTTTACCTTTTTTCTCTCGCTTCGTTGGCTTTACTTTAGGTATTATTAATGTATTTCATAATAAAATTATATCATAAGTAGATTTTATATGTTGATTTTTGCGTGTTATTATTAATTAATTGAACATGGAATAATATGTTGGAATGGTTTTACACATTTATACTCCGTCCATTATATTATTGTATTTAGACAGCTCACTGACAGTGGTCGGTATATAACTTTGTTCTAGCGTCAACACCTGAAAATCCTAACAAAAAATAGACGCCAATACGTCATTTTTCATTGACATCGTCACGTCAGCCAGAAAGCAATTTTAGGGATGTAGTTAGTCAATCGACAGTGTATTTATTATAATAACTTGAAAATGTCACAATCGATATCGACTACAGAAAATATATTTTTTTAAATACCTATTACATAACTGGCGATTTTTAACCGATTTCTAAAAAAAATTCGGATGTTTATAATTATTTATATTTGTATGATTTTTACAGAATAAAAATGTTTTTGTAACTCCGTCATTTGTAGACGGATTGTCAAAATTCTTTTTTTGTTTGAAAGAAGGTTATTCCAAAATGGTCCCACCGGCCACGGAACTCTCCAATAAATACCAGGAAATCAGCATGTTGGAATATTCTCCTATTATAGAAGTCAGTTGTTTCGTTTTGGAGATTAGCGTATGCGTTATGGCCCACAATCGTTTTCTATTACATTTGTAAACTGTACAGACACGAAATATCTAAGTAATACTTTATTATTATGTATAGAAAGATAATCCATATCCATACTAATATTATAAATGCGAAAGTAACTCTGTCTGTCTGTCTGTCTGTCTGTCTTTCTGTCTGTCTGTCTGTATGTTACGCTTTCACGCCTAAACTACTGAACCGATTTTGATGAAATTTGGCATAGGGGTAGATTAGACCTTGAGAAAGGACATAGGCTATATTTGGTCGCGATAAACGACATCCACGCGGGCGGAGCCGCGGGCAAAAGCTAGTAGATTATAGTTCCACATGAAATCATTTATAACATTTATCGTAATATTTTCATATACTTATCGATATTTTTATCGAGGTTTTTGAGTTTGTCGATATTTTAAATTTTTATGCAATCACTACTTTCATCTGTCTAAAATACAATAATATGATGGACGGGGTATAAAAGTAAAACTGGAAGGACTGATACGAAATATAAATGAAGAGATTATTAATAAACGTTGTGAATTATTAATTTCTTTTATTAATAACTACCTGACCCGGCGAACTCGTACCGCCAATTTTTTCCGCCCGCGTGGCGTCAGATCCCGTTCCCACTGCATCCTCTACTATATTATACATATAAACATTCCTTTTGACTCAATCTATCTATTAAAAAAAAGCGACTTTGTTTTATACTGTTTAGTGATGAATGGTTTCCGGCAGAATAGAATTTAGGCCACCCCATCTCTTCCCATACGGTGTCGTACAAGGCAACTAAGGGATAGGGCTGTTTAACATCAGACAGATATATACAGCCCAGACTCAGCCTCAGATATAGGCTCGAGTCAACAATAGTACCCGGAATATTATGGCAATAGGCTCACCCCCTATTACATGGGACCGAATACAATTATTGGTGGAATGTGGGTATTAACTCACCTCTGCCTAACCCTCCGGGGATAAAGGCGTGATTATATGTATTTATGTTATTAATAAAATATTGAATGAATGAATAAATGAATGAATAGAAATGAATGAAGTACTTACCTGGTAACCACCAAAGGATAAAGCATTCTCAACTAGCCAACTCGGTTGAGTTCAGCTTAGTCTACGATTCGGTGGAACTACTATATTTGCTGTAAAGCGGCATCTGCCATCTGACCTCTAAAACCCACTGGCGCTATCGCAACACTGTAGTTAGACTAATTGTTAGACTTTTAGGACTTCAACTGCCCGTCATCATCATCCACATAAAGACGTTAGTCCTGATTGCATCCGAGGCCACGGTGCCCTCGGAGCTCAGGGTCCGCCTTCCGGCTCTTCCTCCTCCACTTCGCACGATCTTGGGCGTCCAAGGTAGTGCCGTAGGTAGGTATGCTAACGTAGGTACGCTCGTACACCTACCTATTAGTAAACTGACGACTTTTTATAAAACTTAACGGGTAGGTAAGTGTAATTATTACCTATGCATAATCGCACAAAGGGTACCTACCTAGACATATTTTTCAGTGGTGACTAGATATTGCTCGGGACATAATATATCGAACCTAAAATGTGTTCACCAAGTGCTTTATACCCGGAGTGCCACAGCGGTGGACGAGCTCAAATTCATCAAACAAAGATTATTACAAGGCAATCCGCGCGCGAGGGCCTCATTTGTCCCGCGATTGATAGGTATGTTCTAAGATCGAACTCGAATCGAACATTTCATTAAATAATTATTTTGGCCCCATTCTCTGAAAGAAACTAAATTGTTTCATGTTATAACAATATGTAGGTATTATACATTAATAATCTCAGCATATTTGCTTAGATTATTAGTATTTTATATTATTATTATTTCCTTTATTCGAGTATAACACATATAAATTACATTTTTAAATATATCCTAAAAAAATACAAAATATATTTAAAAATATAAAATATAGTATCCCACCGGTATCGAGTACAGGGAGGGACCAAGCTACCGGTGGTCAGGGCTCCAGAGAGAGGAACTTCCTCACGATGCGCGCCGTATCAAGGAGTACTGCCTTCTGCATCTGGCCCTTGACCCAACCATCCAACCCGAGCCTCTTTAGATGTTGATCGAGGCTCTTTGCTATCAGTCCGTTGACTGATACGACTATCGGTACAATGATTGCTGAGTCAACATTCCACATGTCGACAACCTCGTGGGCCAAGTCCAAGTATTTAACTTGTTTATCTTTCTCAGCTTTCACGAGATTCTCGTCATGAGGAATGGTGACATCAACAATCAATGCTCGGCGTTCGGATCGGTCTATCACCACAATGTCAGGCTTGTTAGCTACAACAGTCCTATCAGTGATGATAGATCGATCCCAGTACAATGTGATATGACTATTTTCTAGAACTGGCTCAGGAACATACTTATAGTACGGCACCTCAACTTCCACGAGGTTGTATTTCAGAGCAAGGCGCTGATGGATTATCCTGGCTACTTGATTATGTCTGTGCAAGTACTCGCCGTTAGCAAGACGAGAACAACCGGAAGTAATATGCCTGAGGGATTCACCAGGTTGGTGACACGCTCGACAAATGTCAATTGTGCCATCCCTCATGATATACTTCCGGTAGTTATTCGTCTTAATAACTTCGTCTGCAATTGCACAGACAAAACCTTCAGTTTCCCCAAAAAGGTCACTGAAACGTAGCCAGGACACAGACGCCAGTAGATCTACTTCGGGCCTGTGTAGGGCCCGATAGAACCTGCCATGTAGCTCCTTACTCTGCCATACCTCCCTGCGGCTGTCAGTGCTAACTATTGTAGGCCTGCGCCAGTTCTCTTTAGCCAAACCGAGCGGGGTGAGTCCGGTATCTACGTTGACTACATCACGATGCATGTCCACGTTCGACTTAAGAAAGTAGTCTCTGAGATTGCACACCTCGCGATTATGAAGGGTCTTAGCATTTAAAAACCTCGACCCCCACATTTCCGCGGGATGTACAATCTCATGACTGACGACCGTGGGTGGTGCATTCGGAATGCAGTCAACTGAGTCCGGACTTTCCTATCGATGGTATCGAGTTCAGTCTGAGTCCACCTGAGTATGCCAAAAGAGTACATCAAGAGTGGCATGACCCAACTGTTACAGGCACGCACCTTGTTACCACCTGACAAAAGACTGTTGAGTACCTTTTTTAGGCGGCCAAAGAAACGTTCCTGTAACATTTGTTTCATGTCGACCTCATTGATGCATAACGCCTGTGACATACCCAAGTATTTATAGGTCTCATTATTATTATTATAATTAGTAATATGACATATTAATAATCTAAGGCAATATGATATGAAATGAACCTATGGTAGGTAAGATGCAAAATATTTTCTTCTTGTGCAAACAGCCTATATCAGCTAAAGAAAACTATTTTACCTAAATTAAAAGTTATCAAGTATGTATTAACTAGTTTTTTTTTTTTTTTAAATAATGTTATTATGCTATCCAATGATTTCGTGAAGTGCAAATTAATACGGGCAAGGAAAATAACCCAACATAAAAAGGATATAAGATATCTACTGGTTTCTCATGAGTATAATAATGTACTTACAACATTATTATTAAATTCGAAAAACATTGGAAAAAATGAAATGCTCAAGTGAGACTCGAACTCACGACCTTTCGCTTACAGGGCGACTGCTCTGCCAACTGAGCTATTGAGCACCACTTGAATCATTCAATAGCTCAGTTGGCAGAGCAGTCGCCCTGTAAGCGAAAGGTCGTGAGTTCGAGTCTCACTTGAGCATTTCATTTTTTCCAATGTTTTTCGAACTTAACAGTTAGCATAATAAATGCTATAAAAAATTCATTCAAATTATTATTAAATGGTATTATGTACCTACTTATTGCAGCATTCCAACGGTGAATGAATTTTTGAGTCTTATAGGTACATAGCCTCTTTAAAATATAATATTAGTCCACATAGATAATCTTATAACTCAGGTAAGCTCAGTAGGTACTACTTGCTATGGATAATCATAAAGAAAACATATTTTAATTTAAAAGTTCATTTTAATAATCAACTTGAGGAGCCCTAGTGAACATTTTCACTGGGGCTCCTCATGGTTGTGCCACTCCAACAGCCACTGCTGGTAGACGTCATCGGGTCTTGGCGGGATTATGGGCCTGGAAAGAATGGAACTGCATTTAAAACTAAAATCATTATCATCAAAAACAATCAGAGATATTTAACAAGTCAAAAGTTACTAGATGTATTGCTAACGAGTTTATAAAATACTAGCTTTTGCCCGCGTGGATGTCGGTTATCGCGACCAAACATAGCCTATGTCCTTGCTCATGGTCTAATCTACCCCTATACCAAATTCCATCAAAATCGGTTCAGTGGTTTAGGCGTGAAAGCGTAACATACAGACAGACAGACAGAGTTACTTTCGCATTTATAATATTAAGTATTTGTAATATATTTTAGATTCAATAAATCACTCTTTCAAATAATTATTGGGGAGTGTTCCTATTACATATATCTACCCATTGGTCAAATATATGTGTCCCTACGGAGGTTTCTACAATTTTGTACTGTTATCAAAAATTTGTTCACGTTGAATGTGTTTTGAATTTAATTAAAATCAATATAGTTAAATAATTTAAATACAGTTTCAATCGCACTTGTACATGCAATAAGAGTGTGAGCAATTAAATAATATAGATACACACATCAACATGGTCTAGGAATATTTCAATTAAACCTAAATAACTAAAATTCTATTAACTTTTTGTTAAGACACCTACACATTAAAATAAACCTTGTTTAATAGCCTATCTTAACAGCTATATTTTTGAAACATCAAAACCTAAACAAAAATTGTTGAAAACTTAAAATTAATAATCCGTGGATAGAATTAGTTTACCTCATTAGTGTGTACCTAGCCATGGGCTACCTCAATCAGGTTGCTCAGCATGCCCATCATTTTCTCGATGTTCTGTAAAAAAAAAGATGACATTGATAAAATCATAGCGACAGGTTACAGTGCAGGCAATCATATCATATCTACAGTATTTGAAATATTACCTCCATCAATTCGGCATGCAACGAGAGTATGAGCAATTAAATAATATAGATAATATTTTTTTTTTATTTTATTTATTATAAGAAACTCTACAGCTTATTGTTACTGGTCTTTTTTCTACATTTACATATTACTTAAACTAACAATGAGTTTCATGACATTCATAATGATGCATAAACTAGATGTAGTTAGTTGTACCTAGAACTAAAAATTAAATAAAAGAAAATTGTACAATGAAGGTAAAAGAGAACATACATATTACAAATATATAAATATAACCATACATCCATACTAATATTATAAATGCGAAAGTAACTCTGTCTGTCTGTATGTTACGCTTTCACGCCTGAACCACTGAATCGATTTTGATGAAATTTTGTATAAGTAGGGGTAGATTAGACCATGACAAAGGACATAGGCTATGTTTGGTCGCGATAACCGACATCCACGCGGGCGGAGCCGCGGGCAAAAGCTAGTATATTATGAATTGATCTAAATTGCTCTTTAGTTGGTAGAATTAGTTTACCTCATTAGTTTGTTGTGTAGGTAGCCATATGCCTCGAGCTGGCTGCTCAGCATGCCCATCATTTTCTCGATGTTCTGTAAAAAAAAGATGACATTCATAAAATCATAGCGACAGGTTACAGTGCAGGCAATCATATCATATCTACAGTATTCGAAATATTACCTCCATCAATTCGGCATGCAACGAGAGTATGAGCAATTAAACAATATACTTAGATAATATTTTTTATTTATTTTATTTATTATAAGAAACTCTACAGCTTATTTTTAGTGGTCTTTTTTTTACATTTACATATTACTTAAGCTAACAATGAGTTTTATGACATTCATAATGATGCATAAACTAGATGTAGTTAGTTGTACCTAGAACTAAAAATTAAATAAAAGAAAATTGTACAATGAAGGTAAAGGAGAACATACATATTACAAATATATAAATATAACCATACATCCATACTATACTAATATTATAAATGAGAAAGTAACTCTGTCTTTTTTTTTTTTTTTTTTTTTTTTTACACAGGACACGTCAATTTGACTTCACCTCGCCTGATGTTAAGCTAAAGGCAAAGTCTAAAGGCCTCATTAGATGCCTTTTCACGCCCCGCTTAAAGGACCCGGGACTGTAGGAAGAAGGAAACACGTGAGCTGGCAGGGAATTCCAGGTCTTAGTGGTGCGGCATAGGAATGAATCACTGAAACGCTTGGTTCTAGCAGGTATACTCTGCACCGTAAATGGATGACATCTTAGCCCTGCACGTGTCGTCCTGTGAAGGAAAGTTACGCTAGCGGTATGTTACGCTTTCACGCCTGAACCACTGCATCGATTTTGATGAAATTTGGTATAGGGGTAGATTAGACCATGACAAAGGACATAGGCTATGTTTGGTCGCGATAACCGACATCCACGCGGGCGGAGCCGCGGGCAAAAGCTAGTATATTATGAATTGATCTAAATTGCTCTTTAGTTGGTAGAATTAGTTTACCTCATTAGTTTGTTGTGTAGGTAGCCATATGCCTCGATCAGGTTGCTCAGCATGCCCATCATTTTCTCGATGTTCTGTAAAAAAAAAAGATGACTATGATAAAATCTTAGCGACAGGTTACAGTGCAGGCAATCAAATCATATCTACAGTATTCAAAATATTACCTCCATCAATTCGGCATGTTGGGCAGCCGAGCAGCCTGTGGTGCCAGGACCCGCGAGGGCGTAGAAGTGCTGGGGCGGCGTCGCCGGCGTGTTGGGCGGGACCGCAGGCAACTCTCTTAGTCGATTGTATCTATTTTAACCAAAAAATCATTATTATAGAAAAGATTTGGTGAAATGTGGTATTTTTGCTCCCGCCCCGCATCTCCGCCACCCCAGCACACCAGGCCGTGCCACCAGCGCTGGCTGCCGGAGTTTTGGCTTGATCTATCACAATCAGATAATGTGATTTATTCTCAATTATTAACAAATAAAATCAAAAACAATTAGAGTAATTACACTTACCTGACCATTTTATGTACTACACCCTTCAATTTATTATATTCTCTTTGCTTCAATTCTTGTTAAATGGCTCTGTGCTTTGCTTTGAGCATCATTTCCGCCAATACCTACAACAATGAATGCATGCAGTTGAAAAATAATGACAAGCAAGATTGACAACAAGAAGGAAAGGAAATAATCATAGACAAAAGTTTGTTTGGCGGATGCTGGCTGACCAATATCCGCCGTCATAAAGGCAACGATTTTTTTGACTGTCTGTAATTTCTACGAATCTATATAAATAACCAATTTTAGTTATTAAAAATCGGACTTACATTCAAGAATTACAGTTTATAGTATATAACTTTAATTCTTAGCTGGTTTTGGTAGGAAATAAATGTGTACCTATATCCATCCTAGGTATTTAGCTACTTTTCGAAATTTCACTACTAAGAGTGTAAAGTAAGAACGGTTGTATGGAAAGTTCGTATAAGATTCTTCTGCGAATTTGTTCCAAGGCCGCTAGTATGAAATACATACAAATAGTCCTAATTATATCCCAACGCCACTCCTGGGGTTATGCCGGGTGTAAGGGGAACGCTCCAGAAGTCGAAAGCCCCTAGTAGTAGGTACTCCAGGTACATACGTAATAGCATGAGAAAAATCGAATTCGAAAAAAGTGTTTTTTTTTTATTATTTTGCATTAGAGTAAATAATCGTGATAATAAAGCTATAAATGAAACGGTAATTTCATAAAAAACATCACTCAGCATATATTAGTATAGAGCTTGATTATTACTTATTCATTTGTTTATGGTTGATTGAACCGTGGTTAACGGGATTACAGACTTACTTACGATACATGCTTATGAGAAATACTTACGATTATTAATTCCGGAACAATCCAGTTTTATTTCTTTGTTTTATTGTGTAATTTATGTGTTATGTGTACCTACCATTGTACAGCGCCGCCGACCTTAGGGCTCATGTAGAAAATTATACGTTGGGGCCCGGCGCTGTTGCATTGGGTTAACGCACCAGTGCCGAATCGTGTGGTTGTCTCCCCAGAACTTTGTACCGGCTGGAATACCGGTCCAACCTTGCACCGGCTGGAATACCGGCCGAAATAGCACCACCGCGCCGTACCGGCCCACCTCCGAAGTAGCTGAGGTTGCCGGCCCTCCGTACCGTCTTGAAGACGGCCTTGGTGACGACTCCGGCGGACCGAACTAGCGGCTGCGACGCCTGGTGACCTTGTGGGGAAGACAACTTCACACTCGCACGGGGCCAGCCCGGAACCCCAAGTTGAGTACATTACTCAGCCTTCCGTTTATAGTGGCGTGTAACCCCAACCGACACTCGACTTTAACTTAGAGTAGTTTTTATTATAAAGCAGGACCTACAGAATAAAGTTATGGATCTCGTACCAATCGTTTTCTTCATCCTTGACCCCGTATCAATGTTACTACAATTTGCGTTGTTCTACGAGGTTAAACCTAGGCAGTAGGTAAGTCAGAAAATCTTGGGCCCTCAGTTCAGACATTTTGGTAAAATTCAATATTGATTTTCTCTTTAACTATAACCAATAGAAATATAAGAATTTAGTAAAATATTTTAGAAATTGGTCTGAATTTCTAAAATATTTTTTCTAAAATAAAAATGATCAACCTAGAGTTAGTACTTTTTGAGCTATAGGCTATATCATTTTATGCAAACGTCTGGACTGAGGGCCCAAGTAATTTAATCATAACAGTTTTATCTTACGTTTTAGAAATTTATGGTTAGTTGCATAAGTTTTACTAATTTTTTACTAAATGCTCTATAAGTCTTATTTCGTTTGAGAATTATATAAAAATTGGCCCTCAGTTCAGACGTTTCCATAAAATTCGACATTGATTTTCTCTTTAACTATAACCAACAGAAATATGGGAATTTAGTAAAATATTTTAGAAATTCAGAGCTATCTTCTAAAATAGAAATGATTCACCTAGAGTTAGGCATTTTTGAGCAATAGGCTATAATCATTTTATGCAAACGTCTGGACTGAGGGCCACAGTTATTTGATCATAACAGTTTTATCTTACGTTTTAGAAATGTATGATTGCTTGCATTAAGTTTTACTAATTTTTTACTAAATGCCCTATAAGTCTTAGTTCGTTTGACAAGTTGGGCCCTCAGTCCAAATGCACACCCCCCTTCATAGTTATAGGGTCTATTCTCGGTTTTTTGGCATTTTTTGTCCAAATCGATGGCATACGGATGGCATCTTAGCCCTGCACGTGTCGTCCTGTGAAGGAAAGGAGAGGGTGGGACTAATTGGAAGAGCTCATCAGAACATTCACCATCCATGATGAATGTTCTGATGAGCTCTTTGAAGATTTAGCGGGAATCGAACCTGTGCCTTGGTTTTCGAAAGTTTCGTTTATAAATAAAACATGATATATGTAAGTATAGCATTTACTTCCTAAATAGGTACATCGATATAAGAAAAGACTTTCTAGCGTAATTTGGTGACTCTTAAAATACTAATACTGTAAATATATTTGTTTGTAAATGTGTTGCATATTGGATATTCACACTATCATACACATACATAACACATATACAGTTGGGTATGTATGTTTTAGCAAAACATTTGTCTTTATGTCGGGTAGACAGACATATTTTTGAAAAATGTGTGGTGTGAGTTAACCTTTATTTATAAAGCAATAAAGAAAAATAAATAATTCAAACGAATTCCCGAGGGATGGATGAAAGTTCCAATAGATCTCACAATTATGAATGAAGTTATTGAATGACGAAAAAACTGCTCGGATTTCAATAAAAAACCCTTATAAGTAAACTATGTTTTCACGTTTTACTTAAAAACTTCGAGTAAAAGTACTACAGTGCAAACTGCTACAGTGATGTTTGTTGCGCCGTTTCTTCTCCACCTGGTGTCTAGGAAGCGGTGGTAAACTTAGTTTTAAGCAGAATTCGACGTCAAAAAGCTGTAGCAGTGCTACACAATTTTGAATAAATACTTTGAATTTGAATTTGGATAAAATGTACTAACGAAGTTTAAATTTCAATTAAACGGCTACATACTGGTACCCATACGACCTCCATTTTACAACACTTTTATATATGAGGTCGAACAGGTACCATAGCTATTTAAACACATTTTTATTGATTGTAAAATCCAACCTTCATGGTTACAATAACATCCCAACTGTTTTTTTTACTAAATCATTTAACAAAAATCCATTATGCATCACATTTAAATTTTATTTCTCACTTTCAATACATTATTATATACACAATTATAAACTAATCAGATCCTCAAACAGAGCTTATAAAGTATTAGAACGTCCGAGTTCAGTGTGAGGAAGAGAGATGGTGCTATACATTCTATATAGCTCCGTCCTTCTCTCTCGCATGGAACACGAGCGCCTTAATACTCATTTTAAACATTAATATATAAAACAACTAGCAAAAGAACCGTCAGATAGTCTATAAATTCTATGTAAGTATACTACTGGACTCTATACAGATATATGTCAAAATATTTCACTCATTTATACAGTTCCTGCGACTCACTCCAAATTCAATAAGTATCCATTCATTCATCCAGGATCTAATATTTCATTCATTTCCACTTCATCTCGTAACCATGACACAACTTTTAATGTAAACTGCAGCTTGTATAGTATACCTACATAGAAGTAAATTTTTTTGGTTTGTTATAATAACTGCAAACAAAAATATTGGTTAAGTGTCCGTACGACCTCAAAGTTTGGAACACGTCTATAAACGGGTATTCAAAAAAGGACGTACAAGTATTTCTGTGATAGGGTCTTAACTTTAGGACAGTTACCCTAGCAGTTGATGAGACAGCCACACGATACGCCCCTTCCCCCTTTCTGGAGAAAGATGGGGGCGCCGAGCCTTAGGGGCCGTTCACACAGAATGGCTCAAAGGAGAGGAGATTTTTATCATGTTGGGAGTTTTGAGTAATTGTAGTAAAGTTTATTTTTGCATATGCACTTTTCTTGTGATTAAGAATGCTTGGCCGCGCTGTGTGTGAAATAATAAGAAGAGCCGGCTCGCTTGCGGAGCCGATCGGCTCCTATGTGAAATGGTTGGCGGCTCCGCTCCGGCCAATTCCAAACGTATACGATCCGGTCGGTGTGAAAAGAATAAAGCAAGCCGATGCTCTCCGAGCCGGTCTGTGTGAACGGACCGGCTTGGGCCTTACACAGGGCCCTCACCCATCACTCCCACACCCCTGTGCAAGTTGGGGTGTGCGAGGGATATACCAGTTGTTTCGGTCGCTTCAAGTCCAACGTAACCACCCCTACCGGCTACTGGAAGTATCCGCGCGTTAAAAAAGGGGTCGAAACTTTGAGGTCCTACGGGTACCAGACAAAACAAGCTGCTCTTAAAAATAGACAAAATTACCTTCTAGATTAGGCCTCAATCTGTTCTACTGGTTGTCAATATTACAATATTATTATGTAAATATAAATATAATATAAAATAGTGTAAAACATTTTGTCGGTTACTGACGAGAAGGCGAGAGAGAGAGTTTGTAAATTCTATAACTTCTATTTTTGTAACTTTTGTTTTTTTTTAATAATTAGGTGACATTGAATTACAATTTGACATAAAACCACTTTTTACGGATTCTATCGCGATATATTTGTTATTATTTACTTTACCGACGTTTCGGCTGCTTTTGAGCAGCCATGCATAATCGCGGTGTGACTTATACTACAAACTATGTGACAACTACCATCATGAGTCACACCGCGATCATGGCTGCTGATAAGCACCCGAAAAATCGGTTTAAAAGTAAATAATAACAAATATATCGCGATAGCATCCGTAAAAAGTGGTTTTATTTCAATGAGTGACATTCGCCGTAAACGTTAGAAAATATCACATTGAATTACAATTTTTTTACTTTTGTTTTTGCCACCATATTCGATGAGTGGATAAGGTGGATTTATTGGATAGATCACTTTGATTGTCTCCATCCGTCAGTAAACAAACAAACAGCCCATGACTAAATAAATGCCCGGTTGACCGCAATAGGCTCCCTCTTATTATGAGGAAAAAAATCTTAGCTGGCGAAATATAGGTGTTAATACACCTCTGCCTACCCCTTCAGGGATTGACAGTATGCTCACTCACATTACTATATAACGATTTTTTTGGTATGTCCATTTCATTAATTCATTGGCTGTCTCTCGCCAAACTCGCCGCTAAACACGTAAGTTAACATATTGCTTTTAGGTACTCACTTTTTGTCACGAAACTATAGGTACATTGTAATATTAAAGCACGTACTAACCTACTTTAAAGTCGGTCAAAATGACTGTGGGATGGTGTAATGAATACCTGCCAAGCTTTTCGGGGTCCAAGCTAACCTTTCTTGCTTGTTAGCAGAGAATACTTTAACGCTGGCTTTTTTTACTGATCTGCCTCTCCCGTAAAATCAATAATGAGAGGAGGGGGAGGGGGGCAATTGCCCAAGTCCTTATTGCCTTCAAGGTTAAAGGCCCGTATTCTAAAATGACACTCAGTCTGACATCAGATAAATTGAGATTCAGGCTGAGTGTGTTCTAGAATACGAGCATAAGGCCTTGGTTGCAATTGGGGCAAATGCCAAGATGATAATGATGAGTGTGGACTCCAGACTACAAGCTTTGGTCAGCACCAAGACCGACGCGCTGATGATGGTGATTTATCAAAACGCCGCTACAACCCATAATCATTATGACCGAATAAATTTATTCTAACAATAACTAAGCAAGTCTTAAAACATTAAATTCATTTATAACAATAATAAATAAAATGTAAACTTTACGATAATATAGTGTGTTCTATATGCTTTCTCTTTCCCTCGAACCATAAAGTGGTAACACATTCAAAAGCAGATTGTGCTAAAACGACACAGACATATAAAACATGTGATCTTTGTCACTGCTCCCAATTCTGTTGTTACATCTCTAAACTTAAATTTCTCTAAAAAAATCTAATTGCATCTCTTTCTTTCATGATCAGATAAAAAGGACAGATGATTTTATTTAAGTTAAGACCTGTTAAATTAAGACAGCGCCTTGTTGGTGCGTAGTAAGTTAAGTCGCATGTTCGTAGATGTCGACTAAAATTGAAGGGTACCGTCAAGGCGCCGCAGATAATTTATTTTATTGAACACCTGTCAAATTAAGTCGGCGCGCCGACTTAATTTGTTCACTATAATAAATTATCTGTCCTTTTCTATCTTATAATGAAAGAAACAGATGCAATTAGAAAATTTTAGAGAATTTTAAGTTTAGAGATGTAACAACAGAATTAGCAGCACTATATAACCTTAATTTCATAATCACCTTAATTTTTGTACACATTCTCCACTAGCACGCATGTGTGTGTATCATGAATTGCGCGTGTGTGTGTGCGTGTGTGTGCCAGTGTGTGTGCAACAGTAACATAGCCGTGCTCTAATATTATAAGGATTCGTTGATGATTTTGATCGAGTTTACTCCTCGGCAATGCTTATTACCAAAAATGGTATACTTTTACAATATACATGCAAAATTACATTACCTAATAAATTAATTTGTACTAAAATAAAAGCATGTATGTTTCTGTATGTACCTAAGTTTTTTTTAGGAGAATATTAGCAACCGAAATTACTAATATTCCCGCTAAACCCTCCAACTAAGCTAAATTGCTTGTGCTAGGACACAGTCACGTCGGTAGTGTAATGGCCAGGATCGAACACGGGACCTCTCGATCTTAAAGGCCGACTCCTTAACCACTAAGCTACCGACGCTATCGACGCCTTCTATCATATTGATTTTATGTACATTGTAAATGAGGGGCGTATTGTTTTATTTTACTACATTCGGTTAGGCACTCGACTAATAAGTATTTAAAAACTCAGTTTTTTTTTCAGCTTCCATTTTCAAGTCCTTCTAACCACTACTTAATCAAATAGTTAGTCTAGCTTATTTTTGTTTCATATTTTTTTTTATAAAAGTTACTACAAGGGTTTTAGTTATGTATAGATAAAGTTACTTTCAACTTTCAATTAGTGAAACATTTAAGTATTCGGTATAAAAAAACTTGATAAAATTTTACAATCCAGACACATGTAAATCTGACGCTCTAAATAGCATAAAAAATTTACGCACTGACTGTCATGGATAACATTATCTTAATTAATATTATTAATAAATAATTTTATTTCTCTATTTAACTTTTATCCCTTGCTTTCAAACAATCACACAAAAATCAAGGCATGGTCGAATTTCGATTCAACAATAATATTTTACTAGACTGCCTGTTACTAATAAAAAAAATGGTATTGATTTAAGGCCCGTATTCTAAAATACTCTAGTATCTCGATTTATCTGAAGACAGATTGAAGAGAAAATATGTAAAATCTGTTAATACGTCAAAATCTGTCAAATCTGTTCATCCGTTAAAATCTGTGAAATCTGTTAATCCGTCAAAATCTGTCAAATCTATTATCCAAACAGATTGGAGGAAAATCTGTAAAATCTGTTAATACGTCAAAATCTGTCAAATCTGTTCATCCGTTAAAATCTGTGAAATCTGATAATCCGTTAAAATCTGTCAATTCTGTTAATCCGTCAAAATCTGATAAATCTGTTAATCCGTCAAAATTTGTCTGTACAATCTGTCCTTGGATTAATTCGAGATTCTAGACTCCACTGAGTGTTTCAAGGTATTAAGATCTTTTTGAGTACTTAGCTTGTCAATATCTATCTGTGCTAACTGTTACTATACATTTATTACTTCAAAAATAAATATAACCCTATTTTTGACAACTTTGTGCTATTTTTTTAATAATAATTTAACGATTTTTTGAACTCTAACAGCACTATTAGAGTGGAATTGTAAAAACAACGCCATCTAGCTAAAATAAGCCTAACTACTTTGTACCTACAGATTTTTTAATTGAGGCCCACTGTCACTAAATTCTGTTAGCAGGAGTTATGTGGTTTTAAGACATTTAAGTCACCCTGTACATAATCTAGTTATAGGCAGCTATAGCATGTTAGCTGTCTAGTTTTTAACTAATATACAATACTGTACAATGATACTTCTAAGCTGCAAGCTAAAGACCAATTCTTCAATAAATTCAAATTTCAATATCTTTTTTCTTTTATTTTTTTTTTAAAAGGACCCATTTTCTGGTGTGAATCCACCATTAGGAGAATTTTAATTTCTGACCGGTACGCTTGCACGTTGCAATCAGTCCGCACTTTCACTGACAAAGATAAAATATGTACAAAAATTCACAACATTTATAATTCCATCTCAAAATTACTATAGTGCATAATATTCTATAACATGATTGCCTTATTTGATACTCTATAATCTATAGCCAATTAAAAATTAATCTGGCAAAAACTGGAAGCAATGACGTCATATAGAATATAACAGAGGTCGAGAGACGTCACAGCTTTCATTTGCTGCTGCATTATTGAATTGAAAGATTGATACTGTTGTTAAAAATAATAACAACTTAATTATTTTCAAAAATGAATAACCATTCATTTTTGAAAACAATAAATAACGTTAACATCAAAACAGTGCGCGTAAATTAAACAAAAATTTGACGTTTGTAATTTTTACAAACTATCAAAAATGTCTATCTATTTACATCCTGGCAATGGGAATGCCGCGGCTTTCATTCTCGTTATCAATTTTGACAGGTGTCAAAAATGACAGTTATGACAGATTATGTATCAATCAGTGTCAGGTTAGAATCTAATATTGTAAAAACGTTTTTTTTCTTCTACAAAAATGTAATCTATTGGTGTCATTATTTTATTATTAGGATAAAAGATATTTCGAGATATCAAAATTTGTTCGCTTAAATATCTATGGCACTGATTTCTATCAATATTTGGAGAGTATAAATTAAAATAAAGTTCCATGTTATCATATCACTATGCTGTACAAAAGCATAATTTACAACATGATTGGCTACTGCAATCTATTTTTAGGCTTTTTCTCTGTTCATTTTGCATCACTATGAGCGCGTATAGAACAGACAGACAATACACCCTGATTTTATAGCCGTTTCGGATAAAAATATTTTGGCCACAGCTTCGATAGTAAAATCGTCTGGCAAGTATTACTTTAGCGAATATTTTGTATAATTTATGGGAATAATGTACAGGTGAAATAAATAATGTATGGGAATGGGGATTAGGTATTCTACTGACTAGTCAAATTAGTTACTTTTTACTAAACGTCAAAACGATAAGTTATAAGGTAACTTGTATGAAAAAAGATTTAGTGACGTCATAAAATTTAATAGTCAAATCAGTTTTATTATTTGAACAAAAATCAAGTGAATCACGATAATCCTTTTATTATAGGTAATTACTATCGCTTTTAGATTCAGATATGTTTTCAGGCTGTGGATGTTATGTTATGTTATGATTTCTTTTTTGCACATCGTTCCTAGATCTTTTTTTTTGATAATACTGATCGATATCTATCTTTGGTATAATTGCTCCAGCTGTTCTGATAGTTGCACGTTGGTTGAAAATCGCTTTACCATCGTTTTAGGTGTGTTTTGAGTAGTACTAAAAATGTCTCATCATCATCATCCACATAAAGACGTTAGTCCTGATTGCATTCGAGGCCACGGTGCCCTGGGAGGTCAGGGTCCGCCTTCCGGCTCTTCCTCCTCTACTTCGCACGATCTTGGGCGTCCAAGGTAGTGAGATCGTTTGCACGCATGTCACCCTCCACGAAGCCAAGCCAGCACTTCTTGGGCCTACCCCTTCTACCTGAACCCGGTGGGGGCGCCATTGCCAGGCATTTGTTACCCACGTAGCTGGGCGGTTGCCGCACGACGGTGCCGCACCAGCGGAGGTGGCTCTCTCTCGTTTTATAGACCTGCCCCTTCAGCCTAACTGGCATTTTAGCATCGCATGTGACGCCAGTCATTTCCCGCCACTTAGCCCACGCGGCAGCAATACGTGCCTTGATGTCGTAGTCGATGTCACCAGAAACGTGAAGTACTGATCCCAGGTACTTAACCTGATCCGTGCGCTCGACCAAGTGATCGCCTATGCGGACGGGTATGGGATCTGTGGAGTTTAACGCCAAATATTCAGTCTTCGCCACATTAAGCTTCAGACCGGCGCCGTTCTCAAGTGCCTCCTTCCACACTTTCACACGTCAAACCAATCTGTTCCTATCTGCGTCCATCAGCGCAGTGTCATCAGCATACATAAGCAACCACGGAGGCTGCTCATGTGAGTCTCCGATGCTGTCCGACAAAACGTCTAATACCAAGCTGAACAGGTATGGGACTAACTACGGATCCTTGGTGTACCGGTGGTGGGGAAGGTTTTTGTGTCGCCAACAGCGGTCCAAAGCACGGAACCGGAATCTCGGTAAAGTCTCGGATGGTGTCGATGTAAGCCTCTGGGACTCCTTTGGACCTCAATGCCCACAAGATCATCGCGCGAGGCACACAGTCGAAGGCTTTCTGCATGTCTAGGAATAGAAAGTGCAGGGGCGTGTTCCTCGCCCTGTATCTCTCCGCGACGATCCTTAGGGCGAACGCCGGATCCATAGTCCCGTGTACGGAGCGGAACCCATACTAACACTCTGAGAGGGTACTCTTCTGTTGGATCCGGGAATCGATTATCCGCTCGTAAAGCTTCATGGTCTTTCATGGTGGACATTATCTTTATACCTCGGTAACTACCAGACTCCTTCACCGAAGACCGCCCTTGAAGACTGGCGTAATGACACTCAGCCTCCACTGGTTTGGGATTTTACCGGTGAGGAGGACACGGTTATAAAGGTTAGCGAGGATGCCCACACCACGGGCCCCTCTTTCTTTCTTTTCTTTTTGACAGTTTGGACTTCTGCAGGCGTTATCGGCGGCACTAGTCCTTGATTTGGAGGGAGTTCTGGTGGCTGCACCTCTTGATGCTGCTTATTCAGCAGCTCGTGGAAGTATGAGCGCCATCTCTCCTTCACCGCGACTTCCTCGTACAACAGATTGTCCCCAGGGCCTTTGATGCAGCGGCACTAGGTTATAGCCTGCGCCACTTCAGCCCTGGAGCGCGCCAACTTATAGATGAGCTTTTGTCCCTCAAACGATTCCAACTTGATGTATAGCGGTTGCAAGTGGTCTCGTCTGACCCTGACTACGGCTCTCCTAGTGGCGCGTTCATTATTAACGTTTATTATTATTCGTTCGCTTTTGTACTTGTCGCAGTCTTCGGGAGATTTGGACGCTTGCCACTTTCTAAAGAGGGCTTTCTTCACCCTGATCTCCTTCTGGACTGTGTCGTTCAACCACCAGGTGTCCTTGTCACACTTGCGTCCACCCTTGGGCCTGCCGAGCACTGCCTTCCCCGCCTCAAGATTAACTGCCTGAATCTCGTCCCAGCAATCTTGCACGGGTTCGTCTACAGCATAAGCGCACTTATAGCATATTATAACGCACTTATATATATATATATATAAGTGCGTTATATATATATATATGTATATATATATATATTAGCGCACCGATAGCTGAGACGAAACTCTAGGACTTGGCTTCATCAAGCAGCCACCACTTGGTCCTGCGTTGGCCGCGCTCAACACGTTTACCTTTGGGTTTTACGCGGAGGGCCAAGACAAGGACACGGTGTTGCGTAGTGAGACTCTCTCCGGGTATAAGCGGAGGTAATAACCTTACCTATTATACATTTCATAGGCAATAAAAAAATATTTACCTTGTTTTACGTTGACAAACATTCTATTTTTACGCTATAGTTCAGATATAAAATGCCAATAAATATATTTTATTGTATTTTATATTTTCGTTTTACGTGTATTCATGATAAATCATCTAGAGCTAAAACCCATTAATTCATTTATACTGATTTTAATTTTCGATATTTTTGTTTTGTATTGAATTACTTCTCGTGTTAAAATCCGTTACACAAAATTATGTGCTTTTATCTTTTGTATTAGTGTGATTGACGTGGTTATCCTTAAGATTTCAATACCAATAAATACATTTTATCGGGTTCTCTCGTAAAACAAAATTTGAAATTTTTAAGTATAACTAGCTTTAGAGTATTTTCAACTAAAATTATTATTTAGTAATGCACTTACTGGGTTATTTGGTTAGTACATTACTATGTTACACTCTAAAATAGGGTTATCTGGAAACATCACTAGGAAGAGCAAAAAATTCTGATTCTAGTGGGCTAATAAAACTAATTTCGCTTTTTTTTCACTTATCGGGTTTTAACACCCAACCCTCGATATATAAAAACTATAAAATATGAACCAACTGAACCGAATTTTTACCGCTCTTTTACCATTCTTAATTTAATAAATTCGGTTAGATAATAATTTATTTTAACTATAGGATAATACCTAATTGTAAAAAAAAAATTCAGCAATTTAAACTTCCAGACGATTATTCTATCGAAACTGTTTAGAAAAACTTTTTTATCCGAAACGACCACCCGGTATTAATATATTGCGATCCCATATCGTGATCAGCACCAATTGTCTTAAAAAAATCTATTCAAAATTCAGTCTAGATCTAATTTTAATCTCGCAAAGGTCAAAAAACTATCTCGTCATTGAAAATTGTGTTGCGAAAATATTGACATCTTGATCCTGATACTGGATCACATTATTGGATCGCATATACTTTTAAATAGTCTACACGCGCCCAGTACGTGATATTTGCGATGACGAATAATAATAAATATCTTATTAATAATCAATAGTAATATAAACTACCATGTCATTATAAAATCTTAAACAAGGCGTCAATTCTGCTAATTTTGTTTCATAGCAAAATAAAAAATCATACCACTTCTTTCGCACCATCTAGTTGAATTCGCGTAAATTTGAAATCCCAATATGTAGAATTGTCTACAATGTTGTGTTTTTTGCTAATTTCGCAAAATGTTGAATTAGTATAGTTTAATTCAACTTCTTTTTTTCATAAAGGACACGTCAATTTGACTTCACCTCGCCTGATGGAAAACTAAAGGCAAAGTCTCGGAAAGAGGGTCACCATCGTAAACATGTACCATGTTAACAGTGGTGGCACTGAGCTTGACGGCCTCATCAGATGCTTTTTCACGCCCCGCTTAAAGTTTCATCATTCCGGGAATTCAACTTTTATAGAATTCAACTTGATGCTCTAAAAGGATATTACAAAAAATGCTATTAAATTTTATACTTTATTATCGGAGGTTTAAAGTTGAAAATTGAATGAAAAATAGTTTATCACTTCTTTCATTCACTATACAAGATGATTTAATTTTAGATTTAACAGCATAACTGTAAAGCCTAAAATTAAATGACAATGATATCGTATGATATAAAATTATCAGAATCGTGGCCCAGTCCATATGCTATCCTGCTCTAATCCTATACACTAGACACGTCTAGCACGACTCGTATTAGCTATGAGGTTTTACATTTGTATTGCTTCTCGTACATATTCGTTTCTTTAACTTCTCACATGGTTTTCAGACCTGTCGATAAAATTATATATATAATTATATATTCCACAACATTCCACACAGCGCTATCTAGACCCATGGTAAGCTTTTATAGCTTGTGTTACGGAATCTAGAATGCGGATGAATATACTTAGATTTTTTATAAATACATACATATTATACATAGAAACTCCCAGACCAATGCAAATAGCCATATTCATGCACGCAAATATTTGCACTGAACGGGGATCGAACCCGCGCCTCCTGCGTGGCAGTCGCGTTCACTACCGCCACGCCACGGAGGCTGTTTAGATTGACAAGACTACTGTTTCATGGAGAGTAAATGCTCTGTGGCGTGGTAATAGTGCATTCGATTGCTATGCACGAGGCACGGGTTCTAGTCCTATCAAGTGCAAATATTTATATGCGTGAATTTCTATGTAACATTGGTCTGTGATTCTACTAAAACGAAACCACTGTCCTACGAAAAATGGCATAAAAAAAGAGTTTCATTACATTTTTTCATTAATTTTGCAAAAGCTATTTAATTTTGGACTCTAACCGCATAGCTTTAAAGTCTAAAATTCAATGCCATTTTTTGCAGTGGCCGTTGATAGTGGTTTCGTTTTAGCAGAACCAAGGCCCTGGTCAACAGAACTCCTTGCCGTGGTTTTCCCAAACGACTACAATATGGGGTTCTTCAAGAAGGGTATTAGAAGGTTTCTTCAACGCCCGTGGTGTTGCATACGTCCATAGGCCACGGTAACCACTTTCCATCAGGTAGGCCGTGTGTTTATCTGTCATCTAAAGGTATAAAAAAAGACCCTACGCCTTCTCAAATTTGAATCATCTCCCCCGAATCTTTAATGAATTCATCCATCCCTTTTTTTTCGTGCGGAATTTTTTTTTTTTTTTTTTACACAGGACACGTCAATAGACCACCTCAGAGCTCAAGGGGAGATTAAGTCGGACTTGAACCAACTAAAACCGCACGCTGACTGAGGGTCGTGGTGCTAGGCCGGAGGTGAGGTTGTCATCGACATATCCCGCGCACCCCGGCTGACCCAGGGCCATCCCTTACGGTCTTGCTCTCCAATAAATCCATCCCTAAGACCTACCCAAATAGACGTTTATGTGATTCTATTGTCGTATGCTCTACCGCTACGCCACACAGGACCTAGTGTCAAAAAAGTAATGTTTTTTACCATTAAATTAGACTAAGTCTTCTACCAAATTATCTTGCTAGGTATCTTGTCCAGGGCAAAACAATGTCGTCTGCCGGTGAACACCTAGAAAAACAAAACAATATTATTGCACTGAATGGAGACAACGAGAAGGTAAACGGAAGGTAGGGCCAGAAGGCCTTTCTTCCTTTTATAGTTAATCCCAGTCGCATCCGAAGCTTCCAGCTTGGAATTCCGCTTTACCAGTCTAACAGCGGATTTGGCTAAACTTCGATATTTTCCATGAAGCGATTGCTATTTAAGCTCCACAATAAAAAGGCGATATCGAAGCATTGCAGCTAGACCAGTTGTTGGACTTTTGAGGGCTTCAACTACCTGTAACGACTGCCATAGATGTTCGTATGGCAACTGGGACCTAGCCAGATGGACTGACGACTTGGACAGGCAATTAAATGAAATTTGAATATTTACATATATATAAAGGAAAGCCAACGAGACTAGAGAGAAAAGGTAAACAAAGCGACCATTACTGAGTTACGCTGCGATTATTTTCTCTGTCCTTGTCGCACATGTCACACGTACCCAACAATGGCCGAGTGACAGCTGTCGTTGCGTGTACCGTAGTGCAGGAAAGCTGTCAGCACAGCGGTTCTAAACTGTCAGATCTGCCATCTTATGAGCAATTTCATTCCTGTGTGGAATGCACTAGAAGTGATAAATGTTTGGAACCGCTGAAACTTTGTTTACCTTTTTTCTCTCGCTTCGTTGGATTTACTTTATATTTACACATACTCACGTTTGAAAATCCCCACAGGTATATTAGCACCCACATTTCGCCAACTATGATTTTCCAATAATAATAGAGAGCGAGCCAGCGAGCGAGATAAAAAAAATGGTATAAGTACATACGTACCTTTGAGAAACCTTATGAGTGTAATGTATGTAAGAAACATTACACTCAAAAGAGTTTTTTTTTTTATATAGGACACGTCAATTTGAGTTCACCTCGCCTGATGTTAAGCTAAAGGCAAAGTCTCGGAAAGAGGGTCACCATCGGAAACATGTACCATGTTAACAGTGGTGGCACTCAGCTTGACGGCCTCGTTAGATGCCTTTTCTCATATGTGTACACATACAGGTGAGAAACCTTATGATTGTAATGTTTGTAAGAAACGTTTTACACAAGAGAGTAATTTTGATTGTCATAATGCGTACACACACGGGTAAGAAACTGATTTGCCTGACGTTTCGACCAGGTTACACAGGCCGTGGTCACAGGCTGACTAAAAGACTGAAAAAAAGGTAAGCCAACTCGGTTTACCTGGGTATCGGTGTGCTTCACAGGACGTGTCGGGATGGTCTGGGTCGGGGGGCGGAGCCCTGGTCAGCGCCTCGTCTCCACCCGGCAGGCAGGTCTCCACCATCGCCTCCAGGCAGTTCACGAATAGTTCACTGCTTTCTGCTGTGCACTGGTTCTGTACAATAAATATTAGGATGATGAAGTTCCATAATACGACTATTGATATCGAATACATAGAGAAAAATTAATATTTCTCGGGCGGGACTCGAACCCGCGATCTTTCCCTTACAGGGGGAATGCTTTGACCAACTCGGCTACCGAGACACGCCGATGTGATTTAAATTTCCCTTCTATTTTTATCCATCCTTACGGCGACGATGCAGTCATCTACCGATATTCTTACGTACTATCGGTACCAATGAATGATGTTATAATCATTTTTAAACATTGATTTTTATAACTCCACCCAAATACTTGAAAGACTTTTACAGCATTAAGTATGCTAACTATACAAATTCCCCCTGTAAGGGAAAGATCGCGGGTTCGAGTCCCGCCCGAGAAAAAATCGTTTTTCCCTATGTATTCAATTTGTATAGTTAGCACACTTAATACTGTAAAACTCTTTCAAACGACTATTGATAGTTTGATAGTACGACTATTGATAGTTCGATAGTACGACTATCGATATTTTGATATATGACTATCGATAGTTTGATAGTACGACTATAAGTAATTTGATAGTATGACTATAGATTGATAGTAGCTATCGATAGATAAAGCGTCGGTGGCTTAATGGTTAAGGAGTTGGCCTTACGATCGAGAAGTCCCTGGTTCGATTCTTGGCCATTACACTATCGACACAAACCCACTCCAAGCACTGCACAAGCAATATAGCTTAGCTGGAGGGGTAAGAGGGAATATTAGTAACTTCGGTGCTAATATTCTTTAAAAAAAATGTAAATTTTAGTTGAATGGCCGAGATATAACTTATGATACATCTGTTACAATTTAACATAATTTTCTGTAATTTATACTGCTTAACTATTTTTCTACGTGTACTGTTATGAAAATTTTTAAATGTGGTACTAAACAATTGTTATAAATAGATTGTAGGTCTATCGATAGTCTCTTAGTATTATATATGATTATTATCGATACTATCGTCTAACGGCCGTTACCAATAACATACTAACAGTTGAAGATAGATCACATCTACGGATAAAGAGCTCGGCTGTTTAAATTCATAACATAGTAACTCCTATTTCAAACCAATTTCGGGAAATAAAATGATACCGCGATGCGCTTTCCCGCGAAAAAAATCAGTTACCATGATTTGAATTTAAACAGCCGATACGTCAAATTTGACTGTTGTGATCTATCTTTAACTGTAAGTATGCTATTGGGAACGGCCGTTAAACACTATCTGTATCTCCTATCTTACATTACATTACTAACAAACATTACTTATCGAATCACACATAACACTCACCTTAGTAAAAGGTCCTGCGAACCGCCACAGACCTCCAAAGCCACAACTCTGCATGTAATGCAACTGTTGTTGGCTCGCGTCTTCACTCGCTATCATGTTCTGAAATAAATATACGTACAGTAAGCACCAAAAGTAGACGATATATCGATAGAAACTGTCATACATGTATCTATACTTTCCTTGTCTCTAATCAATCAGGTTCAGTAGGAGCAACAGGACATGGGTGTCCCGGTGCTCCTACCAGTAGGACTATTTAGTAGGAGCACGAGGACGCACTCGGCCTCTCCCAATGTTGGGAGGCTTTGTCCTACTGTGTCCACGCTGGCCAGACGGGTTGGTACAGGGTTTTATTTCAAGTTTTCCTTCTCTTCTGATATCGTCTGTGTACTTCTCCGTCAGTCGCCTCTTATGACACATTCTGAATTAGATGATTTTTTTATCGTGCGAGAAATCCCCACGGATACCACCCCCTCGGAGGCGGTGGAGGTGGTTATGTCGGACTCGAGCCGACTAAAACGCACGCCGTTTTGGGTCATTGGTTGCCGGCGGTGAGATTGGCGAAAGCATATCTCTCGCACCCCGGCAGACCCAGGACCATCTCTTTCGAGATGACCCCCTTCGGGTTGTGGGGACCATAGTGTCCCTTGAATTAATGGTGTGGTGATACTTGTATTCTTTCTCTGTCACCACACGGATTGTCTCGAATCATCATCTTCAATCCACATAGAGACGTGTTGTCCTGATTGCATCCGAGACCTCAGGGTTCGCCTTCCAGCTCTTCCTCCTCCACTTTGCACGATGTTGTGCGTCCATGGTAGTGAGACTACACGCATGTCACCCTCCACGATGCCAAGCCAGCACTTCTTGGGCCTACCCCTTCTACCTGGACCCGGTGGGGGCGCCATTGCCAGGCGTTTGTTACCCATGTAGTCTGGCGGTTGCCACAATTGATTGGTTGATTCGATTGTCTCTAATATATCAGGTAAAACATGGTGTTCACTTACCTGTATGATGCTCTGCACCGCGCTCAGTATGACCTGGTCGTGACAGTGCATCAGAACGTGGTTGATCTTCATGTCTAGAAGACTGTGACTGTAATATAAATACATGCCAAATGAGTGAGGAAATTACTGCTTACCTATATGCCTGCATACATAATATTTATTTGGAAGCATTGAATAAGTGTATGCTCAACTAAAACCTTCGGGGCTCAATCCGGTATACTTGCAAGCCGGCCCACTTGCAAGCCAGGGTACCTGGAAGCCGGGGTACATGTAAGCCAGTACACTTGCAAGCCGGGGCACCTGGAAGCCGGTACACTTACAAGTCAGTGTACCTGGAAGCCAGTACACTTGCAAGCCGGGGTACTTGTAAGCCGGTACACTTGCAAGACGGGGTATCTGTAAGCCGGTACACCTGTTGATTAACGGACGAGGTTCTGGCGCAACTTTCCACTCGTAGTTAGGAAGGTTTCCCTTGGTTAGGTAGGTTAACCTTGAGGTTCAGGTGAAATTGCGGAAACAAGTGGTCACTGCCTACCCAATAGACAAGAGGCGTAACTGTATATTATGTATATTGTGGATAATACTATCAAAATACAAGTGAACATAATATTATACTTACATGACCGGGAATACTTTAGGGAACACTACTGATCCCTCTGCTAGATACTGGTACAATATTCTGATTTCATCCTCATCTGAAATAAATAAGTATATTATATACTGTTCCGTTATATATCCATCTCGTTGGCTTTACTTTATGTTATATCACATAAAGTAAAGCCAACGAGACGAGAGAAAAAAGGTAAACAATGCGACCATTACTGAGTTACGTTGCGATAACTAGCGATTATTGTCTCTGTCCTTGTCGCACATGTCACACGTACGCGACAATGACCGAGCGACAGCTGTCGTTGCGTGTTTCGTAGTAGAGGAAAGCTGTCAGCACAGCGGTTCTAAGCTGTCAGATCCGCCATCATAAGAGCATTTTTGTTCCTGTCTAGAATACGCTTGAAGTGATATGTAATAATTTTCAAATAAAAATGTTTGGAACCGCTGAAACTTTGTTTACCTTTTTACTTTCGCTTCATTGGCTTTAACTTTACAATGTAAATCCCCGAAGAGGTAGGCAGAGATGTATTAATACATTTCGCCGATTATGATTTTCGGCCACACGCTTTTTTTTTATAAAAGGACACGTCAATTTAACTTCACCGCGCCTGACGGTAAACTAAAGGCAAAGTCTCGAAAAGAGGGTCACCATCATAACATGTACTATGTCGACAATGGTGGCGCTCAGCTTGACGGCCTCATCAGCAATACGTAATAGGGGGCGAGCCTATTGCCATAAGGGCGCACTTTAGTCATGGGCTGTATGTTTACTGTCGGATGGAGAACGATCCTATTCATTAGTCGCGTAGAGATTTATCTGTAAATAAATTTAAAAATATAGTTAAGAACAAACTGTGCCAGAAAATCTATTATAAAATCCAAGAATATTTAAATGATAAACAAGCTTGGAAATGAGCTGTTCGCTCAGCTATGCTACTCAAGCAAAGCATTGTATCTAGACCATAAGTTTTAGGCTAAGCAGATGTTTGTAAATAGACCAAAAAAATGCCCGCTGATTTTCTTGCCGGAGTCTTCTCAGGTCTGGGCCGCGTTTCGAGCCGGCTGTGGTTCATTTGCCAAACTAGTATTTAATATTTACTTTATGCTGAAGTTCTATAAGTTCCGATTTAATGGTCTATGCAGAATAAACGATTTTTGATTTTGATTTCGCTTTCTACGACACCCTTATTCTACTCCACCGGGAACCAACTCGACAAAATATGACTTACCTGTGGTATATTTGACTAGAGTAGCTAGTACTGTTAACACTAGCGCTTGTGTCGTGAAGTCTGATAGCACAGAAGGATCTAGAAGGCTATTGCTCTCGGGGCTCGACGTATCTTTGTCTGTCGATACTTGCTGTTTTGGAAGAAAAAAAAAACAAATGTTTAATGTTCGATGGTGATTATTATTGTAATAACTCTCGGAACTTTGATGGGTTCATCAGTATCGGTAACTATGCCCGAAAAAATTATATGTTAATTTTTTGTTTAATAATTAATACTAGCTGACCCATCCCGACTTCGCCCGAAAAAATTCGGTTTTCATATTTGATAGTGACCTAAATGACGAACTCGCCTGATGTTAAGCTAAAGGCAAGGTAAAAAAAAAAAAAAAAAAAAATGATAACAGTGGTGGCACTCAGCTTGACGTACGTTTAACAGCTATTTTACCCTCTTAGTCGTTAAATTTTGAAAAACACTAATACACGTGTTCATTAATTTCTTAAAAGACACAGGTTTCTAAAATTTAGTGCATTTAGCTCTGAAAACGACGTACTTTCATACAGACTTTCATTCCTGATTTTACCCCTTTAGTAGCAGAATTTCCAAAAATCCTTTCTTAGTGGATGCTTACATCATAAAACTACTGTCAAAATTTTAAGTTTGTAGGTCCAGCAGTTTAGGCTCTGCGTTGATGAATCAGTCAGTGTCGGGGCAAGTAATTTTGTATGTATAGATATTATGCCATGTTTATATGCTAAAACTACCACGGGGCCGCAATTCCGAAATCGAGGCCTCTCGAGTCATTCGAGTGCTGTCGAGTGAGTCATGAAGCTTAGCTGCGAAACACCCACGGGTCATTAACTTACAAAAATCAGCTGCTCACCGCAACTCATGGGTTGGACATATCGATGTGGTACAGTTAGCACAGGCATTGATGTAATTTTTTATCATCTTTGCAACTGAATATTAAAGAATTGGGTCTCATAATACTTTTTTCCTGCACTTATTTTCCGATATTTAGCTATCTCACAAAGTTCTGAGATTTAATTATGTTACACCTTATAATATAAAAGTGAATATTTATTTCTTAGGGTAAAAACGGTACTCTATATTTTCAACTTAATAAATCATTTTTTATGAATGTCTCAGTAAAATAAAACCACTTTTTAGGTACGTTTCAACCGACGGATTTTTGAATCGGTTGCTTCTCAGGTGGTTTTATTTCAATACGTAAACTTTAGAAAATATAATGGCTCAGTAGCTCAGTTGGAAGAGCATTCCCGCTGTGAGGGAAATTCGTGGGTTGAAGCCCCACCTAAGTAGGTACTTTCTACTTTTCCTGATCGAATTAATAAATCAATGAAACTCACTAGGGAAATGTATGCATAAAAATCAAATACTATTATAGTTTAAATGTTCTATTACCTTAGTTGAGATCTCCGGGTAGTCGCTGTCCCCCGACTTGGTTGAGGACGGTCGTCCGTCGGGGTCTTCTATGCTGCCTGGGGAACCCCGCCCTTCGTCATCCACCGGCTGTGCCACGAGCATAAGATACATTTTACTGTAAATACTCCATAAAAAGTTCTTAATCCGAGCTTCAATCCTTTTTTTTACGTGCGGGAAATCCAGTCCAGCAGTGGACTGCAATAGGCTAATTCATTAATTGATTGGATGCAAATGGGATGGTACTCGGATGAACAAGAATAATCAAAATATCAATAGCTAAAGTAAAGCCAACGAAGCGAGAGAAAAAAGGTAAACAAAGTTTCAGTGGTTCCAAACATTTATCACTTCAAACTCATTCCAGACAGGAATGAAATTGCTCATAAGATGGCGGATCTGACAGTTTAGAACCGATGCGCTGACAGCTTTCCTGTACTACGAAACACGCAACTACAGCTGTCGCTCGGCCATTGCCACGTACGTTTGACATGTGTGACAAGGACAGAGAAAATAATCACTAGTTATCGCAACGTAACTCAGTAATGGTCGCTTTTTTTACCTTTTTTCCCTCGTCTCGTTGGCTTTACTTATGAAGAGATAAATCTACTTACCCCAGCCACGTCAAATCCGCTGTCTCCATCAGCCCCCAGGTCATTCCTGGCTGCCTCTCCTGTTGCACCATGCTGCATGCTATGAGCTCGGCCTTCGCTATCCTGTTTCAATATATAGTCTTAGCGTGGGAGAGAGAGAGATGCAACACATTTAGACAGGGTAATATGGTCTCGAAATTAGGCAAGTGAACAAGAGATAGTATTTATTTAAATTCATATTTTTTGTAATGCTTTTGATTAAATTTATGTTAGGATGAATTATATACATAATTTCTTGTAAAAAAAAGGTGAACAAAAAAATTATTATAGGGGTTTTTATTTAGTAAAAAAAGCTCATAAAGTAAAAATAAAAAATAAAATCGCTTGAACGCTGTGGATTAAATTTATGTTAGGATGAATTATATATAGAATTTTCCGTAAACTGGGAATATAATAAAACAAAACAAAAGTGAACACAAAAATAATAAAAGTGGGTATATTTTGTAAAAATCAATAGATGATAGTAAAAATAAAAACAATGATTTTTAAAAGTAAATAATAAAATCGCTTAAACGCCTAATACTGTCTAACAGAACCATTAAATTATTTCTTTAGAAAAATAAATTAACATCCAAAATTCAGAATCTTCTTTCTTAGTTGGAAATCGGTTAAAAATGCGGTTAGTTAAAAAATGCAGTACTAATTAAGAGACCATACACAACGACATATATTTTGGAACAGGGTGGTTCACATAATAAAACATATTATAGCCAGGGGGATTTTTAAGCATCTATTTTTTCGAGAAAAACATTTTTTGCTAATTTTTATTCGAATTTCAAAATCATCTAGTGCTAAAAAGCCCTTGTGTTGTGATATTAAATTTTGTAGTGAAGTGTTTGTGATATAAAATTTATTTAAGTGATATATAAATACTTTTAGTGCTGATATAGTGCACTGTGAACTGTAGGGCACATTTTTGTGCTCATAATAGTGCAATTTATGGTGTTAATATATCTGGCAGACTGTCTATAACCGACAGAATTTTCAACAAATTATTATTTACATAGAAATTAGTTACCGAACAAACCTAAAACAGAATTTTTGTGTGTATTAGTATATTTTTTCTAATACTCGTATTGATTTAACCTTTAAACTCTCGCATTCCATGATATCCATACTAATATTATAAATGTGAAAGTAACTCTGTCTGTCTGTCTGTCTGTATGTTAGCTTTCACGCCTAAACCACTCAACCGATTTTGATGAAATTTGGTATAGGGGTAGATTAGACCATGACAAAGGACATAGGCTATGTTTGGTCGCGATAACCGACATCCACGCGGGCGGAGCCGCGGGCAAAACCTAGTACAATAATAATAACGGGAATTAACGCGATCGTCAGGCAAATCAAAGGTATGTATGTACCTAAACCATGATCGCGTTAATACTCGTATTGATATCTGAAATGAAAAGAAGTATTTGTTGCAATCTTCTGGCCAATGATTGGAGTACTTATCATCTCAGCATTGAGTTCCGAATGCATCCGAAGCTTTGATCTCGGAGTTAGGATCGCTCTTATGTTATTCAATGGCTACAGTAATCCTGCATACACTGAACCGATTCGTATCAATATATAGATATAAAGTAAACCAACGAGACGAGAGAAAAAAGGAACGAACGATAATTACTGAGTTACGTTGCGATTATTATCTCTGTCCTTGTCGCACATGTCACAAGTACGCGACAATGGCCGAGCGACAGCTGTCGTTGCGTGTTTCGTAGTACGGGAAAGATGTCAGCACAGCGCTTCTAAACTGTCAGATCCGCCATCTTAAGAGCAATTTCATTCCTGTCTGAAATGCGCTTGAAGTGAAACGTAATAATTTTCTAATAAAAAATTAATGAACCACGGAAACTTTGTTTATCTTTTTTCTCTCGCTTCGTTGGCTGTACTTTAGTATCCTTTATGTGACACAGTTTATTTATTTTGTTACGAAAAAATCTATAGTCAAAGAGCGAAGAGCTTGTAATATTTTGGCCGCTGCGTTATATATTTTGTAAGCCAATTTTTTTACAGATTAATGCTATAAATATTAGGTACATTTTTTACAATTTTGAACTACCTATGTGATAAAAGTGTAATTTTGTTTGCTTACAGGAAATAAGCGGTTTTTAGTTATTTAAATAACTATTTATTTTGTATCCAGGGTCTTAACATGCAGGTTTCACTATAACGCCAGATTTAAGAAAGCTAGTCACTCGTACCAAGATATTTTGTCAAATATGAATAGGTTTTTATAAATGGTTTTAGTTTTTATCTTTAGTTAAACACTACTTACGATGTTGTAAAACAACATTTCAGTAGCATGCTTTTCGAATACCCTAATAACGGTATTCGTTATCCGAATATCGTTATATAGTTACTAGGTACTACACTATATTTATGTATTTACTCTAGGCACGCCAATGGAGTCCTTCGATGTAGGCACAGAGAACGATCTCTGCGTTTTAAAAAGCATTCTAGCTGACGTCTATTTAGTGAAAGCAGTGCATAAGCATGGTGTAACAAATAATTTACACAAAAATAACCGTTATTTGAAAGCCGTTATTGAAATAACGTTACGGTATAACAGTAATTTTGTGCAAATTATCGTTTTGTAAAAGGAGGATTTCGCGTTGTATTAGTTATAACGAGTTATTATACATTTTTTTAAACAAAAACAACACGAAACGAGCAAAGAACGCACAGTAGTCAGTCCATACGATACATGAACGGATCCAAACAGTAGCGTGTAAAAGACAACAGTGATTCAGATGTAAGTGGATGAGTACTGGAAGTAAAGATTGTATTAGTTGGGTGACGGATTGAAGAATTTTATATATTGAGCATAATAACGATAGTACAGTGGGCCACAGAAGTCCCTGGACAAATTGAAACCGTCTTTAGGGCGACTGTGAAGCCGTAGACACTCTCATGAACTATCGGAACCAATTAATTATTTTTTAATTATTTTTTAATTATTTTAAACATTGATTTTTGACTACTCTATTTGAATGACTGAATTTTGGATATTTTTTCCGGGCGGGCTCCGGTAGCTTAGTCTTAGTCCGATCGCGCGTTCGAATCCCGCCTGGAGCAATAAAAAAGATCTCGAAAGTATTCAAGGTAAATATCAATGCATAAACTGTCTAAATAAATGCATTTCTTTTTCTTCTTCTAACTGTTTGTAATAGGCGTTTTTTAGTTCTGTTAACAGAGGTTACATTCCAGTAAAGGTGCTTAAAGGATTATCTTAAGCTGCCCACAGACTTCTAAAGCCCACTGTACATATATATTCAAATATAAGTGACAGAATCGTCTGAGAATAACTAAATTTGAATTAAATATTCCTCAATCGGCCAATAGAAAAAAGAAGTTGAACAGAACGTAAGAGTAATTTATCTAACTAATAACGTCACTAGATATCATAGACAATGACTGCATGATTCAATAACTGATTTGTGTGTGCTAATTGAAAACATATTTGCAAAGCTGATGGTTTTTGTAACGAGTTATTAAAAAAGTTATTGTGAAAACAGTAATAACGTTATTATAACGTTATTTTGTAACGTACACTATACCTTCCTTGACAATATCTGAGATCTGAGAGTTACAACTTTCGTTCATACTTTAACGTTACCGCTTGACTTCGTCGTCCGGTGGATTATTAACGTGTTTTCTACTAGTTGCGTAAAGGGTACACAACAGAGCAAATGCCTTTCGCTTCTTCTATTTCAATCAAATTTTTTATACAAAACTCTCAAAATAGTTCAATACAATAACATCTTTTAGGCCCGTATTCTAGAATGAAACTCAGCCTGAATCTCAATTTAACTGAGGACAGAATGTACAGGTCATATGTCAAACGATCAATCTGTCCTCAGATAAATTGTGATTCAGGCTGAGTGTCATTCTAGAATACGGGCCTTATACGCCAATTTTAAAATCCAAAAGACCAAAGTACTAAAGAGCTCGAGTCGCGCCTCCAATTCCATAAAAAAATCATGATAGGCTCGCAGACTGGTAGGGTAGGTTTGGGTAATACTAGGAAGCAGTCAGACAAAGACATAACAAAATCTTTTCTTCAAGTAGATGAAAATAATACCTACAAAGTGCACGCAATGAACCTAGAAATACAAAACGAATGGTTAACACTGGGTGAATTTTGTATTCCCATAGCCTTAAAATGGCGTACCTTAATATACGACTGGTCACCGGCTCTCCTTAAATTCTATCTCAATGCATTCCAGTTGACCCTCCCCGACCAAAGCAATCTTGTCAGATGGGGAAAAGCCACAGATAAAACATGTAACTCATGTGGTGAAGCAATTGGTACTGCTAGGCACCTACTGGTGGGTTGTAGGACGCTATTAGACCGGGGTCATTACTCGCGCCGACATGATAAGGTATTAGAAATCGTACGTGAGGCGGTAAGTTTGGCGGTAGCTAGAGCGAAAAAGGGTTTAACCACAAACCAAAGAAATAACGTCGCGTTTGTAAAGGAAGGCTGCTCAAAAAAAACAAATCAAAAGCCGTACTCAATTTTGATAGCAGCCGCTGATTGGACATTACTCACAGATTCGTATGAGAAACACTATAAAATACCGGAGGATGTTTGTGCATCGTCATCCAGACCCGATATATTCCTATTTTCAAAACAGTAAAAGCGTGCAGTACTAGTAGAACTCACAGTACCGTGGGAAACTAACATACCTAAAGACCACGCTATAAAAATAAACAAATACTTTGACCTGACCAACGAGTTAACCAAAAATGGCTATGTGGTTAAACTTTACGCCGTGGAAGTAGGAGCAAGGGGAATTCCAGCTAAATCCCTGTATAACTTATTTAAAGACCTCGGATTGCCAAGAGCTTCAGTAAGCTCTTTACTCAAACGAATATCTAAAACGGCGTTGATAGGATCTTACCAAATTTGGATAGGTAGAGGGGGGAACACGACTGACGGTGGAGGTGAGCGCTGATGCATCACAAGGTGGCCACCCTAAACCTACTCCTGGGTCGCAAGTCCCAGGCGCCGTCACAGTGTTCCTCTCTGTACCACGCCATGGACCCGGCGACCGCACGGTGAATCCATGGAATGCTAAGAACCGGACCTCTACTATCACTTCCTTGGCGCTAATGGAGAAGAAAAGGCACTAAAAACTCTCTTTTGATCCTTAATAAATAATTGTTTTCTTACATACTCGCGTATTCTTGAACTGCTCATTTCTTAAATCGTACCTCACCTGTCTGACGGATGCTTTTTTAATGAGAATTAACAGCTTTGTAAATACGTTTCCAACGCACGCATGACATTATTTCACCTCAATCATAACCGTGATAATATGTAAACACAAAAGCGCTTCATTCTATCAAATTAAATGCTAACAAGCCAACCCGACATCTGTTTGGGGAAGAATTGTGGATATCGAATGGGACGCAGAAACTTGATAAATGGGTTAATGTTATGTAACCACTTTTTAACGGCTTCTATCGGCATGTACCTATGATATTATTTACTTTTAAACCGACGTTTCGGCCACTTTTCAGCAGCCATGTTCGCTAAGAGACTAATAGTAATGATGGTAGTTTTCACATAGTTTAAAGTATAAGGTATCTCAAAGTACCTGAATCATGATTGGTATTACTATTTACGCAGAATGCAAGAAACTATCAAGTTAATGAATTTTGAAGATCTCCTCAATTTAAACGAATATTCTAATATGACTTATTAATAAAAATTTAAAATACTTAGTATGCTTATTATTAAAATCGAATTAAATTGGATACCACAGTCGCCTTGAAGGTTGTATAAGAGAATTTCGAATGGTCAAGACTTGGCTCAGTAGCTCAGTGGTAAGAGAACATTCCCCCTTTAAAGGATTACCAATGCGTAAGTTACGATTTCCCACCCAAGAAATAACTGGTTGATATTTGTTTATATCTACGTCTGAGTGTCTTTCAAAAATACGGCCCTGATGAACGTCTTGAAACAAAAAAATACAATCGGTTCAGCAATTTCTTTACATACCCTATAAATTAAATTCTTTCCCAAAACAGACGTACAATGTAATAATTAAATTATAAATAATTCCTGTGCCTGCCATTCCTTATCTAAACACCGACAAATCTTCACATGAAACATATAGAATTTATTGCACTATTCTCCGCACGCCGAATGATGATCCCTATGACGTTTCAACTGACAGTTGTATTAGTTATGCGAAACAATTTCGATAAAATACTGTTTTTTCAGGCAAATGTCATGTCATTCAGCCAGGTCATTCAACATAATAAGCAATATTTATTTATTTTGAAAAAAAGACTACGCGCATTGATGGACATAAAACACTAGATAAAAAAGTAACAGCCTTATTATATTTTATTTTACTATACTTTAATTTTTATTCAAATTGCATAATTTAAAGAATAATAATAATAATAATCATATTTATGGTTACTACCTACGAGGTGAACTACCGACCTGCCAGAAGTTATTATCTTCATTAAAAGCTGCAGAACTCTTCAAAGGCGGTGCTACTTCTCTTAGAATTGTTTTGAAAAAATGTGGATTCCGCTATAAAAAATGTGACAAGAGAAAAATATTAATGGAGCGTACTGACATAGCTTTACTACGATGCGATTTTCTTCGCAAAATCAAACAAATTGATAACTGGGAGAAGGTAGTATACCTTGATGAGACATGGCTGAACGCCAATCATACTGTAGGTAAGGCATGGACGGATGACACAGCGAAATCCAGCACAAAAACTCCTGAAGGAAAGGGCCAGCGCTTAATCATTTGCCACGCTGGCACAGCTACAGGTTTTGTGCCGAATTGACTGTGGGCTTTTAAGTCAGTGAAAACAACGGAGTACCACGAGGAAATGAATTTCGAAAACTTTAAGACATGGTTTATAAAACTATTAGAAAATTTGAATGAGCCTCACTATATTTTAATGGACAATGCTTCATATCACTCAGTTCAAATTAACAAACCCCCCAGCAGCAATAACAAAAAAGCTGAAATTATAGAGTGGTTACACGGCAATGGTGTGGAAACTGACAGTCAGATGTTAAAAAAAGAGTTGGTTAGACTGTTGAACTTTCACAAACAACAGACGCACCCATCATATTTTTTGGATGAATTGGCCAAATCAAATGGACACACGGTAATTCGGTTACCGCCCTATCACTGCCAATATAATGCAATCGAGTTGATATGGGCGCAGATCAAAGGTATCTATATTTTTTATTTATATAATATTATGTATATGCATATATTTCTAAAAATAATTACTGAATGTACAAATATTTTCAGGTCATGCAGCTAGGCATAACACAACTCCGCCATTCACGGCAAATAAAATGATGGTTTTATTGGAAGAAGCTTGCGCTCAAGTGACAGCTGACGATTGGCGAAAAGTGGTCGAAAGAACGAAGTAAATTTGCTTACAAGACTGGGATCGAGATGTACAATACGACAATATCATTGACCAACCGTTAATAATAAACGTCACGGATAGCTGCAGTTCAGACTCAGATTTTGAAGATCCGATTGACCCTGTATCAGATTCAGATTGATATAAATAAAATACAAACTCAAAGCATTTGTTTTATATTTCCAACAAATTATCGATATTTTGTTTATCGATGTGTCCCTTCTTACTCGATAACAGCTTGACGACGTAACTTTTGCAGCACGTACCATGTACATTTGCATTGAGTTTTTTTCTATTATTTCCGAACATTACGTAATAATTTCTTAATATTCATTTTTATAATTTACAATTGTACACAATTATGATTTTTTCGTCTTTTTAATGGACCTCTAAAGGATTTGATGTGATAGGACGTCAGTACAATGTTAAGCGCTAACGAACTGTCATAGGGATCATCATATAATGCTCGTAGTATAGTAGACAATTTTATAGACTCTACGCGTCAGTTCTTGTACTAATTTTTTTTATAAAATAAATGAAAAACATAAAAATAGCGCTCCTTCCAGTTGGGGTATAGCTATACTCTTTTTTTTATCGTGCGAAAAATCCCCACGGATACCACCCCCGGAGCCTGTGAAGGCGGTTATGTCGGACTCGAACCGACTAAAACGCACGCCAACTTTGGGTCTTTGGTTGCCGGAGGTGACAATGCAGGAAACATCTCTCGCACCCCGGCAGACCCAGGACCATCTCTTTCGTGACCCCCTTCGGGTTGTGGGGACCTTAGTGTGTCCCCATCTAGCCCCGGCCTGCTTCTGCTAGGGTGACAGGCGGCTCCACCGATCACCCTCACCCTTCATCATCCCCTGAGGCTATCCCCAACCCAGTTCTGGTCGGCTTTCCTGTGAACTGCGAAGTGGCAGAACATCGATATTTTCTGCGAAGAGACTGCTATATGTGGTTCAAAACCCACTGGTGATCGAGTTTAGTTATACCAGTTGTCGGACTTTTAAGGACTCCAACTACCCGTAACGACTGCCATAGATGTTCTTCTGTCAGTCTCCGAGGCATGAAGGAGTCTTATGCCTATATTCTTGAATGACACTCAGCCTGAATCTTTTTCTTTATCTGATGACAAATTATATAGACTGATTGATAGTTTGACATATGGCCTGTATAATCTGTCCTCAGATAAATCGAGATTCAGGCTGAGTGTAACATGGTCACCCGTCCTAAGACCGACCCGTCTTATGTTGCTTAACCTTGCAATGTGTTATTCTACTCGGTAACCACTTAACCACGACCATAAAATAGTAGTTACATAAAAATTGTGCAATAAATTCTATATCAAAAAATATATTATTAATAGTTACGTGTTAAGTTTTGAGCCAAATAAATGGTATAATATTACCTGGTGTGATATGCTGACTAGGTGAGGACTGTGGCCGCCACTGCTTGACTGCATAGTAGGGGATTTACCTGTTAAAGTTACAATAACATTCTAGGAAATAGCCGTACAGTGAAACTGTAGCAAAACAGTGAATAGCCGTACAGTTAAATAGCTGTACAGTTATATAACAGTACAAATGTAACTAACTCCATCATTGAAGCGTCGTCGGTAGCTTAGTGGTTAAGGAGTCGGCCTTACGATCGAAAGGTCCCGGGTTCGAATCCTGGCTATTACACTACCGACGTGAACCCAGTTCTACCAAAAGAAATTAAGCTTAGTTGGAGGAGTTAAAGGGAATATATTGCTAATTTCTGTTGCCAAAATTCTTTAAAAAAACATTGATTTGGCCACTACTGTAACTCCTATACACAAAAACGTAAATATTCTGTACAGTTAAATAGGTTTACAATAAATAACAAGTAAATAAATAATCCACAACACACAACGCTATCAAGACCCATGGTAAACTTAACTAGCTTGTGTTATGGAATCTAGAATTCGAAAAATCATACTTATTATTTTTTTGTAAATACGTACATATTATAGAAACACCCAGACCAATGCAAATAGCCATATTCATGCATACAAATATTTGCACTGAGCGGGGATCGAACCCGCGCCTCCTGCGTTGCAGTCGCTTTCACTACCGAGAGACTGTCACAATTAAACTATACGGCTAACTATTTAGATAACAGTGCGAATGAGACCAATCCCACCCATATTCCTGCTACTGTAACCAGTATAAATTGTAGTGATTCACAAACACAATTCTATTTATTTTATTTTCTGAAACATTTGAAACATTCGAAAAACATCGGGACAATGAAATGCTCAAGTGGGACTTGAACTCACGACCTTTCGCTATTGAACTATTGACCACACCTGAATCACTACAAATTTCCCTTCTCTTTATATCCGCCTTTAAGGGCGACCGTGGAGCCAACATTCTTACGAACTGTTGGAACCAGTGAATTCCCCCTGTAAGGGAAAGGTCGTGGATTCAAGTCCCACTTGAGAATTTCATTTTCCCGATATTTTTTAAAATTTTAAAGTTAGCGTACTAAATGCTATAAAAAATTCATACAAATAGACACTTTCATGCATACAAATATTTGCACAGAACCTTATTAGAACTGCCGAAACTGGCAAAACGTCGGCAAAAGTAAGTTTTTCCATTATATATCGCGTTAAGTCCCGAACATTATAAACTATGAGTGCCGAAACTGGGTTTGTTTGCCAGGTTTTCAAAGTTTAAGAATTCTTACCACCATGAGCAGAAGATATAGCAGCTTGATCTAGGATATCCCAGGACTTTTGACGTCGGCTGTGGCACGCTGCGTGAACGCCAGGGGTGTGGATGAGTATCGAAGACTGGAAGAACGAAATATATTTATTACGTAAAATAACAGTTAAATAGAGTACAGTGAAGTAGATGTACAAATAAATAGTAATACAGTGAAGAAGCTTTACAGTAAAACTTTAGCATTAACTAGTTAAGTTAAAGAATGGTTAAATAGCAGCACAGTGAAGTAGCTGAATTTTGAATAAGCTATATAAAGTAAAACCCACGAAGGGAGAGAAAAAAGGTAAACAAAGTTTCAGCGTTTCCAAACATTTATGATTTCAGGCGCATTCAAGACAGGGATGAAATTGCTCATAAGATGGCGAATCTGACAGTTTAGAACCGCTGTGCTGACAACTTTCCTGTACTACAAAACACGCAACGACAGCTGTCGCTCGGCCATTGTCGCGTACGTGTGACATTTTGATAAAAAAACTTGACTGCTATGGTATAAGGGGAAACATACTGGACTTACTTAAAACGTATTTGACTAATAGAATTCAATTGACCGCGATAACAAAATTAAATGAAAAAACTAATTATGAGACTACGTATGTATCAAAAAGACGTACTGTATCTTTTGGCGTTCCACAGGGCAGTGTACTGGGCCCCTTATTGTTTATAATATATATAAATGATTTACCAAAGGCAACAGATCATCAATTAACACTTTTTGCTGATGACAGCACAATAACAATACCTTGTACTAATGTAGACTCATATGAATATGAAGTAAATAAAACTTTATCTGAGATTATCGCGTGGATGAATAATAATAATTTAAAAATAAACCTAATAAAAACAAATATAATGTATTTTAGTCAAAGACGTCCCTCAAATATAATGGATATACAGTATCAAAATAACAAAATTCTTGCCACAGACAACGCTAAATTCTTAGGGCTAATAATTGACAGAGAACTAAAATGGAAAAAACATATTGAGGGGCTAGTATCTAGACTAAATAGTTTCATCATACGCACTGCGTAAACTGTCTAAGGTAGTAAATGTAGATGCTAGACTTACTGCGTATCACGGTATGGTTGCGTCGGTACTGAGATACGGTGTGATATTTTGGGGCAATTCCACAAATAAAGAAATAGCCTTTAAGTCTCAGAAGCGATGTGTCAGGGCTATGTTTGATCTTAAAGTAACGGACAGCTGTGTACCATATTTTAAAAGATACAAAGTTCTGACACTTCCGTCTATTTATTATTATTATTATTATAACTCTTTATTGTATGGTACACAGATGATACACAATTATTACAATCTTTTGAGACATATTAAATAAGAAATTCCTAGTAGCATACAATTGGCGGCCTTATCGCACAGGGCAATCTCTTCCAGGCAACCATGGGATGGAGTGAAGGTGTAATTTTTATTATATATTTGTGGTCCATACAAAGTCCAATATTATATTCTATCATAAATATATATAAGGCTATAGATACATGACTTACTATATAATATATACTACATGGTTAAATTCTTAGCTAAACAGTACATACCTAACGTCAGGCACATGATATACTTACATAAATTACTTATATATAATATACTTACATAAATTTATAAACAGTGAAGCATGATTGAGGGGGATATAGGAATAGAAGGTGAAAGATAGTAACTATCGCTCTTGCAAATAATAGGCCGTGACCAGTTTTTTAAAGACAGGCAGAGATTGTGCACGTCTTATGTTCACGGGTAAGGCATTCCACAATCGGACAGCTTGGATAGTATAGGACTTGTCCATAAAACGCGTGGAGTGCGCTGGCATTTTCAGCCTCAGATTCTCTGACGATCTTAAGACCCTAGAATGCGAGTCACCAAGAAATTCAAAGCGTTCTTTTAGGTAGATAGGAGTAGAAGGTTGAAATAAAATATTATACAATAGATAAAGAAAGTGAGCATTCCGGCGAAGGCGTATGGGTAACCACTTGAGCTTTTCGCGAAATTCGGAGATGTGATCATATTTGCGAAGTCCAAATATAAATCGTATGCAAAGATTTTGGAGTCTCTCAAGTTTATTAAGTTGGTCTTCGGTGAGATCTGGATAACTGGCATCGGCATAATCGAGGATGGGAAAGAGAAGACTTTGTGCAAGCGCAGTTTTCGTGGAAATGGGAAGAAAATTTTGAAGCCTACGCAGGGACCCCGCGCTGGCAAACAATCTGCGACTGATTTCTTGAAGTTGAGGGCTCCAAGATAAGCTGCTGTCCATATATATACCCAGATTTTTTATTTTGTTACTGAATTGTATGTTTATCCCATCGCAGGACACCTGCGGTAGCAGTGACCAGTCGATTTTAGATATATAATTTGGGCTACCAATAATTATGACCTGGGTCTTAGATGGGTTGACCCTCAGACCATACGACCTACTCCAGTCACATATACGGGCCATATCCCTGTTTATGGTACCTACGGCATCCGCAAGTTTATCTGGTGCAGCTCTCACGTATATCTGAAGATCATCTGCATATAGGTGGTAGGAAGAAGTCAGATTGTGAGATATAGAGTTTATGAAAACTGCGAAGAGTAGTGGAGATAGAACGCCACCCTGAGGGACGCCAGCAGACGTTGTACTCCAAGAAGAGACAGTGTCTTCTACACGGGTACGCTGCCGGCGACCATACAGGTAACTTTGAAACCAGTCAATCACTGCCGGAGATATATTAAGTGAGCACAGTATCCCGAGTAATACGTCGAAATCTACGTTGTTGAAGGCATTGGTGAAGTCTAACAGCGTTAGGACTGTTAGCTCGCCTTTCTCCATCCCAGATCTAATGTCTTCCGTAATACGGACAAGTGTAGTCGCGGTGCTGTGACCTGTACGAAATCCGGATTGGAAGGGGTTCAAAAGGAAATTTTTAGAGAGGAAAGAGATCAATTGGGAATGGATCAGGCGTTCAAGGGCTTTGGAGAGGAAGGTGAGTATAGAGATAGGTCGGTATTCGGAGTAGGAAGTCGGGTTGCTTTTCTTAGGAATAGGTATTATTTGGGCATCTTTCCATGCGGTTGGAAAGGTGCTGCTAGCCGCCGAAAAGTTAAATAAATGGCTAATTATAGGAAGGATTTCGTCAATGATTGGTACGATCATATTACGGCTGACACAGTCGGTTCCGACTGCGTTTGAAGTGATCGACATTATGCTCTTCTTAACACCACAGTCAGTGAAATGAGTGAAAATGAACGGAGGGCAGTTGGGAGTAGCAGTAGATGAGAGATTATTTAAGGTAATAAGTTTAGTAGCTGCATCAAAAGTTGATGGGGCTGAGAAGTGTTGATTAAGGGAATTGATATCTATATTTTTTGAAATGTTGTTATGTCGAGATTTACCTACTCCCAATGATCTTAGAAATTTCCAGACGTGAGCTGGATCACCATTTTGAACAGAATTATGGATATGTTGGCGTTGAGCATTCCTACACACCTTACCGCAGTGATTTCGAATCGCCACATATTTCTCCCGATTTAACTCCGTAGGACGTCTACTGTATTTAGACTTGGCTGCAGCTTTTTTAGATATGAGCCTTTTGATTTCATCTGTTAGCCAAGGTGATGGAAGATGCTTGACTTTAATGTTGCGTATAGGTGCGTGCAGGTCGTATAGTTGAGTCAGTTTGCCTGTGAACAACTCAACCTTCTCATTTATGCAACTGGAGGAAAGAAGTAAACTCCAGTCTATGGCACTGGCATCCCTGCGCAGGGAGCCGAGGTCCATGTCACGGAAACTGCGTTGCAAGAGGACTTTGGGTTTAGATTTGGGAGGGCGAAGTCGATAAGATAGATACAGTAAGTCATGGTAGGAAAATTGCAGGGCGGAGTGTTTACCATGCTTCACAACACGATTAGGGGAAGAGACAATAATGAGGTCTAGTAGAGAAGGTGCACACCCTGGGAAATGATGAGTAGTGTCAGATGGAAGTATAGACAAGTTGTTGGATCGAATGATAGAGTGTAAGGTAGAAGAACGTGAGTCGCTTTTTGCCAGACAGGTGTTAAAGTCACCCATGATTATGCATTGACTGTACAAGGGTATCAACCTCTCTAAGTTGAGTTCGAAAGAAGGGAAATAATTTATTTTAGATGAAGGACAGTAGAAAACACCTAGCAGGGTTTTAGAGTGAAGGAGATCTATTTCAAGGAAAAGATGTTCTCCAAAGACGGGTGGCTGTGGAGACATACTAATGATAGAATAAGGTATTTGAGTCCGTAGATATATGGCAACACCGCCGCCTTGACCAACCGCGCGATCATTTCTAATGAGATTGAAACCTGGTATGGAATATGCGCTTGTTGGTAGGCATGGGCGCAACCACGACTCTGATACAAGAATAGCGTGTATATTTGTACAGTCAAAAGTTGCCAGTATCGCTGGGAAGTGACCCGGAATGCTTTGAGCGTTGATGTGAACTACGTTAAAATTCTTAGGGACGTCAGAGAATTGAGACTCGAGAAATTCATGTAGCGAAGGACCTTCGTCATCGCTTGTATCACTATTTGCAGAAAAATATACACTGTCACTGTCGTCACTGCAGTCTGAGAATGACATTTATATCATAATGCCTGAAGTATAAAATAAATATAAATATTAATAATAATAATATGACGTATGATTATGTATAAAAAAAGTAATATAGTTATATAAATGTTATATAATGTTTAAATTGATATATACACAAATAATAAATTTAAAAACAGCTGTTGTGTTTATCTCCATCTGCCGGTGGCAAGTAACAATTTCACTAAACATCATGCTATACACAAAATGAGAAAAAAAAAGCTATATGATCCAGAGGTTTAGACAATAAACGTATGAATATTTATGTTAGAGGAATTTACGTGACAACGCTGTGAAGCATTTAGCTAGTTGTGATACTTTTTAATAAAAGTCAATTTATTATTAACGTGACAACGCTGGCAACCTTAACATGCTGTATGTACGTAGTTGACGAAAAGGGATGGAACGCGGTGATATTGCACACATTGACATTTGTCACTTCTGTCATTCAGCGTTCACTGTCACTGTCATGTCACTGTCACAATTTGTTTGTTGATTGTTGTAATTGTAAATAACGTAAATTATAAAAGTTTAATTATGTAACAAACTCTGATCAAATCATAAATTGGAAATGTGTGTATTTTAAACAAAACTTTAATGCAGATACCTTCGTGTGCATAATAGTTTGTAAGTAGTGTTTTCTAAAAAGGAAAATTGAAGGTATCGGGTGCAAAAGTGAGCTGTAGGTACCTGACTGTAAAATTGACGAGTGAAGAGAAAATAAGAGATAAATGGCAATCTTCATTTCTTCGTGGTTACCGCCCGCTTGGCCTTTGTTACCTTCGGGGCGATATCAGCTGTTTGCCTCGGGGTGATATCGTTAGCTATTGGCTTCGTGGAGACATCGTTTGTTGTTGGATTCGACTTCACCTCGGCAGCAAGATATTTTAGCTCAGCCAACGACGCCACTCGATGCCGCTCTTCGTCGGGGCCAATGACAAAAACGTTGCCGTCCTTTGTCCAAGTTTTGGTGATGCCGAAGCGTTCGCGAGCAGCCATGAAGACGTCGTGTCGGGATTTTGTCAAAAACTCCGACATAGTGATTCCCGTACCCTTCAGCTTGGTCTTGCTAAACCACACCTTATCCCGAATGACCGAATCCTGCAGCTTGAGCAGTAGAGGTCTGGGTTTTTTGATGGACGTAACACGACCCATCCTTTGGCAGCGTCTTATACTGCAAGCTGAGAAGTCAGTCAGGCCAAGCTTTTTGATGATGTTCACCGCTATATGTGTGGGATTTTCCTCTTTCCCTTCATCCACACCATGAAGCAACAGGATTTTGCGTCTTCTCTGCATCTCCATGCCGTCTACTGTGTCCGCTAAGGCTTCAACTTGCTGTTGCAACTGTTTGAGAACTTGCGTTACAAAAGCTCTAAAATCATGGAACTCAGCCACTAAACTGGGAAGACTTGGAGATGACTGTGTAGTCTGCAGTTTTGCCTCAAATTCTTCCATCCTATTGTTGAAGGCACTGCTCATCACTTCCATTGTTGCTTGCATAGTGTTCATTGGTGGTGGTGGGATCTGTTTCTTGGTGTTGTGCGAACAAGGAGAGATTTGAAGAGGAAAATGTTATTGCACCCGGCAGGTAGTCACTTTAGCTGATAATAGCTAGCATTAATGTAGTAAATAGATTAAATTAATATATTAAAAATAATAAATTATATGGAGCACAATATTTTCACTGTTCACTCTATATACATTTATGAAACAGCTATCTTTGTTAAATTGAACCCACATCTATTTCCACAGCTGTCTGATGTGGTGAATCGCAATAGGCGTAGGAATGCACTATGTATTCGGAAAGCTAAGTCAACCCTTATGTGGAGTAGTATATTTTGTTTAGCTCCAAAAATATACAATAAGATACCTGATAGCTGGAAAAAATTGAGTGTTGACATGTTTAAAAAGAATTTAAAGGACATGCTATATGATAAATGTTATTATAATATTGACGATTTTTTAAATGATACAATCTAATTAAACACTGACATCTTAATTTTAAATTGTACCTATTGCATGTGTTGATTTTTAATGATAAATAATGAGATGTATTCAATGTAAAATTTTGTACGCCAGAACCGGCAGAATATGAGATCTGAACATTATGTACCTAAACACCATTTTGTACCATATTCAACGAATAAAGACTTTGACTTTGACTTTGACTTTGAAAACAAGGACAGAAAAAATAATTGCTAGTTATCGCAACGTAACTCAGTAATGGTCGCTTTGTTTACCTTTTTCTCTCGTCTCGTTGACTTTACTTTAGATAAATAGCTGTACACTCTGCACAGTTAAGCACAGTATAGTGATAATAGTATAACAGTACGGTGATCAAGTTGTTCAACTAAATAAAATTACAGTATCATCAATGCGTTTTGTCTGTAAAATGGTCTTATTTTCAGTACATTAGTTATCGAAACGAGAAGGTTTTCGGTAGTACACATACCTGCTGATGGTCAGTCGTAGGACAGTAATGGTCACAGTTCTCCGGCAACCACTTCGGTAGCGAGTGCTTCACGTGACAACGCGAGCGGACCTCTTCACTCACGCACACAAGAGCTGTAAATTACACGAAATAAAATATTGCAAACATATGATTTTATTGCTGCGTTTGAATTTGGGCCACCCCATCTCTGCCCATGCGGTGTCGTACAAGGCGACTAAGGGATAGGGCTGTTTAACATCACACAGAGATATATAGCCCAGACTCAGCGTCAGATGCATAACTCGAGTCAACAATAGTGCCCAGAATACGGCAATAGGTTTACACCCTATACCGAATCCAATGATTGGTGAAATGTGGGTGTTAATTCACCTCTTCCTAACCCTCCGGGGATAAAGGCATGATTATATATATATGTATGTGATTTAATGAATCACGAGCGACCACCAAGTAACGATTCAAAATGCCGCGGGCTGTGCTTGTCCCGTTGCCATAACCAAATGGATCCCTTTGAACTTTGACTTTGCAAAAACGGCATGACATACGGGTTATGTGTGAGTAAAATGTCCATATTGTTCTTTAAACTGTCAATGTGTGCATGTCATGGGATGGGATGTATGTCATCTTGTACCAAAGCAGCAGTTACGTTTTACGTCGCGTTGGAGTGACTCGGAATTGCGTCTATAGAGTTTGTACGTCTAAGATAGTGTGTATTTTATACGGACAGCCTCCGTGGCGTAGCGGTAGTGAACGCGGCCGCTACGCAGGAGGCGCGGGTTCGATCTTCACTCAATGCAAATATACCTATTTATGGGTATTGGCATTGGTCTGTTCGTGTCTCGGTGAGCACGTTAAGTTGTCGGTCCCGGTTGTCATACGAACATCTATGGCAGTCGTTACGGGTAGTCGGAGCCCTCAAAAGTCCAACAACTGGTCTAGCTGTAATGCTTCGATATCGCCTTTGGGTTGTGGAGGGCGGATGGCAATCGCTTTACAGAAAATATCGATGTTTAGCCAAATCCGCAGTTAGTCTGGTAAAGCGGACCCCAGACTCCAAGCTGAAAGCTTCCGATGCGACTGGGATTAACACTAAGATGAAGAAGAAGAAGTGTGTATTTCATAGGAGGTAGGACACAAAGGTATTCTCGTCCCAATTGAGCAGTCTGACTGGGGAAGTACCTCCTCCCTTCCGAATACCGCGGCCATAATAACCTCGTGTTGTGTTCAGCGGTGAGTAGGATAACCAGAGCTCACTGGAGAGTTTTGTCCTGCTTTATCTGCTGCACTGACGGCAGAAACTCTCTGTTCCTACAGGGTCAGCAGCACGAGTGTGACGCCCCTGGTGTTGCACACGTCTATAAGCCACGATAACCCCCTTAAAGTGAAACCAACGAAGGGAGAGAAAAAAGGTAAACAATGTTTCAGCGGTTCTAAACTTTTTTATTTGAAAATGATTACGTATCACTTCAAGCGCGTTCCAGACAGGAATGAAATTGCTCATAAGATGGCGGATCTGACAGTTTAGAACCGATGTGCTGACAGCTTTCCTGTACTACGAAACACGCAACGACAGCTGTCGCTCGGCCATTGTCGCATACGAGTGATATGTGCGACAAGGACAGAGAAAATAATCGCTAGTTATCGCAACTTGACTCAGTAATGGTCGCTTTGTTTACCTTTTTTCTCTCGTCTCGTTGGCTTTACTTTACATCAGGTGGGCTTTTTTTCCGTGCGGAAATCCCCTCGGATACCCCCCTGCCGGAGCCAGAAGGGGAGGTTATGTCGGACTCGAACCGACTAAAACCGCACGCCGACTGTGTGTCGTGGTGCTAGGCCGGAGGTGAGGTTGCCATCGACATATCCCTCGCATCCCGGCTGACCCAGGGCCATCCCTTACGGTCCGGCCCTCCTCGGGAGGGAGGACAACGGTGTTCCCGAAACGCCCCCGGAATGGGGAGGCGCCGTGGCCTGCTTCTGCTGGGGCTCATGGGGGACACACATCAGGTGGGCTGCCACCTTATAGGTATAAAAATGAGTAGTACTATTCGCTTACCAGTAAGATATGCTACAGTATCAGGCGTGACATGGAACTTGTCCCTGTGTGTGGCGCTGGCGGCGGCCAGGGCCAGCAGCTTGATGAGCACGCGGCAGGTGCGGGACACCGTGGCGGCGGCGGGGTGGCGGTAGCCCTTGATGAAGTGCCCCACCAGCGCGAAGTGGAAATTGGAGCGGAAGCTGGCGGGGACAAAGTCTACGCTTATAATACGGTCTGAAGTTTATGCGAGTACTACTGATAGAAATAGAACCACTCAACAAAGTCAGTTCTTCTATTTGACAGCCTCTGTGGCGTGGCGGTAGTGCACGCGACTGCCACGCAGGAAGCGCGGGTTCGATCCCCGCTCAGTGCAAATATTTGTATGCATGAATATGGCTATTTGCATTGGTCTGGGTGTTTCTATGTATAATATGTATGTATTTACGAAAAAAATGTATATAAGTATGTTTATCCGTATTCTAGATTCCATAACACAAGCTATAAAAGCTTACCAGGGGTCTAGATAGCGTTGTGTAGAATGTTGTGGAATATTTATTTATAGCTTTTGCCCGCGGCTCCGCCCGCGTGGATGTCGGTTATCGCGACCAAACATAGCCTATGTCCTTTCTCATGGTCTAATCTACCCCTATACAAAATTTCATCAAAATCGCTTCAGTGGTTTAGGCGTGAAAGCAAACACACAGACAGACAGACAGAGTTACTTTCGCATTTATAATATTAGTATGGATATATATAAAAGAAAGTCCTGTTAGTTACACTATTTATAACTCAAGAACAGCTGTACCGATTTGGCTGAAAATTGGTGGGGATGTAGCTTAGAACCAGGAGACGGACATAGGATACTTTTGATCCCGTTGACCTTTATTTTATCCCGGGTGTAGGTTCCTGTGGGTCGCGGGCACGGGATCAGTATTTCCGTGACCCTGGTACATTTGCATGAAGTACCAGGCTCACAGAAACTTTAAGGAACTTTATCTGGATCGCGGGAACAGGAACAGTGTGGCGTATACCTTTCTATTCCGAACTCGACGCGGATGAAGTCGCGGGCAAAAGCTAGTTTTTTTAATAAAAGGACACTTAAATTTGACTTCACCTTGCCTGATGATAAGTTAAAGGCAACGTCTCGGAAAGATGGTCACTATTATAAACATGTACCATGTTAACAATGGTGGTACTCAGCTTGACGCTTAAAGACGACAGCCGCTCTTATAAGAGTCGTATAAGACAAATCAAAGGAGAAGGCGAAAACTGATCTCAAGCTTCAAGTAAATATTTCGGATGCTACCGAGGTCAACGTGAGTGAATGAAAGTGAACTTACCTCAATCCGACTGCATGGTCCAACTGCTTGAAGTGCCACTCGAGAGGCTCCCGAGTCTCCATCATCACTTGCTCCAAAGTCTAAAACCATTTGTGGAAGTTCCTTGATTAATAAATTACTGAATTAATTTAAATAAATCTTATACCTTTAAACGAGCAATTCTTGTATATATATATAATTGGAATCTCGAAATCGGCTCCAACGATTTTCATGAAATTTAGTATACTGGGTGTTTCGGGGGCGATAAATCGATCTAGCTAGGATTCATTTTTGGAAAATTTATATAAAAAAAAATACCATAACATAAACATAACATAAACTCACGCCTGTATTCCCCGAAGGGGTAGGCAGAGGTGCTAGCACCCATAAAAAAAATACCAAACCAGATATTAAATATTTATACACGTTTCGAAAGCAAAATCCAGATGATTTTGCTTTTAAAACCCAAATTCTTTTTATCCGAAACGACTATAAAATTACCGTGTATAAATATTTAATATCTGGTTTGACCGAGCTTTGCTCGGTATTTTTTTGGCGAAAGAACATTTAAAAAAAAATGTATGGGAATAATGTTCAGGTGAAAGGAAAAATGTATGGGGGTTTTTAAAAAAGTTTTATCTTTCGCCAAATTAATACTTCCAGATGATTTTGCTATCGAAACTGTGATCAAATTCTTTTTATCCGAAACGGCTATAAAAACGCCCAGTATATTAATTTCATTTTATTAATTGTTGAATCATTTTTTATGCTAACTTTAAAATTCGATAACATCGGGTACCTTACAGGGGGAATGCAATTCCAACTGTCGCCCTTAAAGACGGGTATAAAGTGAAGGGAAATTTGAAGTGATTCAGGTGTGGCTCAATAGCTCAGTTAGAAGAGCATTCCCTCTGTAAGGGAAAGGTCGTGGGTTCAAGTACCACTTGAGCATTTCATTTTTCGCGATGTTTTCGAATTCATTTAATTAAATTGATAATTTCATTTAGATAATTAAATTGATAGTATTGTTTAACTTGTATTAGTAAGCGAACATTGCATTATTAATATTTCCTGTAACCTCTCCAGTCAAGCTAAATAGTTTATGTTAGGAGAGGGCGACGCGTCGGTAATGCCAGGATTCGAACCCGGGATCTTTCGATCGTAAGACAATCGTTAATGACTGAATAGCTTACATTAAATTAAAGATTTCACTTAACTGGTTAAGCACTCCGTTATATTATCGGAACAATTCAAGGTCCCCCGACATGGCAACCGTTAAAGTTAAAAGGCAAACTCCATTTATTTTCAACTTTTTGGAGGTGTTTTTTGTGACGGAGGTTTTTTAAATTTTAAATTTAATTTTTATTTTATAGTTTTAAAAGTGATCTACTAGCGAAGCTCTTTCATTTGTTACCCATATTGAGGGAGTTATGAAGAAATATGTATTCTGACATGTTGTGGCGGCAGCCATCTTGGACCAATTTTTTTAAACATAGCTTGAGTGTTCTTACTCCCGACTAATATACCTTTCAAACAAAAAAAAACTACATCCAAATCGGTTCTACGGGTGCTACGATGCCACAGACAGACAGACACACACACACAGACACGTCAAACTTATAACACCCCGTCGTTTTTGCGTCGGGGGTTAAAAATTAACAATTTCAATTAAATAGATAATTCTTTTTTTTTTAAATATTAGCACCAAAGTTACTAATATTCTCTCTAACTCCCCCAACTAAGCTAAATTGCTAGTGCTCGGAGTGGGTTTACGTCGGTAGTGTAATGGCCAGGATTCGAACCCGTGACCTCTCGATCGTAAGGCCGACTCCTAAACCACTAAGCTACCGACGCTTATCTTCGTACATTCCCGACTTCATTACCGACTTCACTTAATTAATAGTCCGGTCAAATTAGACCAAAAGTAAGAGTAAAGTTACCTAAATTCCCACCAAGCTGAAAATCGGTAAGATTGTTTAAAATATCATTAAAAACAAAATTTGAAAGTTCCCCATCATTCCCGTGTAAGGAAAAAAAAATCAAGGTCAAAGGTAAAAAAAATGAGTTTTTCGCGATTTTCAGCAAAATGGTACGTTTATCATAAAAGTACTTCAGACAAAAATTGTAGATTATAAAATTATCTATAAAAAATGTATCTACAGTTTTTTCCTACGAGCGACCGTTTCTGAGATATACCGATTCAAAAAGTTATGATGGAATGATGGGGAACTTTCAGGTATTGTTTATAATTATGTTTTGAACAATTTTCTCTCTCTCACTCGAACGAACTCATTTTCAGCTTGGTGGGAATTTATGTAACTATGAATGTCTAAATTGACTGGGCTATAAATGTTGTAGCTAATTTACTTTTAAAATATTCTGGACCTGTTATTTTCTCCTATTGAATTCTCGTAAAAGTCTTTGATCACTAACCTTGAGTTGGAAATGTCCTTGAGACTCCAGCGTGTGAAGGTTTTGCTCCATGAAGGCAAGTCCAGCGGCGTATAATGTTGGTTCATCCAATTGTAAGACTGATAGGGCTACCCAGAAGAGAGCCTTGTGGATTGGTGAAGCCTGGACAAAATATTACAGTATTAAATACAGGGAGATTTTTTTGGTATATATACAAATACAAGGTGATTAAAAAAAAGAAAAAAAGGTGCGGTAGCCTAGTGGTATGGCTCTGCTGAGACGAGGTCTCGGGTTCGGGCGTGAGTTTATGTTAAGTTATGTTTATCATTAGTCAAAATTACCATATGCCAAAATATTTTATGGTTCTTCTTTATGCAAATATATAGTGAACCTCTAAGATCCCATTACGAATACCCTTAGGTATTTGTTGTTTTGAATTGAATTTGATTTAACTATGATTGTACAAGCTACGCTCGACATAATTGCAAAACCATGTAAATGCACACATCATAATTTTTGTTAACTTCAAAGTTATAATTATTTTTGCAATTAAGGTATCTGCGGTAGCCTAGTGGCATGGGTAATGGACTGCTGAGACGAGGTCTCGGGTTCGATCCCAGGTTTACCATGGCACACACCAATAGCTTTTCGATGTTTTTCGAAGTTATGTGTGTATTTATAGCAGGTTTATAAGTGCCCGGTTAGTGGCAATAGGCTCGGCGAAATGTGGGTGCTAGCACCTCTGCTTACCCTTTCGGGGAATACAGGCGTGAGTTTATGTTATGTTATGTGATTTTATAGTCGTTTCGGAGAAAATGAATTTGGGAACAGTTTCGATAGCAAAATCATTTGGAAGTATTAATTTGGTGAAAGAAAAAAAAATTTACAACCCCCATACATTTTTCCTTTCACCTGAACATTATTCCCATACATTATTTAAAAAAAAATGTTTCTTTCGCCAATGTAATACTTCCAGATGATTCCTGTATGTAATCAATATGTATTCCAAAAATGTTTCGGCACAATGAATTTCGCATAATTTTTTTGCACTGTGTAATAGTTATATTTAGGTAAGATTAGGTTAGTATGCTTAATTTGTTGTGGATAAAAAAAATATGCATAAATATCATTAGTCTATATTACCATATGCCAAAATATTTTATGGTTACTTTTTATGCAATTGGATAGTGTAGCGTTTGTAATAGGTTCTTAAAAAACTCCGGAGTTTTTTAAGAACCACCTATACTATAAATAGCCCTCCCCAGCTGGCAAGAGAGCAAATGTGGAGCAACAAACACCCAGCTCCGGCTGGTTTCATAAGACCCAAAGAAAACCTGCCTCCTGGACACCATCTCCCGTGGCCAACTTGGAAATCATTTAATCGCCTACGGATCCAAGTTGGCCGCTATAAGGCAAATTTGGCAAAATGGGGTTATATAGATCAGTCACAAGCACCCTGCGACTGCGGGGCCCCATCCCAGTCCATGCCACACTTGCTCTCTTGCCCACTGTGTCCTTCCACCTGTACCATCGCAGACCTGTGCAGGGCAACAGACAATGCTGTGGCTGTGGCCAAGTATTGGGCCGACAAAATTTAAGAAACTAATGAGCCATTGACACGAAGAAGAAGAAAAAGAATAGGTACGGTACGCATACTATGTATGTTCATCAGTATTGATCGGGTACAACTGGGGTGTGTTTCTTATACGGTACACATATGTCCTCAATATGGTACACAAATCTCTTAAGGTGAACGTAGACTTGGCCGCACCGCACGTACCGCAGTGGCCGCCGTCATCGATTTTGTTAATGGCCTCGCACCGTCCGAACCGCTGTCACCGCTGTCGTTCCCGTCGCGGCACGCAACACTGAATTTTTTTCATTCAGTTTCCAATTTAGATCAAGAGTGGATATGGTTTACAGTATGGCTCTTGACGAACAATTTGTTATCAGTTGTTTATTATTCGAGGAAGAAGACAATGAAATACTCCGCGGAGTCCGATGCGCGCAGACCGACGATGTTGGTGACGTCATCAGCTGCGGCTTGGGGAATTCGGCCGCGGCTAGGTATGCGAGATTGCATAAAACTTCACAGAATTTCGAATACGGGTATTGCGGTGCGTGCGGTGCGGCCAAGTCTGCGTTCACCTTTATAAGGTACACTTACCGGGTACAATAGAGGCTGCAATCTCGTCAAGGACATGATGAGTGCTTCTAGTAAAGCCAGATCATTTAATGATTCCAAAGCCTTCACAAGTATCCTTAATAATTGCTTCATGTCATCATCCGTGACGTTTTTACCTGAAATAATTATATTTGTGATAATATTTTTTAAGATTAGTTGGTAACTTAATGGTTAAGGAGTTGGCATTATACATATACTAGCTTTTGCCCGCGGCTTCGCCCGCGTGAATGTCGGTTATCGCGATAAAACATTTCTCAAAAGACGTAGGTGTGCAAAGTTTCACGCTTCTAACTTTGAAAATGACGAACTTTCCATACACATTTTTATCACCTATTTTACCCTCTTAGTAGTTAAATTGTGAAAAACGCTGATACACATGTTCATTTATTTCTTACTAGCTTTTGCCCGCGGCTTCACCCGCGTGGATGTCGGTTATCGCAACCAAACATAGCCTATGTCCTTTCTCATGGTCTAATCTACCCCTATACCAAATTTCATCAAAATCGGTTCTGTGGTTTAACCGTGAAAGCGTAACATACAGACAGACGTCTTTCTGTCTGTGATTCAAGAGGAAGGTTTATATGTATAATACATGCTTAATATAGTAGAGGGTGCAACGAAGGGCGGTACGAAGTTTGCCGGATTAGCTAGTACCGAATAAAAAACTCTCTCTAGGTCTAATCTTTTACAAATATTTTTTAACAAAATGAGTATTCTTCTATTTCGAGTCAAATCCATAATCAATAGCACGAATAAGAGGCAGTTGGGTGCGAAGCTTGCATGCAAATAACCTCCTTTCCAGACCATACATATACTATAAACAAATGCTATTCCTAAAAGACGTAATTACCATTTCTGACAATCAAGACGATTATCACACCAGAAAAGAAGCAAATATAACAGTAAAAGAAGTGAAGGAAGAAGAAGAAAGTGAATTTGAAAGCAAAGAAGTGAAGGAAGAAGTAGAAAGTGACTTTGAAAGCGAAGAATTGAAGAAAGAAGTAGAAAGTGAATTTGAAAGCGAAGAAGATAATTTAGAAGCACAATCGTATTCATCGTTTGACGAAGAAGAGTCGCGAGATTCTAGCAGAAAACGTAAAAGAAATACTATAGAAGAAGTAGATGTACTTAATACTAATGTAGATGAGTTAGATACTAAAAGAGGAATACTAGATACTGACGAAAGAAGAATAGCTTGTTCAGATAGAAGAATGTCGAGTATTCAGAGTAATGAAGAAGACAGACATATGTTATTCTTTGACTGTTGCCATCTCTTGCTTTGTTGGATGACGATCAGACGTTAGATTTCCAATCAGGGGTTATTAGTATTTTGCAGAATATTAAAAAGAAAAGGTAGGAAACAGGTTTCTACCACGTACTTGTAAGTTTCTACCAAATTCTTGAAAATAGATTTTAGTAGAAACCTATTTTTTAGCATCTCTTCAACTATACAATATGGTAGAAACTTTGTGTCATACATAAGGTATAGTTACCAATAAACCTAAAAGAAAAAGAAAGAGAAGTGATAAAATATTTTTATTTTGCACAGACCAAAAGGTGAACTGGTGAACCAAAGTGAAAAACTTCACACATATCCACTAACTGATCAATCAATATTCGTCTGTATTGAAAATTTTACAACGCTATCCAGACCCATGGTAAGCTTTTATAGCTTGTGTTATGGAATCTAGAATGCGGATAAACATACTTATATACTTTTTTTTTTGTAAATACATACATATTATACATAAAAATACCCAGACCAATGCAAATAGCCATATTCATGCATACAAATATTTGCACTGAGCGGGAATCGAACCCGCGCCTCCTGCGTGGCAGTCGCGTACACCACAGAGGTTGGTGGAGAAGTCTAACTGGGTATAAAATTAAGTAAATAAATAAATAAATATTCCACAACATTATAAACAACGCTATCTAGACCCATGGTAAGCTTAATTAGCTTGTGTTATGGAATGCAGCTAAACATTTAGATACTTTTTTTTTGTAAATACATACATATTATACATAGAAACACCCAGACCAATGCAAATAGCCATATTCATACATACAAATATTTGCACTGAGCGGAAATCGAACCCGCGCCTCCTGCGTAGCAGTCGCGTTCACTACCACCACGCCACGGAGGCTGTCACGGACACGGAGTATTTATGTATTTACAACAAAAAAAGTATCTAAGTATGTTTATCCGCATTCTAGATTTCATAATAAAAGCTAGTTAAGCTATGCTTACCGTGGGTCTAGATAGCGTTGTATGGAATGTTGTGGAATATTTATTTATTTATTCATATAAATATTAATCTTACTCTGTGTATTTTATTTATTTCTTTTTTTATTTATTTATTTCTTTTCGGAAAACTTACAGCTAATACAGGAACATAATATAGGTAAGTAAATAGTAAGAGAAGGCCACTTAAAAGTTTTCACATATAAACAAGACAATGAGTATTAAATACTAGTAAACAGCAACAAGAAATAAGCTAAATATACATAGAATACATACACTCATAATACATAACACAACAATTTTAAACAAAAGCAAATAAAGAAAAATATAATATAAGAGAAAGTCCAGGTGCAAGTGAACACCTCAGCATTTAGATCAAAGCATCTCCAAATCCCACACTCTCCAATCTCTTTTATTACGTATACAGTTAACATCCGAAAGATATTGATGAACAAAGTGCTCAAAATGATCTTAATACCTTAGTGTTCCTTCCTTCCTTCCTGAGATACAGGATTACCTAGTTCGGGAGTCAGGGCTTATCCAACCACTGTACTTCCTTAATTGTGTATAGATAACAATACGAGTATCATAAGTGTTTGTTAAAAGGTTTAATGGAATCAATAAACGATTTTTATTATTATTTATTATTTCCTGTTTACAGATTTTTCTGATATTTGGTACACACTTTTAGTTCGACAATAATCCATACTAATATTATAAATGCGCAAGTAACTCTGTCTGTCTGTATGTATGTATGTTACGCTTTCACGCCTAAACCGCTGAACCGATTGAAATTTGGTATAGGGGTAGATTAGACCATGAGAAAGGACATAGGCTATGTTTGGTCGCGACAACCGACATCCACGCGGGCGGAGCCGCGGGCAAAAGCTAGTACAACATAAATCAATTAAACAGTTTGATTTGCTTTTAATACTTCAGTTTTAAGATTATTTTGAGACTTTGTGTTTCAAGATATTTCTGACACTGACTGTATCTACGTCTATCGATATAATATAACACAGGAACTTACTGATACATCCGAAGACTATCAACGCTCGCGGCTGCAGCGCGGGGTTGAAACAGAACGCGAAGCTCTTTGCTAGTGATGTCCTGTCAAATATCACATACATATTATAGTCTAAGATCCCATGAGGAATACCCTTAGGTATCTGTTATTCGACTGTGATTTTAATTGAATTTGAATTTACTATGACCAAATTTACTATGACCAAATTTTCTTCATCTTAGCGTTAATCCTAGTCCCATCTGAAGCTTTCAACTTTGAGTCTGGGGTCCGCTTTTACCAGTATAACTGCGGATTTGGCTGAACTTCGTTATTTTTCGTGAAGCAACTACTATCTGATTAGCTGTCAAATATGTAAAGTAAAGCCAACGAGAAAAAGGTGTCCTTGTCGCACATATCACACGTACGCGACAATGGCCGAGCGACAGCTGTCGTTGCGTGTTTCGTAGTACAGGAAATCTGTCAGCACAGCGGTTCTAAACTGTCAGATCCGCTATATTATGAGCAATTTCATTCCTGTCTGGAACGCCCTTGAAGTGATACGTAATCATTTTCAAATTAAAAAGTTTAGTACCCCTGAAACATTGTTTACCTTTTTTCTCTCGCTTCGTTCTGGGTCAAAATGTCCAATTCTCAAAATGTCCAACGGTGTCAAAATGTCCAAATCCCAAAATTTCCAATTCTCAAAATGTCCAATTCTCAGAATTACTAGTCGTTATATACTCACCAAGTCTGCAACCAATCACAATCCGGTATATCCCGCATACAAGCTTCCATGATCTCCAATAGCGCGTCAGCTATGATCTCTAACGACTGCAGGGGGAGCCTCTCGCGGTCGGACTGGGACGGGTTGGCGCAGCTGGCCACGGCGCCGGCTGCTCCGCCCGGCCCGGCCACTGCGGCCATCCCCGGCACCCCTAGGGAGCATCCTGCGGCGAGGTGTTGTAGGCTATCGCTGCAGGAGCCTGATAGGTGTTCTGGGCAGCGGGCGTAACTGGGTGACAAATGATTTCAATATAGTTTTATAAGTAGGGTATATTTTTAGGGATCCGTAGCCAAATGGCAAAAAATGGAACCCTTATAGATTCATCATGTCTGTCTGTCCGTCCGTATGTCACAGCCACTTTTCTCAGAAACTATAAGGCCTATTCTGTTGAAACTTGGTGAGTAAATGTATTATGTGAACCGTATTAAGAATTTCACACAAAAATAGAAAAAAAGGAATAAATTTTGGGATCCCCATACTTATAAAAAAATTTTTCATCAAACATACTACTATACGTGTGGGGTATCTATAGATAGGTCTTCAAAAATCGACACCAACAATTTATACTACGCTAACTCGATTTTTAGGTAAATTCGTTTTTTTATGCCAAAGTTCTTAAAATGTGCTATTTTATATGTAAAAAAAAAATCATGCAGAAATACACAAAAATAACGAAGTTACAAATTTTATAAAACGCTAAGTATAGGTATTTTATGAAACCGCTCGATTTATATTACGCTAACTAATAATATCGGTGTGTACGCGGGCAGGGGACGCACCGCTTGTTTGTTTACATTAGTCTAACGCTACTTGGCGCTTTGTTAGATGGAAATGCGCGGTTTAAATACTTTATTAGTGTAATGATAAATAATAGAGTTATATTTACAAGTTAATCGATATATTAATAGTGTTGGTGTGTTATTACAAACATGTCACGAAAACGAGCTAAATATTTAGTGGAATTAACCAAAAAGGAGGAATATTCATTGAGGAGTGTTCATGAAAATGATGAGTTTCCACTTTATACTGACGAAAGAGGTAAGTTTAATGTGATATCAAATATTATAATGTATAATAACGTATATAAATATGGTTAAAAATTATTTACTACATGTTTTTGAAAGTTTGAGCCATTTTGCTCAAAGTCCGTATAACACTACGCTAACATGTACTTAGCGTAGTATAACGCGTTCGAGTTTACATTTTTGTTTGGTAATGCACAAGTTAGCGGATCATATGTGTGAATAAAAGCGCTTATAGAACTATATTATATACTTTATTTACAGTTGCTTGACATTTTATACGTAATTATAAGTACCTGCGTGCTTTATTATAATAATAATGAATTGCATTACTACTGTTATAGAATCGTCACCATTACCTGCCGAAGTTGATAAACCAGAATTCATGGCTTTGTTTAATCACATCATGGTTGATGAGCCTATTCAAGAGCAAAATTGATCTGCAAGCCGAGATATAATCACTTCCGAAAACGATGTATTATTAAAATATATAAATTTAAACGATTTGAGGGCGCCTAATACTCCACTTAATATTTGTTCACCAAAGGTATTGACTTGTATTCGAAACGCTTCTCCCATGACATTAACTCCACCTAGTATCGAACCTTTGTTTTCAGTCGTCACTAATGATCATTCTGACAGCATAGATAATACCCCCGTACCATCACCCTATTGTGACTTTTGGGCAACTTCACAAAATTTAAACGATACTTTGATGCCGACTTCTTGCCAAGATACCGAAAATACAACTCTCACACCTGAATTCGGTATATCTGCTCAAGAAGATTTCTTAGCCGAAATGGATAACGGTCTCATCAATAACACGGATTCAGTATCGGCAATATCTACTCCCTGTAACTCTATTTTCTCACCGGCAACGTGCAATGATAGTGACTATTCAGCCGTATCGACTCCAAAAAATAATAAACGTAGATCTAAAAAGAGAACTGATGTGGGTCTCAAACGTCTAAAGCTTGAAGATGAGTGGATAGTTAGGAAGAGAAAACGTCTGTGTAATAAAGGATTGGAGTATACTACGTCAAAAGGGAAAACTAAAGTTGCAAGAAGCATGAAAGCCAGCTGTATCAATTATTGTCGTTTGCAATGCTATAATAAAATAAGTCAAGAAGTTCGTATTGACTTGTTTGATAAGTTCTGGGGTACTGGTAATCATACAAAACAATGGCAAATCATCGCCAAGTATGTCATACAAAAAAATAAAAAGACTGCCACTAATGTTGAAAACGAATCAAGTCGTCGATCACACACTTTACATTATCATCTTCCCATAAATTCCGACGATGGCATCATATTACAAAAAGTTTGCAAAGCAATGTTTTTAAACACCTTCAATATTAGTAAAGATTTTGTTTACACTGCAATACGAAAAACATAATGAACAATGATTTTACTAATGTTACTGATGACAGAGGCCGCCTTATAAATCATAAATATATCACTTCAAATGAAATGAAGCAAAATGTCATAGATCACGTTAATTCTTTCACCCCTGTTGAGTCTCACTATGTTAGAAAACGTTCGAATAAAAAATATTTAGATCCTTCTTTATCTTTTTCAAAAATGTTTAAGCTGTATGTTGATTGGTGTACCGATAATAATTATAATGTTAGAGTCCAAACTGTAAGACAGTATAGAGATATTGTCAATAGTAATTTAAAGATAGGCTTTGATTTACCAAAAAAAGACCAATGCGACCTCTGTCATCAGTACAAAAATACATCAAACCCTACAGATGAATTCAATGAAAAATTTGCTAAACATCAAACAGAAAAAGAAATTTCACGTAAATTAAAATTAGAATGTAAACTATTAGCGATCTCTAATAATGAAGTAGCCTGTGTTGAATTCGATTTTCAAAAAGTGTTATGTGCACCGCATGGTAATACAAGTGTTTATTATTATAGACGTAAGCTCAATGTATTTAATTTTACAATTTGTAATATGGCATCCAAAGAAGCATTTTGTTATATGTGGGATGAGCAAACGGCTAAGAGAGGCGCTAATGAAGTGGCTAGTTGCTATGACTTTTTAAATAAATTAGCTTCTAAGGGAATTCACGAAGTCAACCTATGGTCGGACAACTGTGGGGGACAATATCGTAACCGTATTGTTTACTATATGTATTTATTAGCTAGTAAAATGTTTGAAATAAAGATTAGCCACCATTTCATGGAAAAGGGCCATACTCAAAATGAGGGCGATTCAGTCCATGCTTTGATAGAAAAGACTGCAAGAGGTAGAGATATATATTCGCCAGATGAATGGTATTCACTAATACGATGGGCTAAGGTCAATGGGAATCCTTATAATGTTGTTGAGGTAAATGAAAACATGATGTTTGATTCAAAAAAACTTGGACTAAAAATTTAAATAGCGAAAAAATTATGTGGAACAAAATAAAAAAAATTGAAGTGTCTCCTGATAATTACGGGTTGTTGGCTTATAAGTATAGTTTAGCTGATAACGAAAGCAATCAATAATTGCAATGTTTTAAAAAGACTTCTACTCGACTCTCCCACTTGGAGCCTTTTCCCGAAAAAGCGTACAAAAGCTTACTCAAAATTAATGTAGCAAAATACAAAGATTTAAAATATTACTGTGATAACAATATTATTCCCGAAAAGTACCACACATTCTATAGGAATATACTTACGACTGAAAATGACGAGGAGAATATAAGTGTGTATTGTTAAATTATGTTATTTACGAGTATACGAGAATAGAAGTTTTTAAAAGTTTTTTAGTTATGTGCAATTTGTGATTTAAATATACCTAATATTACTTCATCGAGCTGTGATGTGATTGATCTGATCTCATATTATTGTTAATTAATAAGTAAATAAAAATAATAAACATTTAAGCTAGTGATTATTGTGCCATTTTTGTTAAAACAATTTTGATAGAAATTTTAATAAACAGTGAAGTTGATTACTATGCTATTTTTGTTTTAATTTTAATATTTATCTACAAAAAAACAGTGCTATCTACTGAATTTCACGGATAGTTTATAAATTTTAACATTATAACACCGCGTTGAAATTTATAAATTATAAAATTAAATCTAAATTTTTAAACTTCTTCATAATTTGATTCTAGAAAATAATTATAATACGCTAACTTGCGGTTCAGGTGAATGTATAGTACGCTATATATAAATTAGCGGTTTTTAATACCATGTGCGCAAGTATCGCGTTTACCGTTTAAATAAAGCTAACTTTAATTACTTGGTATTTAGCAAATAAATTTATAATAATATACTTGATTAATAAACATACAAACTTAAAATTACAATTAATGCATAATATATTATAGAGTAACTATTGTAATGCAATAAAAATGACACTTGTTAGTATTGTGCTCGCCCGTAGTACACTACGCTAACGCTAGTTAGACGTGTATAGTGCGTACAATATTATTCAAGAATTACGGGTATATACAGCTAACTTGCGCTAAATAAAAAACTATGAATAATTAAGAAAAAATAAATATAAGGAATTACTATAAATAAATCAAATATGAATTGTGCCAAATTACAAACCAATATCTTTATTAATATAAAAGTTATCACGATTTTCCTTTCTTGAGCGTCTCCTGTAAAGTACACTTTTACGAGTTAGCTTAGTATAAATTGCTGGTGTCGAAATGCTATTGAGTTTCTAATATATTTTTTTTCTAAACTGAATAGATTGTGCGAGAAACACTTTCAAAGTGGAGAAATGTGTCCGTCCCAAATAATCCTACGACCCAGATAAAGTTCCTTAAAGTTTTGTGAAGAAATACTGATCCCGTGACCGCGACCCACAGATACCTATACCTGGGATAAAATAAAGGTCGAACGCGATGAAAAGTAAACTATGTCCATCTCCTGACTCTAAGCTACATCAACCAAATCGGTACAGCCGTTCTCGAGTTATAAATAGTGTAACTAGCGCGACTTTCTTTTATATATAAATATATAGAAATGGATAATATGAACAGTACCAACTCACCAATCGTTACTGTGCCTGTTGCAAGTGCTCCTGAAGGCAGTCACTGCAGCCGACTTGACCTTCGAGATGCCGAACATCTGGTAGAACTTCGGGAGAGCGAACTCGTCCAGAGACAGCCTCAGAACGCGTTGGGTGTCCTCTAAAATATACCAGTAGGTCAGTATATCAGTTAAATCGATCATTCGGTGTACGACAGATTCGTGGATTGGACAAATTCTGGAACTGGACGGATCGGAGAAAATGCACTAAAGCCAACGAGAGAAAAAAAAGGTAAAGAAAGTTTCAGCGGTTAAATTGCTAATAAGATGACGGTTCTGACAGTTTAGAACCGCTGTGCTGACAGCTTTCCTGTACTACGAAACACGCAAAGACAGCTGTCGCTCGGCCATTGTCGCGTACGTGTGACATGTGCGACAAGGACAGAGAAAATAATCACTAGTTATAGCGACATAACTCAGTACTGGTCGCTTTGTTTGCTTTTTTTCTCTCGTCTCGTTGGCTTTACTTTAAAAAATATTAGCGTAGGTATTTCTGAGGGTTTCAAATTGAGTCACATACACTTCTTTTAACTCTTATTTTTTGTTTTCCTATACATTTGTGTTCATAATAATCACTTTTCATAATTCTTTTAATATAACACAATCGTTTACGTCATAAAGAAATTGATATGTAGTGAGCTATGTCGACAGAGCCCTGCTTTACGGGGCTTCTATTTCTTTGTACATTATCACACCGGTGGTATCCAAGCTAGTACACCTGCTGAATAAATATAATACATGGAAAAGGCTATAGAGCAGGCATGTCGTTCGAAGTTGGAGTTAGTCGTTAGTTCCTATTTTCGAAAATCCAGTTTATTTTAGCCTCTTTTGCTGACCAACCTTAAGAAGAAAACCTAAGGCTAGTCCGCGGTTTAACCATCTAACAGATAAGGTTATCTTGGGCCAAAATAATGTTAATGAAGCACCATATCACAGAAACTAACACAGTAGTCAAGTTCGAAATACATCGGGAAAAAGAAGCGCTCAAGTGGGACTTGAACCCACGACCTTTCTCTTACAGGGGGATGGTTAAAAATCATTCATTGGTTCCAACAGTTCGTAAGAAAGTTGGTAGATGGCTCCACCGTCACCCTTAAAGACGGATATAAAGAGAATGTAAATTTGAAGTGATTCAGCTGTGGCTCAATAGCTCAGTTGGAAAAGCATTCCCTAAGGGAAAGGTTGTGGATTCAAGTCCCACTTGAGCGCTTCTTTTTCCCGATGTATTTCGAATGAAATTGAATTTTTTGATTCTTTTTTTTTTATTGTGCGCAAAGACCCCACGGAGCCGGTGGAGGCGGTTATGTCGGACTCGAACCGACTAAAACGCACGCCGTCTTGGGTCCTTGGTTGCCGGAGGTGAGATTGCCGAAAGCATATCTCTCGCACCCCGGCAGACTTGATTCTTTCTTTGATTCAAATCAAATAGAAGTTGTAAGCACTCACCAGAGAAGCTAGGCGTGGTACAAGTGCACAGTGAGTGTATGATGTTGATGACGAGGCCGTGCGTGGCGGCGCGCATGGACACCGTGCCGGAGCACACGAGGAACGTCACCGTGTGGAACAGGTACGGCAGGTGGCGCGCCACGTCCAGGCAGTTGTTGAACGACAACATCAGCTGGGGGGAACGTGGACATTGTAACTATCGAGTTCTGAGGTATAGAACAATGTTGAACTTCATTTATTTAAAAACAAAACATTTTTTTTTAAATATTAGAACCAAAGTTACTAATATTCCCTCTAACCCCTCGCAAATAAGCTAAAATGCTTGTGCTAGGAGTGGGTTCACGTCGGTAGTGTCATGGCCAGGATCGATCCCGGGACCTCTCGATCGTAGGTAGGTAGGTTAGTGGTTAAGGAGTAGGCCTTTTTTTATCGTGCGAAAAATCCCCACGCATACCACCCCCACGGAACCAGTGGAGGTGGTTATGTCGGACTCGAACCGACTAAAACGCACACCGTCTTGGGTCTTTGGTTGCCGGAGGTCAGATTGCCGAAAGTATATCTCTCGCACCCCGGCAGACCCAGGACGATCTCTTTCGAAGTGGCCCCCTTCGGGTGGTGGGGACCATAGTGTCCATCTAGCCCCGGGTACGGAGAGGCGCACTTTGCGCCGAAGGAGTAGGCCTTACGATCCGTAGGCCACGGTAACCACATCCCATAAGGTGATTGGTTTGTATGCTTGTCTGGCACTATTTTTTTTCTCGTGCGCAATATCACCACGGATATCCCGGCGGGATTTATGTTGGACTCGAATCAACTAAAACGCACGCTGTCTGTAGGTCGTATGTTACCGGAGGTGAGATTGTCTGAGACATATCTCTCGAACTCCGGCCGACCCAGGAGACATCTCTTTTGAGGTGGTCCTCTTCGGGTATGGGGACCACGGTGTTCCTATCTGCTTGTATGCTTACCAGATATCTCGCCAAGATAGCGATGTCATCCCACATCATATGTTGCTCCAGCATCGCCGTTGGGGAATGGCACGTCTTGTCCACCACCTACAATAATTTGAGACAGTTAATAACACATACTGGTACAATTATTTTACATTAATGATTTTAAAATATTATGTGAAAATAGAGAAAAGTGGGCCCCTAAAGATCTTTATCAATTCCTCTACCGAATACAGAGAACACTGAAGTCAGAATTCACCAGCAAAATTAATTGATTCCAAGGTTAATAGAGGGAAATACATATAGCTTTTGTCTGCAAAGTTTATAATTTGTCATTAAGGCCCGTATTCTAGAATGACACTCAATCTGAAGCTCGATTTGTCTGGGGACAGATTGTATAGGCCATTTGTCAAACTATCATCATGTCATCAGATAAATCGTGATTCAGGCTGAGTGTCATTCCAGAATACGGACCTAAATGTTGGAACTAAAAATCTGCCACCAAATATGGCAGATTTGCCGCCAAATATATCGGCTATTGTCCACAGAATAAGGCATTGCAAGCCGCAACACGGATAGATTCGTGCATTACCATAGAAATGACGGATGTCCCAAGAGAGTAGATTTTGGCGGCAAATCTACTATTTTGCGGACAAATCCTATTATTTTTGTGATAGATAAATCACATTCACACCCATATATTTATATTCTTATCAAATGTTTAATACTAAAATATAATCTAGAATATATAAGCATAATCTAAAAACATTTAAGGAATATGGAAATTCGGATTTTTACGGCCAATTCATGTTTTTTTAACGAACACAAAAAGAAAGCAAATTAAATAAAAAAACAAATTCTACTCATAATAAAAAAAAAAACTCAGTGAACGAAAATATTTCAAACAGTGCACCCGAGTACCCAAGTGGAATGTGGTAGCATTATTTAGTGGATTATGGTAGCTTTATTTAGTGGGTAATAGTAGCTTTAATTATTGAAATACGGTAGATTTGGTGCCTGAAACTATCTAAACGCCTTTTGGCTCTATTATCTATGACTAACTGCCGCATGGAATTTTGATGCCGTTCCTGCCACCCTTGGGAATCTATTACAGGAAATAAAGATAGCCAATTTGTTTTTGTAGACCATCTTCCATACTTATATTATAAATACGAAAGTAACTCTGTCTGTCTGTCTGTCTGTACGGTATTCTTTCACACCTAAGCCACTTTAAATTTCGTATAGTGGTAGATTAGACCTTGAGAAAGGACATAGGTTATGTTTGGTCGAAATAACCAACATCGACGCGAGCGGAGCCACGGGCAAAAGCTAGTAGTCTATATCTGTACCGAATTGTATAGTATGTATGTATTTACAAAAAAAAAAGTATCTAAGTATGTTTATGCGCATTCTAGATTCCATAACACTAGCTAGTTAAGCTATGCTTACCATGGGTCTAGATAGCGTTGTGTGGAATGTTGTGGAATATTAAAAAAATAAATTGAAGCCAGATCCAGACTTATGTTTGCGTATGGGTGAGTCACAAATTTCCAAACATATTCACAAACTGTCATATTTACTATATTTGTAGGTTTATAATTTTGTCAGCTCGTTATTGTAAAATATGACATTGACGAAATTTTGGTGGACAATCCACATAAGTTAAAACCATCTTAGCATAGTTCCCGATTGCATCCGTGGTTTTTATATCGGACCCCGGGTTCTGCATATTCCTTCTCCTGCATTTGATTCGGATTTCTGACCTTTCAACCCTAAGAAGAAACTCTGCGTCGAAGGAGGTTTCATTTCAAGTTATTGTACATGGAAATATATCATATAAATGGTTAAACAAAGGCCCGCATGCAGTGTAGTATATCTGAAGACTGTGTAAAAAGGCCGATTGCCATATCAATGCTGTGCGGCATGCCTAAATGCCATATAAGCACAATATATTAATGCTACGATTGCATTAGAGCATAAAACATAAAATATAAAAAATAAAATAAAGTATAAAAAATAAAAACATGTACAAACTCACTGTGGCCGGGGTAACGGGACCCAGGATATTATTGGGCAGTTTGGATAGGGCCTGTGGGGAGAACAACACTGATCAAACACAGAGATAGTACGTACAGAATGGTATTTTATGGACTTTAGTAGAAAAAAAAACTACCATTTTGTATGTTACATGGTAGTTTTTTTGTTATTTTGCATTTCGCAACTATTAAATTCCTAGAAATTTAACTAAACCAGGAAAAGTCAATTTATGAAATATGAATTTGCTCGATATGTTTTAAACAAACAATTATTTTTCTGTTGACTCCAAAACTGAAAATCTAGCGACAGGAGTTAAGCGCCAGCAGTTTATTGGCTAAAGCGTCAGCCTTACGATCAAGAGATCCTGGGTTCGAATCCTGGCCATTACACTCCTCTCACAGAAATTTTGCCTAGTTAGAAGGGTTAGTTAGAATACTAGTAATTTCACTTAGTAATATTCTTTAAAAAACATCCTGGTACAGTCGTATCCTATTCCAACAATCATATTATAGACACCATCCTTCTAAAGCCAATAAAATACAAATTCACATAAATATAGCTTACATGCAATAGAAACTAATAGAAAAATAGTGAGAATAGTGAGATTTTATCGGTTGGATTGCGACATGGCCACTTCACCGTTGGGGTATCTACACGTAAAAAAAGGCATAAGATGTTTATTTTTAGTTTAGATTGGCGTGTTGGTTCCCTGTGGAGTCTTCTTCTTCTTCGTGTCAATCTCTTAAATTATGTCGGCCCAATACCTGGCCACGGCCACAGCATTGTCTGTTGCCCTGTACAGGTCTGCGATGGTACAGGTGGAAGGACACAGTGGGCAAGAGAGCAAGTGTGGCATGGACTGGGATGGGGCCCCGCAGTCGCAGGGTGCTTGTGACTGTTCTATATAACCCCATTTTGCCAAATTTGCCTTATAGCGGCCAACTTGGGCCCGTAGGCGATTTAATGATTTCCAAGTTGGCCACGGGAGATGGTGTCCAGGAGGCAGGTTTTCTTTGGGTCTTATGAAACCAGCCGGAGCTGGGTGTTTGTTGCTCCACATTTGCTCTCCTGCCAGCTGGGGAGGGCTATTTGTAGTGTAGGTGGTTAAAAACTCCGGCGGCTTTTTAAACGGACGGGGGGGATTACGTAGTTGTGAAGTGGGTGTCAGGGATCTGTGTGTTGTTTTTGTTTCTCCACTGCACAAGCTACGTATCGTCGGACATCTGTGAGCATCAAGATGGCGGGATCAAGCCCCAAATTTAAAATTTAGCACATTGAAGTGTTTGTACTACATATGTACCAGTGGCGAAGGGTGGATTTTTTTAAAAGGGAAGCCGAACGTAAGAAAAAACCTTACCATGGCCGATTGTAATGTGTAGGTCCTTACTTTGTGTACTCCTTTCAAAAGCTGTGACTGAATGGCTCGAGGCTTAGGTCCAAATGGTTGAGGAAATTTCAACCCACATTTACTATACGTGTAAGCACTGATGATTATTATAACAGTGTCTTTCAAGTGTAATGAAAGTGGCTTTAAAAAAATAAGACTTAAGCAGTTCGACTACCACTAACGTCGTAAAATCCTAGAAATCGTTCTTCAATGCCAGTTTCAGTTAAATATATAAATATTACAGTTAGTTGCTCCCTATGGCTTACGTCAGGTGTTTCGTCAATCATAACCGATACAAATTGAGCTTTATCTATCTCTAATCTAATAGGTACGATCTCTTAAAACGGATGCAACGCTATGTATTAAATCGTTTTGAATGTCGCTAGAAAGACCAGAAAATACGGGATTTTGCATTGAAGAACATTGTTCTAATTGTGAGTCCATTACTGAATCGTATTTACTTAAATATAATAAGGTTTCGATATAATTCCCGCGGTTATCAGAACCTGAACTTTCATCGTGACCGCGAAAAGCTAACTCTTGTTTACCTAAAAAAATTACTGTAGATATCTATAAACCGTTTCATTAGATTTCTATTACGATCTACTTTTCGATTATGTACTTCATAGGTATTCGTGAAAAATGTTTCGATTCTAGTTGTCCCGAACTCATGTAAAACTATACAACTACGGATGTTTCTCAGTTTGAACATGTTTTTTTGATGAATTCGATAAATTGTTTATGTCTAATCTGAGAATAAAACAATACATTCTATTTAATTTACAACTGCCTGTGAGCCACTTATATTTATCGTAATGAGATATATGATGAAAATGTTTCGTAAATCCATCGCGCCGTTTATATTCTATATTCATGACCGGGGGCGGGCTCGGCCTAACTGAACTACGTGTTTCTTATTTTCATAATTTAATTTCGAGAAAGATGTTTTCTCACACAACAAATAATCAGTCAGACAACAATCTAATGCTATTAACGCAGCCATTATAACAGCAAAATACACTACAAATGCATATAATACAACGACTACTTACCAAAATATTACGTAGATACTACGACAGTATAATGTCAATCAATGCACAACAGTCAATACACTACACAACACAAGCACAAATTATACTTAGTAATAACTACTTTACACAAAAAAGCGAATTCTAACTTATTTATAACATAATAATTATGAAATCAAAAATGAATGTCAAAATTGTGGTGAGCATTTGAATACATCGCTCATTCGCCTATAGCTCGTGCGAGTTAACATGGCACCTTCAGTGTATGTAAACAAAACAAACTTCACATTACTGCTCTCTCGCTCTCGCAAATTCTTATCGTATATTCTCTCTCTGTCATAACTCGTTAAGCAGCGGCTTATGTCGATTGTATATTTCTACGAGCACTACTAAGAAAAATTGCGCATGTGTGCGTGCGACTGCGTACTAAAGATGAGTTGAGGATTCCGATTTTGGCGGCGGGCTTACATTCGCGCGCGTTCAGACAGAATCATACAAGAGATTTCCTTCCTTAATTGAGAACTAGATGGCGTTATGAGAAATATGTGTAATACGTAATGTATGTAAATAATTATTATAATTGCGATTTACGTAACAAAATACTTTTTGTTTTATATTTTTGTGTAGTGAATAGTGTGGTTTCATTGATTTATAATTTATTAATAAACAATGCTTAGGGGTTTTTGCAAAGGTAAGCCGGTAGGAATCGGGTTATATGGACACTTCGCCACTGATATGTACTATTTGTACCCCAAACCAGAAATTTGTACCTTTAAAGGTAAAGGAAGTATGTTAAGACGTCCCTGGTCCCGCCACTTTGATATCAAAGTGGCGGGTTCTTCTGGAAGCGCTACTCAGAGGCAGGTAATTCACACCCCAAGACTTAGTACTACATATGTACAGGTAAATACTCAATTTTTAATACAATTGGAAGTGCCAAATTAAAATTATGTAATTATAGCATTGGTCCCGCCAAATTGATGATTCATGTTATCGCTGAATTCAAGGGAGAATCGTTACAGATCGTGTAAAATGAAATGTGGAAACTTAGTACGTCCTAAGTACATGAATTTGTGTAATTTTTATATTCATAGCATAAGTACATCAAAAGTTATCTATTATTCATCATCTTCGAAAAGGACACATTTATGCAGAAATGAAACAAAAAACCCCGATCGATCTGTTAACTGAGCATTTATCATTCGCACTCTTATTTCATCTATAAAACATCGGATAACTATTCTATCTGCTATAGAGTTTATAGCTCCACCTATATATAGCGGTATCGGGCATTATCGAGCTCATATAATGACATGTCATGTAAGGACGTACTAAGTTTCCACATTTAATTTTACACGATCTGTAACGATTCTCCCATGAATTCAGCGATAACTTGAATCATCAATTTGGCGGGACCAATGCTATAATTACATAATTATAATTTGGCACTTCCAATTGTATTGAAAATTGAGTATTTGCCTGTACATATGTAAGTACTAAGTCTTGGGGTGTGAATTACTTGCCTCTGAGTAGCGCTTCCAGAAGAACCCGCCACTTTGATATCAAAGTGGCGGGACCAGGGACGTCTTAATATACTTCCTTTACCTTTAAAGGTACAAATGTCTTGTTTGGGGTACAAATAGTACATATGTAGTACAAACACTTCAATGTGCTAAATTTTAAATTTGGGGCTTGATCCCGCCATCTTGATGCTCACGGACATCTGGTGGAGCTATACCTGCCAGAGGGTTAAGTGGGGTGGGTTTGAGACAGCCTGTGATTATTCTACATGTGTCATTCAAGGCCTCATCGAGTGAGAGCCACATGTGGAGTAGAATAGGACCACTCCAGCTCTTCCTGTGGGTGTCGTAGACGACGACTAAGGGATAGGGCTGTTCTCCTTCCGACAGTAAACATACAGCCCATGACTGAGTGTCTGGTTAACGGCAATAGTCTTGCCCCATAAAACAATAGAATGTGGGGTATAATACGTCTGCCTACCCCTTCAGGGATTTACAGGCGTGAGGATATGTATGTAAATACAATTATTCGCAATTAGTAGGAATCAGACAGTTAACATACAGCCCAAGGGTCTGCCGGGGTGCGAGAGATATGCTTTCGGCAATCTCACCTCCGGCAACCAAAGACCCAAGACGGCGTGCGTTTTAGTCGGTTCGAGTCCGACATAACCACCTCCACCGGCTCCGTGGGGGTGGTATGCGTGGGGATTTTTCGCCAGATAAAAAAAAACACAGCCCAAGATAAAAGGCCCGCTAGACGGTAATAGGCTCGCCACCTATTACGTCGTGGGACTGAAAATCATAATTGGCGAAACGTGGGGGCTGGCTAATACACCTCTGCCTACCCCTTTAGGGATCTACAGACGTGAGTATACGTATGTATGTATGATATTTATTATGTTCACTTTTAATGGGTGTCGTAGAAGGCGACTAAGGGATAGGGCTGTTCTCCATCCGACAGTAAACATACAGCCCATGACCAAGTGCCCGATTATGGGAATATTCTTCGCAGTATATCACATTCAACCGAATACTATAGTTATCGTGGATGTTAACACACTTCTGTCTACCCCTTTGCGTCACTGCCTATTTAAGTCGACACACTTTCCAAGTTAGCCAAGTAATCACTCACCCTACACATTCTGCCGATGACTTTCTTGGAGACCAGTTGTACATTTGCAGAAGCTAAAGCTACAGCTGTATCCGCCATTATTTCTATCATTGGAGATCCAAGACCTGGAAAGAAGAGCTTGATTGAGCGAAGAGCATAACAATAAAAACACAGCACATTTTGAATAATACACTTGTAGTTTTCTACAGAGTTTAATTTTATTTCTGAACCTGACCGGTTTCGCCTTACGGCATTCCAACGTACGGATCTGGCTGAAATTTAGAACAGGGATAATTATAGGCTGGATGCACAGGCTACATTTTACCCCGGGAATAGGTTCTTATAGGTTGCGAGAACAGAATCAAAATCCAGCACAAAGACGCGGGCTACAGCTAGTCTGATATAGCCCCACTAGCCCGAGTTCACACTCCTCTGTATAAAACGGGAATTGAGATTTAATCCTTACTAGCTTTTGCCCGCGGCTCCACCCGCGTGGATGTCGGTTATCGCGACAAAACATAGCCTATGTCCTTTCTCAAGGTCTAATCTACCCCTATACCAAATTTCATAAAAATAGCTTCAGTGGTTTACGCGTGAAAGCGTAACATACAGACAGACAGACAGAGTTACTTTCGCATTTATAATATTAGTATGGATGATTTACAGTTTCGATTGATGCCATAAAAAGATGTTATTTTTCGGATTTTCGTTTCTATTAACGAGTGTGGCAATTGAGTTTTCGAAAATCTTTGTATGCTGTTACGTTTCTTTTTAAAAATAGAATTAGATTTATTAAATTAGAATTAGAGTTTTTGGCGGGAAAGCGTAGAGCATTGCGGTATTAATTTATTATCCGAATTTGAATTTGAATTCGAGTTTTTATGTATAAAAATAGTGGATTTTTAGACATAACATCTTGGACAAAGCACACACGTGTAGGAAAGTGGCATATTACAGTGAATTGTAACTCTACGTTTTCAATCCGAATCTCCCCAGGGAGCTTTTAGTAAAGGCTTCACAACTTTACTAAGGCATCAATTTATCATTCACCGTCACGTCATCATCATCATCACCAACAACTCATCATCATTAATATCATCCACAATCATTTCAATGAAAATAATTATAACTGATGACAAGGCAGCATGGTCATAGTACCTTAGCCTGTTCCGGAAAAAGTAAAAAAAAAAAAAACAGAAATTTTCCTTTGAGTGAAATATCTCTGGAGATAGCGAATTTCACTCAAAGGAAAATTAAGAGCGCTTTCAATCCAGGTAAGAAGAAAATCGTCTATGTATATAACCGTACTGACCCGAGTTGACACTCCTCTGTATAAAACTATCCAGCACCATGTCGATCAGTTCCGGGACCTGTCCTATGGAGCCCCAGATCTTGGCCTGCACCGACGGGTACATCTCCGTCTCCTCAATCGTGAGGGTTATCAGCTTCTCCAGGATTTGGGCCACTTGCTTTTGTCTGCGGGACTCTTCGGAGGGTTTGCAGAACCTGTAGGTAGAATAAATTGTTATGTTGGAAAGCATTCGGAAATGTGTATACGATTATTTTTACTAAAATTTAAAAAAACATCCACAATATACTGTATTCATTTGGCCGTGCGGCGTCCGGTTTATACGACGCAAAATCACCGGTCCCTTGGTCGTCATTATAACCGGATTCTACTGTAAATTGTTATCGATCCTCGTGGACCAAAATAATATCCATCCAGCGTTTTGTATTTCTCCAAAATCGAATTCAAGGTCCGTTCCATATAATACATACAAAAGAAATAAAAGCGTATTTAAAATAATTGGGTGTTCTACTGACTAGTCAAATTACTTACTTTTTACTAAACGTCAAAACGATAAGTTATAAGGAAACTACGATTTTGTGACGTCATAAAATTTATTAGTCAAATCTATTACTATTATAGGTAGGGTGGATGATTAAAAATAAATAATAACTGTAAAATAACAACCGACGAAATTTTACCGCTCTTTTACCATTCTTATACTCCGTCCATTATATTATTGTATTTTAGACAGCTCACTGACAGTGGTCGATATAACTTTGTCCTAGCGTCTTCAAAACAAGGAGGAGATTCTCAATTCGGATGTGAATAATTATTTTTTTAATATTTGAACGCACATGGCTCCGTCATATGTAGAAGGATTTACAAAATTCTTTTTTTGTTTAAAAGAAGTTTATTCCGAAATGCTTCCATTTCAATTTCATAAAGATCTGATGATGGGTTTCAGAGACAGACCACGGAACGCTTCAATAAATACTAGGCAATCAGCTGTTATTCTAGAAGTCTTTTTTTTTGTTTTCAGGATTAGCGTGTGCGTTATGGCCCGCAATTATTATACAAATATTTCATTTATCGATTAATGATTTTTTAATCGAACATTTGAACTTTATCGATATTTAAATTTTTTTATGCAATCACTATTTCCATCTGTCTAAAATACAATAATATAATGGACGGGGTATAATTTATTTACTAAGCTCGGTTAGATAGAAATCTCGCGGTAGCCTAGTGGTATGGGTAATGGACTGCTGAGACGAGGTCTCGGGTTCGATCCCAGGTTTACCATGACACACACCAATGACTTTTCGATGTTTTTCGAGGTTATGTGTGTATTTATCGCAGGTTTATAAGTGCCCAGTTAATGGCAATAGGCTCGCCACCTATTACATTGGGACCGAAACATAAACTGGCGAAATGTGAGTGCTAGCACCTCTGCCGGGGTAGGCAGAGGTGCTAGCACTCACATTTCGCCAGTTTTCGGGGAATACAGGCGTGAGTTTATGTTATGTATGTATGGTTAGATAATTTATTTTACTTATAGGATAATACCCAATTACCTAGTTAGGTTAGCCAACCAAGGCGTCATATACTCCAAACATAAATGCTTCAGCTCAATCGTCGATCCACGGAAACCCTGCGAATGGAAATTTTGTGTGTTAAAGCATTATGTATGCTAACTAAATCTAATACATCAGGAAAAATTAATCTCTCGGGCGGGACTCGAACGCTCCACGAACGAAACCCAACGTGAAAAAAAAACAAAACCAAAGCTCCACCGTCGCGTCGCCATAAAGACGGATTTATATCGAAGCGAAATTTGAATCACATCGAACGTGTCTCAGTGGCCGAGTTGGTCAAGGTATTCCCTCTGTAAGGGAAAGATCGCAAGGACACGTCAATTTGACTTCACCTCGCCTGATGTTAAGCTAAAGGCAAAGTCTCGGAGAGGGTCTCCATCGTAAACATGTTGTGTTAACAGTGGTGGCACTCAGTTTGACGGCCTCATTAGATACCTTTTCACGCCCCGCTTAAAGGACCCGGGACTGTAGGAAGAAGGAAACACGTGAGCTGGCAGGGAGTTGTAGGTCTTAGTGGTGCGGCATAGGAATGAGGCTCAATCAAGAGCTCAATCAATTAGCCTATCCACTGCTAGACACAGTCCTCTCCCAATATTGCTTTCGCCAACAGTTTCTACGCTGGCCAGATTGGTTGGTACAGGGTTTTATTTTGAATCTCCGTTAGTCTGTGAGGTGAAATGAGATGAGGTGGTAATACTTGTATTCTATCTCCATCACCACACATGAGCTAACAAAACAAATGCTCACCTGTATACACTCTTCTAAGAATTCCAAAGTTAGATGTGGTTCGTTGTGGGCTAGCTTCTCGCTCACAGATTTGATGAATATCGTATTGTTGGACGGAATACATAGGCCTGTCAACAAAAAAGCACATTAGGGGAAGTCCACTTCGGAGCCTCGGAGAGCACGTTGGTTCTAGTTGTCATACGAACATCTATAGTTCGTCGTTAGGTTTGGTTATTAGAGCCATAAAAAGTCCGACAAAGATTGAGGTCATAATATGGCTGTCACTTGCCCTCCGACCCTATTCGCAACTGTGATTTTAACTAGTTGCGAATCAAGAAATTGTATTCCTTTCCTTTTACGTAACCATTAGCGAACCAAGAAAGCTTTTTCCTTTACCCCAACTAGGCATCTCGATGACAAAATTTCGTAACCAGTTGCGGTACAAGATTTATACCGGGTGTAAGGGGAACGCTCCCGAAGCCGAAAACCCCTATTAGTACTCCAGGTACATAACACATTGGCATAAAAATAAAATCGATTTGGAGTTTTTTTTTGTTTTTTTTTTTATTTTTTATATTTTGCATTATTTACTCTCCATTGTGTTATAAAAGCTAAATGAAACGGTATTTCATAAAAAGAACATCACTACAAAGTAAAACAACTAGCGCCAAACGCATGCTTTTTTGTAGTGTTGTGCGCATGTTTTTTTATGACATTAAACTGTCGCTAGATGCCGCTGGGTACATGGGGTATCGCGACACAGTCATGTTCAGATTCTTAATCACTTCAATCTCAACTAGCAATCTGTAACAAACGACAGCACCTACCAGAAGTCTCCAGCAGCTGACCCTCGATCTTCAAATGGAAGGTAGCAGTGAGAGCACACAGTTGGTTGTAGGCCGCAGTACGTAGGTTGGGGTCGCACGATCCCAGGTTCAGTAGTGCCATGTTGAGGAGTGTTCCCGGGACATCCTTGGGACGGATCTTCTGGTGGACTGTCACTGAGTCCTGGAAGATAGGTAATTAATAGTTATTTGTTCAAGGGGCATTGGTCTGGTCGTGCTTCCGAGAGCACATTAAACCGTATTGGTTGTCATACGAACACCTATGGCAATGCATATACAGGGTGTAATCGTTAAGTGTGTCCAGGCCATTATTTTGTAACTATTACAGATATCAAACCACTTTAAACTGATATCGAAAGTACGTTACCTAATGAGGAAAATGACATCAATAACTTTTTAAAAATCAAACGAGAGGTATCTAAAATTTTGACATTAAACACTCCCATACATTAAAATTTAGTATGAGATCAGTATAAAGGTTTTAGTGTCCTCATTTTAAAAGAATATTTTAGCTTAGTACCTACTGATATTAAAGGAAACTGTTTATTAACCTAACAGAGTAATAAAACTATCTTTTAATTGAATAATATTCATTTCTTAGTAAGTACAAAATTTTGTATTCAAAGCAGATGTTCAAATTGACGTCAATTTGGTTTAATAACCAGTAACAGTGCAACTCCTTGGCCTGCCAGATCCCCGGATCTCACGCCCTGTGATTTCTTCCTATGGGGATTTATCAAAGACGAAAGTGTACGCTGAGAGAATGCACAGCCTAGAAGAGTTACAGATTCGTGTGATTTTGTGTGATTGCTTTAATTACTCCGCAAATGTTAAGGAAAGTTCATTTAGAAACTGTAAGTAGAGCTCGTCATTGTATCGCACAACAAGGACGTCCCTTCGAACATCTGCTTTGAATACGATATTGTACTAAGAAAAAAATATTATTCAATTCAAAGATAGTTTTATTACTTTGTTAGGTTAATAAACAGCTTGCTTTAATATCAGTACTAAGCTAAAATATTCTTTTACAATAAGGACACTAAAACCTTTCTACTAATCTCATACTAAATGTATGGGAGTGTTTAATGTCAAAATTTTAGATACCTCTCGTTTGATTTTTAAAAAGTTATTTATGTCATTTTACTTATTAGGTAACGTACTTTCAATATCAGTTTAAAGTTTTTTGATATCTATAATAGTTACGGAATAATCGCCTGGACACACTTAACGATTACACCCTGTATAACTTGTCCCGACTGACTGACTGACTGATTCATCAACGCAAAGCCTATACCGCTGGACGTACAAACTTGAAATTTTAACAATAGATGCACTTTATGATGTAAGCATCCACTAAGAAAGGATTTGTGGAAAATCTGCTACTAAAGGGGTAAAATAAGGGATAGAAGTTTGTATGAAAGTCCGTCATTTTCAGGGCTAGATGCACAAAATTTCATAAACCTGTGTCTTTTAAGAAATAAATGAATACGTTTATCAGCGGTTTTCTACTAAGAAGGTAAAATAGGTGATAAACGTTTGTATGGAAAGTTCGTGATTTATCATCGTCACTATCAAATATGGAATACGAAGTTTTCCCGGGCGAAGCCGGGTCGGGTCAGCTAGTTTTTACCCACGACGGAACGGAGATGGCATATGCGTTTGCGGTGAGAGGATGTTTGTGTGTTTGTTTGTGCAAATCCATGTTGCCATTTTCTCCGAAACTACCAATCCAATTTTGATGCAGTTTTCAGTTTTGTTTGTAATTGGAGCAATTAAAGCCGAACCCAAAATTGAAAACTGATAGACTCTTAGATAGGTGTTACAATGACAACTCAACAGGCGCCGCTACAGCAAGCATTTTTAATGCAAATCAAAGTTGCCAATTTTCTCCAAAAATACTAGTCCGATTTTGAGCAGTTTTCAATTATTGGTTTGGGTTCTTAGATAGGTGTTACGGCGACAACCCACTAGGGGGCGCTGCAGTAAACATTTTTTGAATTACTTTTTATACGTCGTGGGTTTTTTTCAGTATTTTTAATTTTATTACTTGTTGATATGGCTGTTTAACTTATTCATGGACAGTTGTTTGCAAGATTTGAAAGATAAAGAATGTGGTTTAAGAATGAATGAGTTACTCGTCAAATGTCTTCTCTATGCTGATGATCAGGTTTTACTTGCGTCATCGGCAGATGAGTTGCAGGAGATGGTAACAACTATGCATGGAGCTTTTGAGAGGAAAGGAATGAAAGTGAATGTTAGTAAGACAAAAGTTATGGTTTTAGAAAGAGATGAATGCGTGACAGAGTGTAAGATTTTTATAGATGGAGAAAGAGTGGAACAATCGAATGAGTTCATATATTTGGGAACATTGTTTACAAGAGATGGAAAGCATGAAGAAGATGTTGAAAGGAGAGTGACAGCTGGAAATAGAGTGGGATGGGGCACTGCACAACTTTATGAGCAGCCGGAAACTGTCCTAAAAGGCACGACGGGCTGTACATCGAGGAGTGTTAGTGCCGACTCTTATGTATGGTAGCGAAAGTTGGGTGTGGCAGAAAAAGCATCAGAGTAGAGTGAATACAGTAGAAATGCGTGCGTTGCGAAGTATGTGTGGATTGACCCTGAGAGATAGAGTGAGAAATAACGTGATAAGAGAGCGATGTGGAGTGATAGAAGATGTAGTGACGAGAATTGCGAAAGGAATGTTAAGATGGTTCGGTCATGTTGAGAGAATGAATGAAAGAAGACTAACGAAACAGGTGTATGAGGCGAGTGTGGAGGGTACTGTCGGTAGGGGAAGACCTAGGCGCACATACCTGGACCAAATGGGGGAAGTTTTAGAAAAGTGGCAGGTCAAGAGTACCCTAAACCGACGAGCATGCATGAAGAATGTAATGAGAGTGAATGAAGCGAGAGTAGTATGTCAGGATCGTAGCAAATGGAGATCCGTGATCTCTGCCTACCCCTTGGGGAAACAGGCGTGATTTAAGGAAGTATGTATGTCTGATATTATACTCACAGGCTGGCTAAGTTCCCATCTGTTTCTGATATGTATAATAGACTGCACTATGTTGTCGCAGTCGTTGTGTATGAAGCTTAGCGGCGTCGACTCGTTTATGATTGAGAGAGAGAACTGGTTGTCGTCAACTAGGCACACCTGCAAACAACATTAGGTTAAGAATAGATTCAAATAGTGAATGTTCTGACGAGCTCTTCCAATTAGTCCCACCCTCTCCTTTCCTACACAGGACGACACGTGCAGGGCTAAGATGTCATCCATATACGGTGCAGTGTATACCTGCTAGAACCAAGTGTTTCAGTGACTCATTCCTATGCCGCACCATTAAGACCTGGAACTCTCTGCCAGCTCACGTGTGTCCTTCTTCCTACAGTCCCGGGTCCTTTAAGCGGGGCGTGTAAAAGCATCTGAGGAGGCCGTCAAGCTGAGTGCCACCACTGTTAACATGGTACATGTTTGCGATGGTGACCCTCTTTCCGAGAATTAGCCTTTAGCTTAACATCAGGCGAGGTGAAGTCAAATTGACGTGTCCTGTATAAAAAAAAAACATTCAAATATTTTTCGGTTTATTTGAGATCAAGTTATTCATTTCTATCAAAATTCTAACGCTAATTGGAATCCGCACTCGTGCGAACTTCCGAGCCGCCATAAAGTTTGGTTCGAGGCACCCTCAAGCTGTGGAATGAACTCCCTGCCATGGTTTTCCCGAGCGACTACAATATGGGGTTCTTCAAGAGGGGCATTAGAAGGTTTCTTCAGGGTAGGCAGCGCGAGTGTAACGCCCCTGCTGTTGCATACGTCCATAGGCCAGGGTTACCACTTTCCATCAGGTGGGCCGTGTGCTTGTCTGCCCACCTACCACTTAGGTAATAAAGAGAGGTAATAAAAAAAATAGGTACAGTAGTACCACGTTTAAAAGTTACGCCGATGTACCTGCGCAGAAGTCTCATATTTGAAACGCACCAAAAAATCTTAACCAATCACAACGCTCCGCCAAACATGGCCCTTTACTATTGGTTGCCGCCTGCGCGCCATGTTCGAAACAATGAACAATGAGCGAGAAAGCACTACTCTCTGGATTTATTGCATTTTCAATCTTAACGCAACGCAATAAAGTTGGTGTTTCAATAGCGTTGGCAATCGTAATTAATCGGCGTTAGCTTACTCTTCTGAGCAGGCGAACTTTGCCGATGCGACTTATAAATGTGGTTCACCTGTACGTTATCTAAATTACCTCATCGATTTCAGAAGCATAATACACATCGTTCAGTAGTACTGGATGACCGAGGACTTTAGTCTTCTCCACCGATGTAATTTGAAGAGCTGTGGGCCCAACCTTTAAAAAAAATACAAAAGTTAAATATGCTGTCTATGTCTACATCGGAGTCCATTACTTACACTCATCACAATCTAATAGGTCCGTTTTGACGTTTGCAGTCTTGACGTAACTAGTGATATAACCATAGGACTCATTACTCGATACTCAGGATAAAACGATTCAAGTTTGCTTGAGTGTTTAATCGATTTAAATATGTATTGTATATTGCATTGGATTACAGTTCCGTTTTGAAACTTTGATGTTGTAGGTTTTTGCTACGCACGGTAATTTTCTTTCATTTAATATTTTTGTCATAATAAAATTCATTCAATTACCAAAAGAAATCAAAACATGACACAATTGTATCTACTATATCAATTCTTGGATTAAATACTAGTAGATATTTCAATAAGTAATGCCTTGAAAAATATATTTAGATCAATTTGTTTTTTCCTGAACCGATTATTACTTATCTGTCAATGAAAAATTTGATTAACTTTAGAACATTTCGGTCGGGAAAAATATAAAACTTCATGGGCGTCACCCATAGAGTAGAGAAATATATCTGTTCAAGCGGACCTTTTAGATTGTGATGAGTATAGCATCAATCACCCCAAAATAAATAAAAACTATAAAATAAGTACCGACACAATTTTCACCACTCTTTTACCATTCTGAATTTAATAAGCTCGGGTAGATAATTTATTTTAACTATAGAAATAATACCCTATTCCTCAATGGGATCTCTAATACCTTGATAGCGACTTTGGTGTCTTTATGTGACAGTTTAAGTGCATTGTTGAACACTTTTAAATCTTCTTCTAAAGACAGCGTGGCCCCCGGCAGCTTCTGTTGGTCCACGATGACGAACTCCGAGAGGCGAGCGTGGGTGTCGACAAACATCAGCTTGCGGTTGCTCTGGAGACGGTAGGGTAAGGTAAGGATCAGGCACAACATTACTAATCGAAAACAATATAGTACAATTCATAATATTCTACAATATTCTACAAAATTCCACGCAACGCTATCTAAACCTGGTGAGCTTGGTGAGCATGGTGAGCTACTTGGATACTTTTTTTTTGTAAATATATACATATCATACAGTAAAGCCAACGAAGCGAGAGAAAAAAGGTAAACAAAGTTTATTACGTATCACTTCTAACTCATTCCAGGCAGGAATGAAATTGCTCATAAGATGGCGGATCTGACAGTTTGGAACCGCTGTGCTGACAGCTTTCCTGTACTACGGAACACACAACGACAGCTGTCGCTCGGCCATTGTCGCGTACGTGTGTCATGTGCGACAAGGACAGAGAAAATGATCGCTAGTTATCGCAACGTAACTCAGTAATGGTGGCTTCGTTTACCTTTTTTCTCTCGTCTCGTTGGCTTCACTTTACATAGAAACACCCAGACCTATGCAAATAGCCATATTCATGCATATAAATATTTGCACTGAGCGGGGATCGAAACCGCGCCTCCTGTGTAGCAGTCGCGTTTACTACCGCCACACCCCAGAGGCTGTCCTTTTCCACGTCACAGGTGATTATGATCCCGGTTGCCATACGAACATCTATGGCAGTCGTTACGGGTAGTTGGCGCCCTCAAAAGTCCAACAACAGATCTAGCTGCAATGCTTCGATTAAGACATGGTGCTGCTGAGTCCCTCCATCGGTGCATTAAGGAACCTAATTACTGTATGTGAATCATATGCGGTGGCTCATGGACTCAGGTACAATGTCAAAAAATGTGTGTATATGGTGCTTAAAGCCGGTGCAAAGACTGCAAAGACTTTACTAACATTAGATTTAAGGGAAATTGTTACTAACACCGTATGGACTTAAATCTGAAATAAATATCTTATTATATTATTATATCGCCTTTGGGTTTTGGAGGTCAGATGGCAATCGCTTTACAGAAGTTTAGCCAAATTCGCAGTAAGACAAGTAAAGCGGACCCCAGACTCTAAACAGCACTGCAATTCACTAAGCGAGCACAACGATGCGAGTCGCAACGTTGTGCTCGATAGAGATTGTCATTGGTCGGATTGTATCACGTCACTGGAGATTGACCAATGACAATCTCTATCGAGCACAACGTTGCGACTCGCATCGTTGTGCTCGCTTAGTGAATTGCAAAGCTGAAAGCTTCGGATGGGATTAACGCTTACATGAAGAGGAATAAGAACTTACCCTCAGAGGCGCCAGTATAACTTCGTGGAACTTGGTATACTCTCTCACCCAGCTGTTACAATTGTATATGTAACATAGGTGTATGTTGATATATGCTACCTCCGGGAGTACCGTGAACCATTTCTGGAGGAAGTCCGTCCTGGGAACAGAGAGTTTTCTTTTATAAAACTTACTACTAGTACTGTCAGTGGGGACGCCGTTTGACCGGGCAGGTGATCAGCCCTTCTATGTGGGCCAATTCACCCAATACCCGTATAACGACTGCCATACAAGTTCGTATGGCAACCGGGACCGACGGCTTAACGTGCTCTCCGAGGCACGACCAGGGGCTCGATTCTACTAAAGCAAAACTATTGTCAAACCACAGAGATTGCAAAATGCGGCTATAAATTATAGACTTTAAAGCGATGCGCTTAAAGTTCAATATTAAATAACTGTTATCAGAGTGAATAAAAGTGTGTAATGAAACTTTTGTCATTTAATTTTGGACCTTAGTATATAGAGATAAAGTCTAAACTTTAATGCCGCTTTTTGCAATCTCTTTGACAAAAGTTTTGCTTTAGTAGAATCGAGGGCCAGGCCAATGCAAATACTTATATATAAGCATACAAATATTTGCATTGAGCGGGGACCGAACCCTCCTGCGTAGCGGCCGCGTTCACTACCGCTAGATTGGTTCTACTGAGAAGATACCAACAAGAAACTCAGTGAACTCTATTATCCTTCTTTTTATAAAAATATGTTTTTTTTTATAACACATGCCCGCGGCTCCGCCCGCGTGGATGTCGGTTATCGCGACCAAACATAGCCTATGTCATTTCTCATGGTCTATCATCCCTATACCAAATTTCATTGAAATCGGTTCAGTGGTTGAGGCGTGAAAGCGTAACATACAGACAGACAGACAGAGTTACTTTCGCATTTATAATATTAGTATGGATTTATACAGTGCGAGCAAGAGGTGAGTTTAGGATGACCATGCATCTTTATCATTTAAGTATTCGTATAATTTATAAAAATTAATAACCTTTTTTCATTAATCAATTTTTCACTTCAATCTTAAAGTTACCTGAATCTGTTCTCGGAGCTGGTATGCGTAAAATCGACTATCAGTTCGAAGGGCTGCTGGCAGAACGGCTTCAGAGTCAGGATAACGTGGTAGATGAGTAGGTCTGCGTTCACTTCACCTATCCTGTTGATAATCATAATCATAAAATATATATAAAAATCAATTGCTGTTCGTTAGTCTCGCTAAAACTCGAGAACAGCTGAACGGATTTGTCTTATTTTGGTCTTGATATGTTAGTGAAGGTCTAGGGATGGTTTAAATGGTGAGAATAATTCGATTAATTGAAGGGATAACCCTAAAAACAGCCCTTTCTAAGGCGAAACGAAGTTTGACGGGTCAGCCAGTCATAAAATTACAAAATTTACAAACCCCCGACAATCCCCATCCCCACTTTGACTTATAAACGGCTCAACCGATTTTCATCAAACATGTCTAAGAACACTCGCATATAAGTCAGTTTTAATACAAAAAAAAATAAATTGAAATCGCTTGATCCGTTCGGGAGCTATGATGCCACAGACAGACACGTCAAACCAATTTGACGCATAAAACCATATACGTAAAACACCAACTCACGATTTTATGGTTTTATGCGGATGAATTAGAAAAGATACGTAAAATACCAACTACGTACAATTCCAAAATCGCAAAACACCACCTTATAAAGTTAGAAGTTTACCGTAAACATTAGAGTGATTTATATAAATTTTGAGGGCTTATTTTTTATTTATTTGATTAAAGATTTAATTGAGTGATTTTTGAAAATCGGAACACATAAATTTGGAATTAAATACTTCGGAATTTTGGGTGCACCCGTCAAAAGAGGCAAAATTATTTCTAATAGGTATAATAAGTAGAAATCAAAGAAAACAAAATTAAATTCGTTATCGTGCACAAAATAACTAAAACGACTTAAAATTACTTACAGTTAGGTTTTGTAATGTGTGTAACAATCATTAAGAGACTCTTAATGGTTGTTACATAATAATTTTAACATTATCAATTTTCTCAAAAAATCCAATGGCTGATACGCCCTTCATTTAATTGTTTCAACTTTTTCTTATATTGCTTATCAAAGCCGATATTCACATTACGCCGTTTACTTTTTTTACACGGTTTTTTTTAGAAAATAATGAGTTTTCGATCATTATACCCAGCCTCTAAGGTTAATAAGGATGGATTTCTGTGGATTCTTGAATTAAGTCTCCAGTTCCATCCTTCAACAGGATTGTTGGTCCTATGTCGTTTGTTTGCCATGCTAATTAATTATTATGGAAATTTGTTCAGCCACTGGTTTTAGAAATCCATACCTACTAATATTATAAATGTGAAAGTTACTCTGTCTGTCTGTCTGTCTGTATGTTACGCTTTCATGCCTAAACCACTAAATCGATTTTGATAAAATTTGGTATAGGGGTAGATTAGACCTTGAGAAAGGACACGCTATATTTGGTCACGATAACCGATATCCACGCGGGCGGAGCTGCGGGCAAAAGCTAGTATTTTATAATTTTTTATTTTTTTTAAATATTAGAACCGAAGTTACTAATATTCCCTCTAACCCCTCCAACTAAGCTAAATTGCTCGTGCTAGGAGTGAGTTCACGTCGGTAGTGTAATGGCCAGGATTCGGCCGTGGACCTCTCGATCGTAGGCCGACTCCTTAACCACTAAGCTACCGACGCTTCTGGTTCTTGGAATAGTCATTATTTGTACACATTTGTTTTATGGATCGGTTCAAGTTTTTCGTTTTTTGCGAAAAATCCCCACGGATACCCAGGGGAGCCGGTGGAGGTGGTTATGTCGGACTCGAACCGACTAAAATGCACGCCGTCTATGGGTCTTTGTTTGCCGGAGGTGAGATTGCAGAAAACATAGGGTGACACGTGGCTCCACCGATCATCCCCAGGCCAGCGCTCGTGGAGGACGGAGGTCGTTTAGCGACCTCCGACGCTCGATTCACCTTCGCTCTTCGTCATAGAAGCACCCGGGTCTTCGGGTACACAGGCCAAAAGAAGCACGTTTCAGCACGTTTAAAAAAAATAACATAATGAAAAAGTTGGTATTATGCGTAGTTGGTGTTTTGCGTAACTCCAAGTTGGTGTTATACGTAGTTGGTATTTTGCGTAAGTTGTATTTTACGAATTAGGCGTTTTGCGTAAAGGTGGTGTTTTGCGTATATGGTTTTATGCGTCAAAAGGCGTCAAACTTATAACACCCCTCTCTTTGCGTCGGGGGTTAATAAATAACACTTTTTAGCACCAAATTTATATTCTAAGACGGTTCACCTGATGGAAAGTGGTAACCGTGGCCTATAGATGTGTGTAACAGGGAGTCAAACTGGTGCTGCCGACCCTGTAAGAACAGATTCTGTGCCGTCAGTGCAGAAGACAAAGCAGGACAAGCCTTTGGTCTTCCCACTGACAGCACAAAAACTCTCCAGTGAGCTCTGGTTACCCCAAATTTTATAAAGAACTTGTATATATATTGCATACATACACTCACGCCTATAACACCCAGAAGGGGTAGACAAATAAATAAATAAATATTCCACAACATTCTACACAACGCTATCTAGATCCATGGTAAGCTTTTATAGCTTGTGTTATGGAATCTACAATGCGGATTAACATACTTAAATACATTTTTTTTTTGTAAATACATACATAATAATTGAATGAATTTTTACAGCATTAAGTATGCTAACTATACAAATCGAATACATAGGGAAAAAGAATCTTCTCGGGCGGGACTCGAACCCGCAGTTTTTCCCTTACAGGGGGAATGCCTGACCAATTCGGCTACCGAGACACTGTCTCGGGCGTGTCTCGGTAGCCGAATTGGTCAGGCATTTTCACTATGTATTCGACATACATAATATACATAGAAACACCCAGACCAATGCAAAAAGCCATATATATGCATACACATATTTGCACTGTGCGGGGATCGAACCCGCGCCTCCTGCGTGGCAATCGCGTGCACTACCGCCACGCCACAGAGGCTGACAGAGGTGTATTAACAGCCACATTTCAGCAACTATGATATTCGGTCCCACGTAATGCCGTCTAGCGGGCACTTTGTCTTGGGCTATATGTTTATTGTCGGATGGAGAACAGTCCTATCCCTTAGTCACCTTCTACGACACCCACAGGAAGAGCTGGGGTGGTCCTATTCTACTCCACTGGGAACCAACACAGATATTTTTTTTGAACCGCGGTAGCCTAGTGGTATGGGTAATGGACTGCTGAGACGAGGTCTCGGGTTCGATCCCAGGTTTACCATGGCACACACCAATGACTATTCGATGCTTTTCGAAGTTATGTGTGTATTTATCGCAGGTTTATAAGTGCCCGGTTAATGGCAATAGGCTCGCCACTTATTACATTGGGACCTAAACATAAACTGGCGGAACGTGGGTGCTAGCACCTCTGCCTACCTCTTCGGGAAATACGGGCGTGAGTTTATGTGTACTTAGGTGGCAGACGAGCATACGGCCCACCTGACGGAAAGTGGTTACCGTGGCCTATGGACGTTTGCAAACCCAAGGGCGTTACACGTGCTGCCTACCCTGAAGAAACCTTCTAATACCCTTCATGTAGAACCCCATATTGTAGTCGCTTGGGAAAAACTTACTTGTATCTTCTAGAAATAAAATAGAACACCGGATTGCCAATTTTACTCGTCCCCGCCTGGTAGAAGATGTTCATACTCTTGATACTCTTAAATTCTTCTTTTTTATGCATATTGTGTTTGACTATAAACTCCTCGAAGTTGGTAGAAGATATGTCTATAGAAGACCAGCGGGCGTACGACGAGAAGAGAAGACTTGACGTCCTGTTATAGGAGATAGATTCAGTCAGAATAGAAATAAAAATAATTTAAAGTAAAGCCAACGAGACGAGAGAAAAAAGGTAAACAAAGCGATCATTACTGAGTTACGTTGCGATAACTAGCGATTATTTTCATAAGGACAGATCCTTGTCGCACATGTCACACGTACGCGACAATGGCCGAGCGACAGCTGTCGTTGCGTGTTTCGTAGTACAGGAAAGCTGTCAGCACAGCGGTTCTAAACTGTCAGCTCGACCATCTTATAAGCAATTTCATTCCTGTTTGGAATGTGCTTGTGGCGATACCACATGTACCCAGCGCCATCTAGCGACAGCAAGCCGAACTACTACGCCACTACAACGTCACTACGAATCCTGCATCGCGAAAGTGAAGTTCGCGCGCTGGTACAACATATATACAACATCCCAACGACAATCGTTGGTTGGCGGCCCGGCAGGCGTGATCACCTTGCCTGGTCGGAGGATCCTCCCTTTGTGTTGGAGGAACAGCACACCTCGTTCCTCCACATGCTTAAAGTGATACGTAATAATATTTAAATAAAAATGTTTGGAACCGCTGAAACTTTGTTTACCTTTTTTCTCTCGCTTCGTTGGCTGTACTTTAAGCAAGTAACTTAAGTATAACATCACAACATGTTTAGCCGCAGTAAGTGAAATGCAAATTTCGATTATTGAGTACAAATAATGATTGTAAATGCTTATGCACAGTCTAAAGACATATCAGACAAATCCAAATAGACGTAGAATTTGAATTTGCAATTTGAGAATCATTCCTTTTTCAAGTCAAAAATAATATCAATTAAAATACATATAAATAATTACGCTTACAAATCCCCGAAGAGGCAGACAGAGGTATATTTAAATCAATTAAAAAAGGAAAATATTTTGGTCGGTCCAGGCGGGATTCGAACCCGCGATCCTTCTCAGATGAAATAAGGAAAGATATGGATTAGTCCGGGCGATGTCCGGTAGCTTATGGTAAAATATTATTACTTACGATTCAATAGGTTTATGCTCTGGAGGTCCCAAATAAGCAAGGAGTGTTGCCATCTGAAATGAAAGGACAATAATTGAATTAAAATTACCATTACCATCTCGAAATGGTTCAGCCCGGTTGCGAGGTACCTAAAGACCTCATGGGGTCACCTTACCCTGACATTTAACACCGAAGACGGTGTACGACTTTAGTCAGTTCGAGTCCAACATATTGTTACCGGAGACGGGTAACGGGATTGGAAGTAAACGGCTTCGTATGTGAGACCGCTTTATTTACAAACCCCAACGACACTCACGGCGCGACTGTACCGCACGATGCACTAGGAGGTCACTGAGCTTACAGTCTTATTCACGACACTCACAGAGCGACTGTACCGCACGATGCACTAGGAGGTGACTGCGCTTACAGTCTTATTCGCAACACTCACAGCGCAACTGTACCGCACGATGCACTAGGATGTCGCTACACTTACAGTCTTATTCGCTACACTCACAGCGTGACTGTACCGCACGATGCACCAGGTCACTGCGCTTACAGACTTATTCGCGACACTCACAGCGCGACTGTACCGCACGATGCACTAGGAGGTCGCTGCTCTTACAGACTTATTCGCGACACCCACAGCGCAAATGTACGGCACGATGCACTAAGAGGTCACTGCGCTTACAGACTTAATCGCGACACTCACAGCGCAAATGTACCGCACGATGCACTAAGAGGTCACTGCGCTTACAGACTAATTGGCGACACTCACAGCGCGACTGCACTATCACTTCACTTTATTTGCACTTCACTCTTTTCCCACTTTTCTTCCTTTCTCCTTATTCTTCTTCTTCTTCTGTTCACTTTGAACTCTTAAAGTTAACTGTCCTTTCACCGCTCTGGCAGCCCCTTTTATACCCCTAATTTCGATCGTCTTTTCGATATTGATTTTATTATTTTTCCAGAATGTTCTGCTATTATCTAGAAGAATTTAAATATAGAATCTTCTTCGGTTATCTTTACCAAATAAACATTTAATAAAGATTTATATACATAAATCAGAAAAACACAAAAAACACGTTTTGTACAGCAGGATTCGAACCGCCACCGCGCCGACCACCGGTATCAGTAGACCGTAGTCTAAGCCGTTCAGCCACCGCTGCTATTGACAATGCGTGCGAAATTACAGTTCTAATGCTGTATCATGTTACGTCATATTCGTAACAATAGTATACAGGGTGGAAGATTTTCATGCCCCCTGGAGGGGAAGTACTCGAAACTCAAAGGAGACATGCCTTTATTTTTTTTAAAGAAACAATAATCACAGCTGTATTTTTAAGGTTTCAATCGTTAGTGGCAATCATATATATTAAATATAAATATTCCACAACATTGTACACAACGCTATCTAGACCCATGGTAAGCATAGCTTAACTAGCTTGTGTTATGGAATCTAGAATGCGGATAAACATACATAGATACTTTTTTTTGTAAATACATAAATACAATACATAGAAACACCCAGACCAATGCAAATAGCCATATTCATGCATACAAATATTTGCATTGAGCGGGAATCGAACCCGCGCCTCCCGCGTAGCAGTCGCGTTCACTACCACCACGCCACGGCGGCTCATAAGTATCAAATGTGTCCAACAAACTTGGTAAATTAAATGAAAGGGAATGAATGGGTGTGTTTTGAAGATAGCATGGGGTAGCTCAAATTCACCAAGCATAGATTATTACAAACCAATCCGCGCGCGAGGCCTCGTTTGTCTCACAACTTAGGTTCAAGATATGAGTCCTGAAGTATACCTCCCTCCTAGCGGTGGGATGATTTTATCGGGTTAAATAGTACCTACCTTATCAAAAGGCCTTCTCCCAACTGCCTTAGTATCCCTGCTACAAGACAGATAATCCCTAATCCTCTCCTGATGGTTCCACAGCAGTTGGTGAAGAGCTACCACATTGGCATGACTGATGGAAGACAGGCTCGGGCCCCCCTTTCCGGGGTAAGATGGAGACACCGTGTTTTCCACTTCCCAGGTCGTGGTGGAAATCCATATACTGGAGATGGCTCTATGTCAGCCGGGTTGAAATGGCACCTAGGCTTTTTTGTTAGGTTTGGTTTTAGTCGGTACCTACCTTATCAAAAGGCCTTCTCCCAACTGCCTTAGTATCCCTGCTACAAGACAGATAATCCCCAATCCTCTCCTGATGGTTCCACAGCAGTCGGTGAAGAGCTACCACGTTGGCGTCGCTGATGAAGGACAGGTTGTGTGAGGTTTGGTCCACACTCTCGCAGTCTGAGGCTATTTGGATGAAGAACCTGCGAAGAAATGGTGTGTATAGATCTCTGCTTAGCATGAAACGTAAAATGACTTGCGGGCCGAACTTTCGGGGTAATTATAATTAAAACTTTCATAGCGCGATGCAGAATGTTGCCATATAAGTTCACATTGACTTAACTAGATGGAGTTAAACACATTTTCCATTTCAAATAATGTCTTTTCCGTCTAGCCTCTTGCGTTGCGGTTGCTTAATCATTATCTTAGCATTTCTCTCGGTTACATCTTACTATCTCGAACGAGATCCAATAACCCAAAAAATATTATTGCGCTATGCAAAAAAAATTGACCTTCACTCAACTAGATGGCGTTGTACACTATTTTATCAATACTTACTAACTAGATGGCGCTGAACACAATTTATTTCTACAATACTCACTTCCGTCCCGATTCAAAATGTGCCCTCAAGAAGTGATTAAAAGGTAACATGTGTTGTTCTTTTGAGAATTCCACGTGGTTGGCGATGTTCTGTAGTATCTTCGACATCAGCATGAGCCCTCGCTTCACGTGTGGAGGCACGGGCCGGTTCACTATGCACATCTCTTGAGGAGACACTGGGGAATGATGTTAGGAATTAGTTTTTTTTTTCAAATCGAGTTAGAATGGAAAAAAAACATTCCAGGCGGGATTCGAACCCACGATCCTAAATCGATTCGAATAATTAGCATACTAAATTTCATTGAAATTCATTTTTTTTTTAAAATACAGAGTGATGTTTTTAAGTGGGTGTGAATATCTGAAACTCTCATATTCCGCAATTGTTAAAAATAATTCAAGTACGGTCGAACCTGTACATTTTTTTAAAATATTAACAAGCTGTACCCGCGACTTTGTCCGCGTGAACTTCAATCTCAGTTTCAATGTTTTTGCTAGGAGCCTTAATAATTTTTGTAACAGCAGCCATACGGTAAAAATCTATCAAAATAATCGCAGCTATTTTGAAAAAAAGACAGGCAAAAAAAATGCTATTTGTCATGTGTTTTGTGCATATACATTCATAAAAGTTATTAAAACGTTAAAAACTGACACTCCAGTTTTGTTTTTCTTACCAAAAAAAGTTTAACTAGAACAACCTAGAACACAACAACATACCTATGGCTGGATTGATGAACCTCAAAAACAGTACCGTGCCGACAGCGCCAACTGACGTCTGCGGGAACTGGGCGAACCTTTTACTTAGCACCTGTCAATGTCAAACGAATTTAATAAGTCTTTCAATCGAGTATGATCCTACTAATATTATAAAGATGTTAGCCTGTTTGTTTCGCAATCATGGTCAAAAGGGTGAACGGATCTATACCTCTAGCACGAATAAGTAGTAGTAGTTCGGCTTGCTGTCGCTAGATGGCGTTGGGTACATGCGGGTACACACATACGGACATCTTGGATGATCTGTCAGGACATACCTGCAGACATACCTGGTACAAGCAGTGGCACATGCTCCGGAGCTGGGGAGGGAACCTGTCGGCCGAGTTGACGATACGGTCGAACACCTCCTTGGTGAGATCGATGAGGTTGGAGCGGTTCATCTCGATGTCTTGGCATGGGTCTAATCTGGAATGGGAATGGGATGTTAGAGAGACTGAAAAATCTCTGAGTAATCGGTGTAAACGTATCCTAAAGAGATGTTATCTGCTTACCTAAAGGGAAGCCAACGAAGCGAAAGAAAAAAAGGTAAACAAAGTTTCAGCTGTTCCAAACATTTTTATATGAAAATTATTATGTATCACTCACTCACACAAGCTCATTCCAGACAGGAATGAAATTGCTCATAAGATGGCGGATCCGACAGTTTAGAACCGTTGTGCTGACAGCTTTCCTGTACTAAGAAAGACGCAACGATAGCTGTCGCTCGGCCATTGTCACGTACGTGTGACATGTGCGACAAGGACAGAGACAATAATTGCTAGTTATCGCAACGTAAGTCAGTAATGGTCGTTTGTTTAGCTTTTTTCTCTCGTCTCGTTGGTTTTACTTTAGACATTATTTTCTTTTAATTATTTTGTAGCGAGATGACTGTCAACATATCGCTGTTAAACTTCAGATGGTTTGTGCGGTATGAAGAATAAAACATATTGTATCTTTGTTTTTGTTGTAGAAAAAAAAAACAAAAGTAAAACGTTTTTGAAGTCGGTTAAATATTGATAAATAAATGGTTTTTGCAGGCGACCTACAGGAGATCGCCTAGAAAATTCGAAACATTTAAACTCTAATTCCGAAAATTATAATCCTTAAGAAACAAAACTCCAAATATTCAAAAACACGATACCTACGAAATTTTATTTTTCCGATTTTATTAGTATAAACAATTACGTCACGATCCGTAGAATCGTATTCTATAACGACACTCAGTCGTGAATCTCGATTTATTTCAAGACAGATTTACAGATTTGACAGATTCACAGACTGACAGATTTGACAGATGGTAAATACAATCTGTCCTTAGATAAATCGAGATTAAGAACTGGGTACCATTCTAGAATACAGATCTAAGAATATGGGCCTGAAAATACGGCCCTAAGAATATGTAAAGTAAAGCCAACGAAGCGAAAGATAAAAGGTAAACAAAATTTCAGCGGTTCAAAACATTTTTATTTGAAAATGATTACGTATCACTTCAAGCGCGTTCCAGACAGGAATGAAATTGCTCATAAGATGGTGGATCTGACAGTTTAGAACCGCTGTGTTGACAGCATTCCTGTACTACGAAACACGCAACGCCAGCTGTCGCTCGGCCATTGTCGCGTACATGTGACATGTGCGCCAAGGACAGAGAAAATAATCGCTAGTTATCGCAACGTAACCGCTATGTTTACCTTTTTTCTCTCGTCTCGTTGGCTTTATTGGCGTGTGTGTTATTGATCCGAAAAAGGTTATTCCTGATTTCAAATCTCCAAATTTCACATCTGACCTGCGAGACCCACTGTCGATATCAAACCTAAAATCTATACCTGGCAGGGTCCACTTCGAAGCTGATATCCACTCTCTCCTCAGCCTGGTCCAACAACGCGCTGATGAGTGGCTCCAGTAAATTCTGCAGGTATACGTGGCCATAAATCTTGAAGCAGAAGGCCATGATCTTGCTACCCAGGGAGTTCCCTCTGAAGAGGGTTTGCATGCAGTCGGAGACCTAGGGGAGAAATTCTAATGTTTATTTTTTAAAGAATACTAGCTTTTGCCCGCGACTTCGTCCGCGTTAAGTTCGGAATAGGAAGGTCTTGTTGCAATATGCTCTTGTTGCAGATAAAGTTCCTTAGAGTTTTTGAGAGCCTGGTACTTCATGCAAATGTACCAGGTCACAGACATACTGATCCCGTGATCGCGACCTACAGGAACCTATACCCGGGATAAAATTAAAGATCGTATGGGATGAAAGGTATCCTATGTCCGTCTCCTGGTTCTAAGCTACATCCCCACCAATTTTCAGCCAAATCGGTACAGCCGTTCTTGAGTTATAAATAGTTCTTGGGTTATAAATAGCCACCGAAAGACCTAATATTCCCTCTGCAACCCTCCAACTAGCTAAATTGCTTGTGTTAGGAGTGGGTTCACGAAATACTTATTATATGATGTATCAAACTGGTTTTTCTTGTTAAGGTATAATGGATACCCTCTTTTTGAAGACTTTACCTTCAACTTACCATTACGAGGGACTTAAAATCAGCCTTAAGTAACACTTTGTCTACATATATTCAGAGGAATTGTTTCACATGATGCCCACAGCTACAATCCGTTCACTTTTAGTCAAGACCTAGCTTCGATGACACTATATCAATTCCAGGTCTAAACTTTAAGTTAACAGGTTGAACTTCCCATCATCCATCTATCCGAAGATAGATCTTCACTAATCACGTCGGGAAACAGTGCACACCGCGCGGTACGAATGGAATTTCATCCCACGCACACTCAAGCTGTGGAATGAACTCCCTGCCGTGGTTTTCCCAAGCGACTACAATATGGGGTTCTTCAAGAGGGGCATTAGAAGGTTTCTATAGGGTCGGCAACACGAGTATGACGTCACTGGTGTTACATAGGCCATGGTATCTAGCGTTAATCCCAGTCGCATCTGATGCTTTCAACTTGAAGCCGGTATGCTTTACTAGTCTAACTGCGGATTTAGTTGAACTTCGATAATTTCTGAGAAGCGACTGACATCTAACCTCCTACAAGAAGACCTGACCTCTGACAAGTTCCACAACTCAAAGGCGCAACGAAGCATTGAAGTTAGATCAGTTGTTCGACTTTTTTGGGCTCCAACCACCAGTAACGACTGCTATAGATGTTGGTATGGCAACCGGGAAGGATTGTTTAACGTGCTATCCGAGGCACGACCAGACCAAAACAAAAAAAAACAATGCCCACTGAGTTTCTTGCCGGAGTCTTCTCAGGTCTGGGCCGCGTTTTGAACCGGTGGTCCATTTGCTAAACCAGTCTTTAATATCGAAAAACTTCGGAAAAAATGGAACGCTCAAGTGAGACTTGAACTCACGACCTTTCCCTTATGGGGGAATGCTCTTCCAACTGAGCTATTGAGCCACACCTGAATCATTTCAAATTTTCCTTCTCTTTATGTAAGTACGATATTATAGTCTTTAAGGGCGACGGTGCCAAACCAACATTCTTACGAACTTTTTCGAACTTAAAAGTTAGCATAATAGATGCTATAAAAATAAATTCAATCAATATTTCTTTTTATATTGACGTTTTGTAATTACCAACTTAATGGTAATTACAAAACGTCACCTGAGTAGTATAAAAAAAACAATAAAAATTCTCACCTCAACCTCCCTGTAGAATATGTTCCAGAGCAGCGGCGCTAACAGATGCTTAGCGTCGAATAGAGTCACGAACACCTTCGCCAGTTCATCCATCTGGGATGTACTCACTACATTGGCTAGTGCCATCGCTATTGGCAGCTCACCCTGTGAACAGAAATATATCGTATTTTTGATAACAAGATCATAATAATTCGAAATACATATTGAATAATACACCTTCACTTTTCTACTGAGTTTATTTTTATTCTGAACCTGACCGGTTTCGCCTTACGGCATTCTCAAAGGCTTACATTGATGTTTTGTTTCTTTTTTTTTGTGTAGCATATTCCACCAAGTGCCATCAATCTCCAGTATAAACAGTCTAAATTCGAAATACATCGGGAAAAAGAAGAACTCAAGTGGGACTTGAACCCCACACTTGTTGGAAGAGCATTCCCCCTGTAAGGGAAAGGTCGTCCCTTACAGGGAGAATGCTCTTCCAACTAAGCTACTGAGTCACACCTTAATCACTTCAAATTTCCCTTCCCTTTAAATCCGCCTTTAAGGGCGACGGTGGAGCCATGTACCAACTTTTTTACGAATAGTTGGAACCGATGAATGATTTTTCAACCATTTTTAAACATTGATTTTTGATGATTCCGCCCAAATATTTGAATGAAATCTTTATAGCATTTATTATACTAACTTTTAAATTCGAAATGCATCGGGAAAAAAGACAATAATATACAATTGGGAAATATCCTAAAGTTAAAATAAATTATCTAACCGAACTTATTAAATTGAGAATGGTAAAAGGGCGGTGAAAACTGCGTCGGTTTTATAGTTTGTATTTATTTTTAATCATCCACACAACCTATAATAGTAACTGATTTGACTATATTCAATTTTATGACGTCACTAAATCTTTTTCCATACAAGTTACCTTATAACTTATTATTTTGACGTTTAGTAACTAATTTGACTAATCAGTAGAATACCTAATTTGCTTGAATTTCTGAATTAAAAAAATTCAACATAATATAGAACGAGACTTCAACCTAAAAACAGTCCTATTCTAGTAAAAATACTTAGTATAAGGTTAGATTAGACCTCGAGAAAGGACATAGGCTATGTTTGGTCGCGATAACCGACATCAACGCGGGCGAAACCGCGGACAAAAGCTAGTATTCTATAATACCTTATCAGAAATCATGGTGACCAACTGCACGAGTTGCTCAAACCTGTCCGCTAGCACAGTCTCGGCCAGGGTGTCGAACTCTGTACCCTGCTGTAGTATCTTCGTTAGGACTTCCATGAAGGCGGCTCGGGTTTGCAAATCTCGGTGATAACCCAGGTCTGGAAGTAAAATGAAATAATAATAAGCAATCCTTGTAATTGAATGAATTTTACAGTATTAAGTATGTTAACTATATAAACCGAATACACAGAGAAAAAGAATCTTCTCGGGCGGGACTCGAACACGCAATCTTTCCCTTACAGGGGGAATGCCTTGACCAACTCGGCTACCGAGACACGCCCGATGTGATTTAAGGCGACGGCAGAGTCATCTACCGATATTCTTATGAACTATCGGATCCAATGAATGGCCGAGAAGATTCTTTTTCCCTATGTATTGAATCCTACTAATGTTATAATGTAAAAGTTTTTAAGGACTTGTTATTCAATCAGGCTCTTACGGCAGAACGGATACATACATATAATCACGCCTTTATCCCCGGACGGTTAGGCAGAGGTGAATCAACACCCACATTTCATCAATCATTGGATTCGGTCCCACGTTATAGGGGGTGAGCCTATTGCCGCATTCCGAGCACTATTGTTGACTCGAGCCGTGCATCCGAGGCTGAGTCTGGGCTGTATATATTTGTCTGATGTTAAACAGCCCTATCCCTCAGTCGCCTTGTACGATACCACATGGGAAGAGATGGGGTGACCCAAATTCTATTCTGCCGGGAACCACGCTCTTGGCTGAAATTTGGCACTGGGATAGATTCTATGGTCCGGAATAACGCATAAGCTTTTAATCCCGGCGATAAATTCCAAATTCCAAAATCCTTTCTAGAGTAGTTAAAACCATGAAGAAAATGTACGACAGTGTTTTACAACACCGAAGCAAGCCGATTTTAGCCGAACCTAAAGTAAAGCCAACGAGACGAGAGAAAAAAGGTAAACAAAGCGACCATTACTGAGTTATGTTGCGAAACTAGCAATTGTTTTGTCTGTCCTTGTCGCACATGTCACACGTACGCGATAATGGCCGAGCGACAGCTGTCGTTACGTGTTTCGTAGTACAGGAAAGCTGTCAGCCCAGGGGTTCTAAACTGTCAGCTCCGCCATCTTATGAGCAATTTCATTCCTGGCTGGAATGAATTTGAAGTGATACGTAATAAAGAAAATGCGGTAGCCTAGAGGCATGGGTAATGGACTGCTGAGACGAGGTCTCGGGTTCGATCCCAGGTTAACCATGGTCCACACCAATGACTTTTCGATGGTTTTCGAAGTTATGTGTGTATTTATCGTAGGTTTATAAGTGCCCGGTTAATGGCAATAGGCTCGCCACCTATTACATTGGGACCTAAACATAAACTGGCGAAATGTGGGTGCTAGCACCTCTACCTACCCCTTCGGGGAATACAGGCGTGAGTTTATGTTATGTTATGTATGTAATAATTTTCAAATAAAAATGTTAGGAACCGCTGAAACGTTGTTTACCTTTTTTCTCTCGCTTCGTTGGCTTTACTTTAATTCTGTTTTGACTCACCTATACTATGCATGAGACCCGAGTCGATATTCGCACTGAGCAAGTTCGACATCGCCTGTATGGTCGCGTTCCGGAGAGTCTCCAGCCTGCCGGGACCCTCGGCCAGTTCCACTTCGTTACAATCGTTTAGGAGATTCATGAAGAGGGTGAAATATCTGAAATATTGAAGAATATGTAAGTACAATATGAATAAATAAATATAATTCTTTTTTTTTTTTTGATCGTGCGAAAAATCCCCACGGATATCACCCCCCGGAGCCGGTGAAGGTGGTTATGTCGGACTCGAACCGACTAATGCACGCCATCTTTGGGTCTTTCCTTGCCAGAGAGAGATTGCAGGAAACATATCTCTCGCACCCCGGCAGACCCAGGACCATTTCTTTCGAGATGGCCCCCTTCGGGTTGTGGGGACCGTAGGAAATGATTACCGCAGCCCAAGGACGTATTTAACGCGACAGGAGTCATGATAGTATTGTTGACCAAAGTTTATGGCAGAATTTCTCCTTACTAGCAACACCATCAAATGTGATATATTTTTCTTTAAATTAACGGATTCGATTATTGGTTTGGTGTATAATTTTGTTCAAAAAACCATTTATGCAAATTTAGTTTTCAACAAAATCGGCTATACTGAGCTTTTCATTTTCAATATTCCTTATAATTTTGGATTTGGTCATGAACACCCACATGAAATATCATTCTAAATCCATACTAATATTATAAATGCGAAAGTAATTCTGTCTGTCTGTCTGTCTGTTTGTATGTTACGCTTTCACGCCTAAACCACTAAACCGATTTTGATGAAATTTGGTATAGGCGTAGATTAGACCATGAGAAAGGACATAGGCTATGTTTGGTCGCGATAACCGACATCCACGCGGGCGGAGCCGCGGGTAAAAGCTAGTATCCTATAATCTTTTGCAATCAAACACCTTATCAGAAGCCAGCATATACACTATAGTGAAGCGACGAAGTGAGAGAAAAAAGGTAAACAAAGTTTCAGCGGTACCAAACATATTTTTTGAAAATTATTACATATAACTTCAAATTCATTCCAGACAGGAATGAAGTTGCTCATAAGATAGCGGAGCTGACAGTTTAGAACCGCTGTGCTGACAGCTTTCCTGTACTACGTAACGCGCAACGACAGCTGTCGCTCGGCCATTGTCGCGTACGTGTGACATGTACGACAAGGACAGAGAAAACAACCGCTAGTTATCGCAACATAACTCAGTAATGGTCGCTTTGTTTACCTTCTTTCTCTCGTCTCGTTGGCTTTACTTTAGTTTAAAATAAGTCTTATCCAACATATTGAACCCTTAACAGCGACTTACTTGAGGAACAACTGACTCTTGGCCTCCATCAGGTCCCCGCGGTCCGACTCCTCAGGCTGCAGAGGCAATCCCTTCAGCAGAGACGCCACCGCCTCCATGCAAGCTTGGTCCAGCTCTCTACAACATACTAGGTATCTGGGGATAGGGAGGCTCCAGTTATCAACATACATATATCGGCACTACGTACACACATATACTCACGCCAGTAAATCTCCGAGGGGGTAGGCAGAGGTGTATTAATACCCACATTTCGCCTACAATGAATTTAAGTCCCACGTAACCAGCCAGCCTATTGCCGTCGGCAACTGATGAACCAAAACCAAGCGGTTTTGGTCGGTTCGAGTCCGACATAACCACCCTCGTTGGCTCCGACGGACGGGAGGTATCCGAGTGGATTTCCGCACGTTAAAATGCTGTATGTTTACTGTCGGATGGAGAACAGCCCTATCCCTTAGTCGCCTTCTACGACGCCCACGGGAAGAGATGGGATGGCCCAATTCTACTCCAATATTTCTTCTCTAACTGAATCGGGAATAGGTAAGTGAATGTGCAAAATAAGAAACGCTATGACCATAGCAATGAGACAGATTCCTTTAAATTTCTGAGAATGACCCTGCTCCGTAGCGACAACGTAACGCATTAGTGCGGCCTCGCTCTTAAGAAAAGGTGTAAGATCCATACTAATATTACAAATGCGAAAGTAACTCTGTCTTTCTGTACGTTACGCTTTCACACCCTAAACCACTGAACAGATTTTGATGAAATTTGGTATAGGGGTAGATTAGACCTTTAGAAAGGACATAGGCTATATTGGGACGCAATAACCGACATCCACGCGGGCGGAGCCACTGCCAAAAGCTTGTTAATAATGAAGATCGCACTGGTAATTTTTTTATGGTGGGGATTCGTGGAAATCCGAACTACATGATATTTTCTGAAAAAGTTTAAAAAAGTTCAAAAAAAGGCGAGAAGGAACCATCACACTCGAACATAGTTGTCATAACATAACATAAACTTACGCCTATATTCCCCGAAGGGGTAGGCAGAGGTGCTAGCACCCACATTTCGCCAGTTTATGTTTAGGTCCTAAATGTAATAGGTGGCGAGCCTATTGCCATTAACCGGGCACTTATAAACCTGCGATAAATACACACATAACTTCGAAAAGCATCGAAAAGTCATTGGTGGGTGCCATGGTAAACGATCTTCACATTTTGCATACTCACACAAACCCTATCTGGGTTTACAGGATAACTGAATTTGTATGATGAATATTGTAATAATTAATAAATAAATAAAAATAAAATAAAATAACTGCCCTCGCTCCTGCACTATATATAAATATCTTTTAGAAATCTTTTAAATGATATTTATATAACTATAGAAATCAAATACATCAGAAAAATGAATCGGTCGGGCAGGACTCGATCCCTCTTCCTTTACAGGGGGGATGCCTTAACCACTAGGCCACCGAGCCTCTTAGAAATCACCATGCAGTCTCATATCTATAATCATAGGAACATTATCTTACCTTCCGATCGAAGACGCATCCGCCCTCACAGGTGGCGCGATCTGGTGGCTGCTCCCAAGTACCCAGTCAGTCACGTACTCCACCATTTTGTTGCGGAATTTCATCTCCTGAGAGGACAACAAATATACATAAAGTAAAGCCAACGAGACGAGAGAAAAAAGGTAAACAAAGCGACATTACTGAGTTACGTTGCGACTTAGAGTATATCAAGAGGTGCCATACCTACGAAAAAAAACTGCCTACCTAAACTTGGATTTTATGAATGAATGGAAAGCAGTATGGCGGCCTAGTAGGGAATCCAGTAAACTGTCGATAACTACTTATCGATATAAAAAGGGCACAGACTAAAAATTTATACATTTGAAAGAAAAAATTAAGTGATTAGCTTAAGTGGATGCCGATTATTTGTATTCTCAGGTTGCAGTGTGCTTATGGCTTTCTGTCAGACTTTCCTTGTGATAGCCAGAGTTTCGAATAATTCGCCCAGAAGGACGTAGAATCTACAAAGATTCTTTACAGTCTTTGAGTAACGATATATATATATATATTAAGTAGTACTCCAAGTACATAACACATTGGCACAAAAATAAAATCGATTTGGACAAAAAAAAAATTCGAATTTTTATTTAATATTTTTGTTTTTTTTTTGTAAAAAATGTTTTAGTATCTATTCATCAGTAATACCAGTACCATTATGCGATAGAATAATAAAAAGTCAACGGCATTTCAAAAGTCATTCACTATGTATGGAAAGTGGTCTTCGTTCTTTAAATATTTGGGAAAATATCGATAATTAAAATTCTATCACCGCATCACTAGCAATTTTATTTGACCAATCAGGTGCTACTACATCCCCACTACGTTGGAAAGCAAGATGGAGAATTGGCGTTTTCCTAATGTGATTTTATGAATGAATTTCGTAGTAGCTTCACGTCTGTATATTTATGTCTATGCGTTGCGATAACTAGCGATTATTTTCTCTGTCCTTGTCGCACATGTCACACGTACGCGACAATGGCCGAGCGACAGCTGTCGTTGCGTGTTTTGTAGTACAGGAAAGCTATCAGCACAGCGGTTCTAAACTGTCAGATCTGAGATCTTATGAGCAATTTAATTCCTGTCTGGAATGCGCTTGAAGTGATGCGTAATAATTTTCTGGTAAAAATGTTTGGAACCGCTGAAAGTTTGTTTACCTTTTTTCTCTCGCTTCGTTGGCTTTAGTTTACATAATTATGTACATATATCCATTAGAACGTGTCATGGATACAGCTAAAGTACTGTTACAGTAGTAAATGAAATGATATCCATACTAATATTATAGATGCGAACGTAACTCGGTCTGTTTGTCTGTCTGTCTGTATGCTACGCTTTCACGTCTAAACCACTGAATCGATTTTAATGAAATTTAATATAAGGGTAGATAAACCATGAGAAAGGACATAGGCTATATTTGGTCACGATAACCGACATCCACGCGGGCGGTGCCGCAAACAAAAGCTAGTATTAAGTAAACAAATTTCGATCGATAGTACAAACCTGTCTAAACGCGAGGTCGTCTCTCCTCCTCATCATATTTTCAACCACCTGACAAAGCTTCGTCTTGATATGAACAGACAGTACCGTCATATCTAAGTGTCGGACGTATCTGAAACGTTTAGAAGAATATTAGCAAGACTGCCAGGCTAGGACCCGACGGGGTGACGATAAAATCCATTTGAGTCCCATTTTTCAAGATTACGGCCGTGGCAAAAGGATTGCAACCCCACAATATTGGTTTTAACTTTTCACTGACCCTCCTCCCCCTTGATATCTAAAAAAAAAATCCGACTGCGACTGAAAAGATCGAAATAAGTTTGATAGCAGGCGGTACCCATTTGCCAATCATAAACCGAAAGAAAATTAATTTATTTTTAATCATTTGTTTTATTTTTATACTTTTTAGTTTGATATGAAATGTATATCTTTTTGTAATCTCCTAATTTCCTTCATTTTGACACCCTACTCGATAAGTTTGAGTCAAAAAATTTTTTAACAACATACGTTTTGGCGCCAAAAATGCACCATGTTGATTTTCTAGAAATTTTAATGGTGTCACTCACACGATCACGACGAATAAAATGACACCTCACATGTTCAAATCCGTCAGGCCTTACCGGCTCCGTGGGGGTGGTAAACGTGGGGATTTTTCGCACGATAAAAAAAAGCCATTCAGGCTGTAGGCCGTGCCAAATAAATGGACATACATACATACATAGTCTCGAAAAACATTACCCTCCTTCCTTCGGCAGTCGAGTAAAAAGAAAAACGCATCCTCTAATAAATGCACGCTAAGTCCAAAAAAATGTAGCATTTTAATAGAATATCTTCTGTTTTGCAGTTGTCTTACATTCGTCACTTTTAATACCAAACTTGATGATCCGTACAAGACATGATGCCTACACAACCACATTCTATCATCGTACCACTCGCCATAGACAGGGAATTCATCCCCACACATTGCATCCGAAAACGGTGCGCACCGTGCGGTATGAAAGGGACTTCATCCCACGTACGCTCAAGCTGTGGAATGAACTACCTGCTGTGATTTTCCCAAGCGACTACAATATGGGGCTCTTCAAGAAGGGTATCAGAAGGTTCCTACAGGGTAGGCAGCGCGAGTGTAACTCCTCTGGTGTTGCATACGTCCATAGGCCACGGTAACCACTTTTCATCAGGTTGGCCGTATCCTTGTCTGTCTGTCATAACCACACCTGCGGGGATAACCATGGCAGCCGGGGTGCGAGGGATATGTCGAAGACAACCTCACCTCCGGCCTAGCACCGCGACCCACAGTCGGCGTGCGGTTTTAGTCTGTTCGAGTCCGAAATAACCTACTCTTCAGGCTCCCGCGGGGGAGGTATCCGTGGGGATTTCAGCAAGAAAAAAAAGAGGTATAACCAGTAGTCCAGCAGTGGACTGGGATAGGCTAGTTATTTGAATCACGTAGAACGTACGTAGAACTTACCGTACGATAGCCAACATGAGCGCTTCTATCGATGTAGTGCTTAATATCTCGAGATGATGCCCGCTCATCTTGTGAGACTCCAATATACTCTTCATAATAAAGATTGTATGCTCCACAAACTGGGTGTTAATATCTGTTAACATCACCTACAAAAAAAAAGAAAATATTAATTGTAGTTAGTAAAACAGGATGTGCGAAAGATTTTTTTTAAGACGAGGGTGACTACATCAGGAACCTTTACACGGTGCACGCTAATCAACGGAGATGGTATCGCCTTATCCTCCTCCCCAGTATGGTATACGCCAAATACCACCCAGCCACCGTGGTTCCCGCACCCGAAATAGACTTACGAGGGCAATTACTTAACATTACACCCCGACATGTACCTGAGACGATGTGCTGTTTTTGTCGGTCTGAGCGCGACTTCCCCGTTGGCCGATCCCCCATCGGCTCTTCAAACTCACTGGAATCTGTGGGAATGTCCGCACGAAAAAAAAGAGGAATAGGCTACATAACCACGGAGGACAGAATATGATTAAGTAACGGAGATGTCCCCATTGATATTTCTCTTAATAAAAACGCGTTGCCAAATGCGGGTCGGAAGGGAGACGCGTGGGGTGTCAAAAGTCGAATGACGTCATAGCTATGACGATCCTCTCCCACCTCCATCTAGTGAGGCATAGTGAAAACAATGAGAAACAGATACAAATCCTCATTGTAGTTTGACAACTCGCAACTAAGTGTTGCACAGAATTCTAGAATAATCTATTGATGAACCAAATTTAAAATACCTAGGGATGACAATTTTTTTAAATAAGGCTATTAGGTATAGCAAAATCATTTAGGCCCCCTGAATGATTTGGCCTCATACCGACAGATGGCTCAATATTTTTAAATCAATTTTAATTTTTTTAAATAAAATAACAGGTTTGGAATTACTAATGAACTCGGGTTAAATTTTATTGTTGAACTTTTGACCAAAACTAACAACTACTCACAAGAACGTTTCACTAGAAGTAAATAGAGACGTCACAGACCAAATGAGTCCATTTGGCGTTTTTGAAAGGCTCACAATTCGTTTGCGTTGCAACAACTCCGCTATCATTTCCTTCTCCAAGACAAGCAAATGGAAGTTTTTAATACTTTGGGTCTAAATAGCGCTGTGTAGAATGTCCTATAATATTTATTTACTTATTTCTTCTGTGAGTGCCTCTGTGGCGTGGCGCTAGTGGCCGCTACACAGAAGGCGCGGGTTCGATCCCCGTTCATTGCAAATATTTGTATGCATGAATATGGCTTTAAAGGGTGGGTGTTTCTATGTATAATATGTATGTCTTTACAGAAAAAAGAGAGTGAATCAAAGGCGAAAATCGTGGTTTATGATGTATTAGAAAAAGCTTCTGAATAGATCTCGTTCAAACCAATTTTCATTGGTAGTTTGCATGACAATGTACATCATATATATTTTTTTTGATTTATCATTCTTTTATTTTAGAAGTTAGAGGGGGGGGGGGGGGAGGAGACACCTTTTTTCACTTTGGAAGTGTCTCTCGCACAAACTATTCAGTTTAGAAAAAAATAATGTTAGGAACCTCAATAGCATTTTTGAAGACCTATCTATAGATGTCACACACGAATGCGTTCGATGAAAAAAAAAAATTGACTTTCAGTTCTAAGTATGGGGACCCCTAAAATTGGTTGCTTTTTGTCTATTTTTGTGTGAAATTCGTAATGCGGTTCACAGAATACATCTACTTACCAAGTTTCAACAGAATATGCCTTATAGTTTCGGAGAAAAGTGGCTGTGACATACGGACGGACAGACAGAGAGACAGACATGATGAATCTATAAGGGTTCCGTTTATTGCCATTTGGCTACGGGATCCTAAAAACCACATCTAAGTCCATTGCAGCCTCTGTGGCGTGGCGGTAGTGCACGCGACTGCCACGCAGGAGGCGCGGGTTCGATTCCCGCTCAGTGCAAATATTTGTATGCATAAATATGTCTATTTGCATTGTCTGGGTGTTTCTATGTATAATATGTATATATTTACAAAAAAAAAAAAGTATATAAGTATGTTTATCCGCATTCTAGATTCCATAACACAAGCTATAAAAGCTTACCATGGGTCTAGATAGCGTTGTGTAGAATGTTGTGGAATATTTATATTTATTGCATACTTTTAAAGATTTAAGCATACATAGGGAAGGACAGACGCTGCTTAATTCTATGTAATGATAATGATTATTATTTACCTGTTGGTGCTGATCAAAGAATTTGTCGATAATTGCCTTGACCTGGTCGAACAGTATGGGGTAGAGGGCGGACGACATCTCATTACCGACCAGTTCCTTGACGTGTGTCTGGATCTGTAGGCCGAAGCGCTCGTTGTTGCACAGCAGTAGACGGAGCAGTTGGCCGATGAATCTGGTATATGAAAGAACAAGGTGATACTTATGAACGAGAGCATCTTCTCTCACCCGCTTATACCACAATATATACATCATACATATACTCACGCCCTTAAATCCCTGAAGGGGTAGGCAAAGGTGTATTAACACCCACATTTCGCCAAGTTTGAGTTTCGGTCCCACGTAATAGGGGCGAGCCTATTGCCGTCACGCGGGCACTTAATTATATGCTGTATGTTTACTGTCGGTTGTAGAACAGCCCTATAAATTAGTCACCTTCGGCGGCACCCACAGAAAGAGATGGGGTGGCCCTATTCTACTTCACCGAGAACCAACACGACAGTTCGGGGCAGTGGTCCAACTGCTCTGTCCAACCAGTTGGACCATGGGTCTTTACTAGGGGCAGTTGTCCAACTTTCAAAATAGTTGGACCACAGCACCTTTTGAGGTTTCCCTGGTCCAATTCATTTAAAAAATGTAAGTTACTAACTCTATAATTCTCAACTGCGTCTTTGTGTGTATATGGTACTTTATGGTTTACGGTTATATTGTGAACCTCTTTGCAGTAAAATAACGAAATGAAAGAAATTTATTATACTTACTAGCTTTTGCCCGCGGCTCCGCCCGCGTGGATGTCGGTTCCCGGCAATTATTCTAAATTTCTCACCTTTTAAACCTTCCCTAGACCTCCACGAACATTTCAAGCCCAAGATATGATAAATCCGTTCAGCCTGTAATGGTTTACATTCATTACATGTTTTTTGCTCTTCCTTAGTTTGTGAATACAGTTTGAAGATTGATTTGTGTCTTTTTCTCAAAGGACAGGTGTCCATGTTTCGCAATGACATTTTTGACATTTGGTCATCCTAGTCTATGATATAGCTTGTCTATCACTTTTCTACCTAAGATGGCGGGCTGAAGAGTTTTGCTCCAGCGTTGGCCATGAATTAATTGTATATTTTTGTTAATTATTGTTTAAATTTAACGTTAAACCCATCTCCGTGGATGACTGAACCCGGATTATGTGGCGAAATCATATTTTTTAATAAAGGTGAGTGTTTCTATTGGAGTCTCGTGCCACCTGTGATGAACATGTGTTTTTGACTAAGGGTTACTAATTTAGTCGAATATTTGTTCCAGCATTCTTGTTTCACTTGTTACGATGGCGTACGCTTGTCACCAAGGCGCTCGGTAAGCTGATTTTTTATATTTTTTGGCCTGGGACAATTAGGTAGACACGTTGTAGTAACGCTTGGCTATTTTCACAGGGCCGCCTATTGAAATGCCCGATTAATTGAGGAGTATTTGACAATTTACTACGGTTTAACTGCGGCCGATTATCTGACGATTTCCTGCGAATTTACTGAGGATTAGTGTGCGGAATGTGACCGCCTAACCTCTTACTTAACCTAGAAATGTTACCTAACTTAGATTCGTAATAATAGAATAACCTTGACCCAGATGCAGATGATTAATTAATTTAGTTTTTATATAATTCAAGCCTCACTGCCTTTGAGATTAAAATTCCTCTTGTTCTACATATAATGTTAGCTATCCAAGTTTAATTTCTGGCTATAGAGTCAGATGGCGCCCGAATATAGAAATAAACTCCAAACTGTTATAAATTTTGTTTTATTGATATAACTAGACCTTGTATTCTTTTGTATTGATCCCCATACTGGGACATAATTACATTAGACACCCTTTATAATATTACAAGCCGTTCTCGAGTTTTAGCGACACTAACGAACAGCAATTGATTTTTATATAATATATAGATTATTAACAGTGTTTCCGTAATGACTGTAGTGGACTATAAATAGAAAATTCTACATAGATATGTAATACACTGTTAATGTTAGGGAAACACTTTTGTGAACCCCTTTGCAGTAAATAGTGGGAGGTAGGTACCGTCTGGTACCTACCTCCCCCTATTTACTGCAAAGAGATTCACAATATAACCGTAAACCATAAAGTGCCATACACACACAAAGACGCAGTTGAGAATCATAGAGTTGGTAACTTACATTTTATAAATGAATTGGACCAGGGAAACCTCAAAAGGTGCTGTGGTCCAACTATTTTGAAAGTTGGACCACTGCCCCTAGTAAAGACCCATGGTCCAACTGGTTGGACAGAGCAGTTGGACCACTGCCCCGAACTCTAAAATTTAAAGTAGGATACTCTGTCCATTCGTTTATTATCTTTTTGACAGCTTACGCATATGAATCACTGTTTGTATTTACGGAATAATGTACTACAGTAATGTCATACTTTATTGACGGGTAACGCCCACTTAGTGAAGTGCATAACAAACAGGCACAGACTATAAAGCAGATCTTGAAATACGATAATTCGATCAATTGTCTACAAATCGATTTTGTTAATATTATTATTTTATTACATTGATTTATCAGGCTATTCTTCATAATTTACACTAGACTCGTCAGTTGAGTCCTCTGTTACTTGAATAATCAATTATTGATCCATTATATTGTAAATTACAACGTCTCGATCCCAATCAGACATATTTATTTTTCTTGTCCTCCACACGACAGTCGCCCAGTTTACAGGTGTCACATCACCTTTATTTATAATTTAAAAAACTTGATATAAACAAATAATTAATATTTATATGTATATAAATCGATTGAAAAATGTTCTTAAGTAAAATCGATAATTATTTCGAATCGAAACGGTACTGTACGCGAGTGTCACTAATTTCAAATTGTCTCAAACTGTCAAAAAGAAAATAAACGAATGGACGGAGTATAAGTGAAAGAATCAAATACAGGTGTTGAATAAAGGTGTATACTCACTGCGTCACCGGACAGTATTGTACTTCTTGTGAACTGTTCGCCAAAACATTGAATAGCTTTCTGGAGTCTGAACCTACAACAAAATTATGTGTTAGTTTGTTTTCCTATTTTATCTTATAACTAGCTTTTGATAGATTAGACCATGAGAAAGGACATAGGCTATGTTTGGTCGCGATAACCGACATCCACGCGGGCGGAGCTGCGGGCAAAAGCTAGTTAACATTTTTTTTCACTTTATGCTCTACTTTCGCTTTTAAGAGTCCGTACTACCTCAAATGACATAGCATAAACGTGTATAATATCAAAAGTTCTAAAGCATGGACTTTTTAATTCATTTGTGGTAAAGTTGAGGATATATACTAATGTTTATGTGTGGCAAAAACACGATTACGTAAAATTTTCTTGATAGAAAACCATTGCAAAGTTACCTCTAAACCGTACAAATAAAACGATATTATGGATTAATTACGCAAAATAGGATCACTAAACTTACACAATAAATTGCAGTTTAGTGGTTAAGAGACATTATGTGTTTCAAATTTTACAAATATACATTGGTTTCTGCGTAACGAGCAAATATCTAAATTTTTACTCAAGCGATACCATTAAACTTAGAACCGCCCTGCCGCCCGGCCTCCTCCTCAGTGTTGCTTCGGCTATCATACGGGGAGCTTGTGTCGCACGCGCTCTGCGCAGACGATTACGATAGACGATACGAAAGTATTCAAGTACCTATCTTTTGACAGGCGAAATGGGTAATAAAGTAAACTGAAAGAGGAAAAGTGTATGTTGGCGTAAAAAAATATTAAAACATATGAATGATGTATTATGTAGACAGCCTCTGTGGCGTGGTGGTAGTGCACGCGACTGCCACGCAAGAGGCGCGGGTTCGATTCCCGCTCAGTGCAAATATTTGTATGCATGAATATGGCTATTTGCATTGATCTGGGTGTTTCTATGTATAATATGTATGTATTGATGATGATTCCGTGATGGTGGTATCCGTGGGGATTTTACGCACGATAAAAAAAAATAGCGTTAGTGAACGCGACTGCTACGCAGGAGGCGCGGTTTCGATCCCCGCTCAGTGCAAATATTTGTATGCATGAATATGGCTATTTGCATTGGTCTGAGTGTTTCTATGTATTAATATTTATGTACATACAAAAAAGTATCTAAGTATGTTTATCCGCATTCTAGATTCCATAACACAAGCTAATTAAGCTTACCATGGGTCTAGATAGCGCTGTGTAGAATGTTGTGGAATATTTATTTATTTATTATTATAGTAAGTATCTAATCAACCTACCTAAGTAGCTTATACTGTACATAACAATTTGCAATAGGTACTATATTAGTAGAAAGTAATAAATAGGTCAGTAAAAACCTACCTATTTCAAAAATTTGGATTGAAATAGGCATACCTGCCTATGTATCGACAAAAATAATCTTGCAGTAGCAGCCCAAGTCTTTCAGGCAGGTCCTGCCTACTACAGGTCGCTCACTGCGACGACGCGACGGACGACGCGGTTGGGCGACTCAGAGCCGAAAGTCGAAGTGCGGGAACTCCAACTTCTGTAGGTTAGGTTAGAACTGTGACCCCAACGCATGAGCCGAGCGAGCGTAGCGAGCGTGCCGCAGCAGCGGACGGCGAAGTGCCAGATCGGGTTATGATAGGAACGAGACCGTCGGGTCAGGTTAGGAAGAGGGTTACGTTCGGAACTAATTTTTAAAGTTTCTACCTAACCCGCGACCGGGTCAAGTTTTCGGGTCAGTTTCGGAATAAACGGAATATTTCTGTAAATAAAATACCTACCAACCCGAATGATATAAATATAGCAGTAGTTAGGTACTACTACCATACGTATTCCTATATTTATTATAGACAGTACGTAATTATGAATTTCCATTCATCTGTTTCTATTGAAGGGTCATCGCCCTCTGTGGGCTCAACAATCTAGCCACATTACTGGCTGTCAGATTCTCTGCCCATACGGGGGCCCCGTATAGGGCCATACTTCGCACGATCCCCAGGTACAGTCTCCTGCAGGGAGCGTTGGGTCTCCTGATGTTGGGCATCAGCCGCGCGAGTGCGGCTGATGCCCCCCTCAGTTTTGGGACCAAACTTCGGAAGTGATGTCCGAAGTTCCACCGGCCATCGAGCCCCAGATACTTCATCGAGGGCTCGATGCCGATGCTGACACCCCCTATCTGTAGGCTGGATCCCGCAGGTGGCTCCATCCGAGGTCCGTGGAAGCACCGAGCCTCGGACTTGTGAAGAGCGACCTCGAGACCCAGCCGCCGTGTCTGACCCACGACTTGAGCAACCCCTGCCGTGGCCTTTAGTGCTGCGTCTCGGTGCGCTGCTCCCCGCGCCGTAATGATGGTGTCATGCGAACCGGACGTCGGAGGTCGCAGAACGACCTCCGTCCTCTATGAGCGCTGGCCTGAGGGTGACCGGTGGAGCCGCCTGTCATCCTAGCAGAAGCAGGCCGCGGCGGCGGCGCAAGGTGCGCCTCCCCGTAACCGGGGCTAGATGGGGACACTGTGGTCCCCCCAACTCGAAGGGGGCCATCTCGAAAGGGATGGTCCTCCTGGGTCTGCCGGGGTGCGAGAGATATGCTTTTGGCAATCTCACCTCCGGCAACCAAGGACTTGGGACGGCGTGCGTTTTAGTTCGAGTTCGACATAACCACCTCCACCGGCTCCGTGGGGATTTATCGCACGATAAAAAAAGACGAGGGTGTCATCGGCGGAACACGTTACGCTGACCCCTCTGAGCAACGTACCACGCAGCATCCAATCGTAGCCGATGTTCCTCACCCTCCGTAACTACGGGCACGTCGTTCTCCACCACCTCCCCTAGGTGCCGTCTTCTTAGGGGCGGAGGCCTTGGCTTGGGACCAGGAGCACCACTGGGTGCAGCCGTCGTCGCTCAAGACGCGACGACGGGTGCCGCCAGCGGTGGGCGGTATGCCCGGTCCTCGGACGCCGAGGCGTCGCTCGATGACCTCCAGCAGCTGGACCACCGTTGGTGTCACCTTAGATGGAGCACGGAGAGCGGGGGTTTTCACACCCCGAGCCTCCCCGGTGGGTACAAGGAGGCCAAGAGGGCCCTCCATACGGCCATCAAGCGGTCCAAAAAATTGGGCCGCGAGGAGCTGATAGAGACTCTGGAGCGCAACCCGTGGGGGCGCCCGTACCTCATGGTAAGGGGCAAATTACGCGCTAAGGCGCCCCCACTGACCCAGAGTCTCCAGCCGGAGCAGCTGGAGGTGGTCCTGGACTCCTTGTTTCCATCAAGAGCGGAGGAACACATTCCTACGCGCATGGCTCCGTCTCAGGCGCCCAGCGCGGAAGGCAGTGAGAACAACGTGCCCGTAGTCACGGAGGGTGAGCTAGGGGCGGCTGTACTGCGGCTTAAATCCCGCAGAAACACCGCCCCTGGACCCGACGGCATTCCAGGCTGAGCGTGGGTCCTGGCTCTTGAGGAGCTTGGGCCTCGACTTCTAGGGCTCTTTAGCGCATGCCTCGAAAAAGGTCAGTTTCCCAAGGTCTGGAAGACAGGAAAACTGGTCTTGATCCGAAAGGCGGGGCGGCCGGCAAATTCTCCATCAGGGTACCGGCCGATCGTGTTGCTTGACGAGGTGTGCAAGCTCTTTGAGCGCATTATTGCACAACGCCTCGTCAGGCATCTCACACGCGTGGGGCCTGATCTGGCGGATAGCCAGTTTGGCTTCCGTCAGGGGCGCTCCACGGTGGATGCGATCATGCGCATTAGAGGCCTGACGGAGGAAGCAGTCTCACAGGGTGAGGTGATAGTGGCGGTGTCTCTTGACATCGCCAACGTCTTCAACACCTTGCCCTGGAGCTGCGTTAGGGAGGCGCTTATCTACCATGGAGTGCCTCCCTACCTCCGTCGAATTGTCGGGGCCTATCTCTCCGAGAGGGCCATTACTTACCCGAGTTGGCTAGGGCCGGGTCGGCGGGATGTGTCGTGCGGTGTTCCGCAGGGATCGGTATTAGGGCCACTCCTGTGGAACATCGGTTACGATTGGGTGCTGCGTGGTCCGTTGCTCAGGGGGGTGAACGTAACGTGTTACGCCGACGACACCCTCGTTACGGCGCGGGGAGCAACCCACCGAGACGCAGCACTAAAGGCCACGGCAGGGGTTGCTCAAGTCGTGGGTCGGATACGGCGGCTGGGTCTCGAAGTCACCCTTCACAAGTCCGAGGCTCTGTGCTTCCACGGACCTCGGATGGGGCCACCTGCGGGATCCAGCCTACAGGTAGGGGGCGTCAGCATCGGCATCGAGCCCTCGATGAAGTATCTGGGGCTCGTACTCGATGGCCGGTGGAACTTCGGACATCACTTCCGAAGTTTGGTCCCAAAACTGAGGGGGGTGTCAGCTGCACTCGCACGGCTGATGCCCAACATCAGGGGACCCAACGCTCCCTGCAGGAGACTGTACCTGGGGATCGTGCGAAGTATGGCCCTATACGGGGCCCCCGTATGGGCGGAGACCCTGACGGCCAGTAATGTGGCTAGATTGCTGAGCCCACAGAGGGCGATGGCCGTCAGGGTGATAAGGGGATACCGCACGATCTCAGGTGAGGCGGCATGTCTCTCAGCCGGGACCCCTCCATGGGACCTGGAAGCGAGAGCCCTTGCGTCTCTATTTAAATGGCGCAAGGAGGCGCTGGAGCGGGGCCAATGGCCTGCGTCTCGAGAAATCGAGGCCCAGCGGTCCCAGCTCCACCAGGAAACCGTGGAGATGTGGAAGGTGCGACTTGAGCAACCAAAGGGGGGATTCGCCACAATCGCGGCCGTCAGACCGGTCATGGACGAGTGGCTGGAGAGGAGACATGGTGCTCTCTCCTACCGGTTGTCACAGATGCTTACCGGGCACGGTAGCTTCGGTAGGTATCTGTGGCGAAGACACCGGGAAACCACGGCCGGTTGTCAGCACTGCGGGGACCGCAGCGATGACACAGCGCTCCACACGCTGGTGGAGTGCACGGCGTGGGCGCAACAGCGCCAGGTCCTCGTGGTGGGTTTGGGCGTGGACACTCTCTCGCTCGTGACCATGGTGGGAGCCATGGTCTCCAGCGGGAGTAAGTGGGACTGCGCCGCCTCTTTTTGCGAGCAGGTCATGCTCGTGAAGGAGGCGGCGGGGCGGGAGCGGGAGAGAACTCTCCCACCCGAGTTCCGCAGTCGGCGGCTTGGACGCCGCCGACGTGTCTTCGCCGAAGACCATCGGCCTCCATGACCGGGGGCCTGAGGACGGTGAGTTGGCTGCTCATCGTCCTTACAGAAGCAGGCCCATGACGGCAGCGTGACGTGACGGACTCACGCACGCCTCCCCCCTCCTATGAAGCGGGATGATACACGAAAACCCCCCATAGACGCGGGATAGCACCTGAACCACCCCCTAGACGAGTTGGTTGTTGGGAGCCCTGGGACATCCTTCCGAGGGCTTACCCGGGGCTCCCAACTATAGGCTGCTGGGCGATACCGTGGGGGTTTTAGTCGGTAGGAGTCCGGCATAACATCCATGAAGGATTTCCCCCACGGTCAAAAAAAAAAGAAAATGCCCGTAGCTTCGCCCGCGTGAAGTTTTGTTCCCGTTCCTGCAACCCATGGGAACCTTAACCCGGAATAAAAAGCAACTTATGTGTTATTCCAGGTTCTAATTTATCCCTGTATAAAATTTCAGCCAGATCCATTTAGTAGTTTTTGCGTGAAAGAGTAACAAACATCCATACATACAGCGATACATACTCACAAACTTTCGCATTTATAATATTAATAGAATAAGTATAAATATATTATAAGTTTTATGTAAATTATCATTACAATATGCACACTTTTCTCAAAAGTTTGTTTATTGCCATAACTTTCTTGATGTCTAATTACTCGCTACTTTACCCTATCGATTGATAACGCGTGAACTTGGCGGCCGAGCCTCGCGTCGGCCGGCCCGGGGTCATCGCGGGAGTGAGATAGATGCATCTGCGCGCGAGTAGTACCGGCGCGAGTGCGTTGTTGAGGCGCGCGGGGGTAAAATTTGAATTCGAGCTGGAGTGGTACGGACTCTTAATAACAATGCTGTGGCGTGGCGGTAGAGCACGCGACTGCTATGTAAGGGGCGCGGGTTCGATCCCCGATCAGTGCAAATATTTGTATGCATCAATATGGCTATTTGCATTGGTCTGGGTGTTTCTATGTATAATAAGTGTGCATTTACAAAAAAAAGTATCTAAGTATATTTATCCGCATTCTAGATTCCATAACACAAGCTGGTTAAGCTTACCATGGGTCTAGGTCTAGATAGCGTTGTGGAATATTTATTTTTATACAGGATGATTTTATAGTCGTTTTGGAAAAAAGAGTTTGGGCACAGTTTCGATAGCTAAATCATCTGGAAGTATTAATTTGGCGAAAGGAAAAATTGTTCTCTCTAGTATGTGATACGGTAATATGCTAGTTCGTGTGTGTGTGTGTGTGTGTGTTCATAGCTACTCACCGTGTCCGTGCAGCTGTGACCAGGTGGCGGCGGGCTTCTTCTGCAGGCACACGCCGCCCAGCGCGCACAGGAACGACGTGATGTTCGCCCACTCCTGGAGCTGTACGTGGAGAGTACACCGTCAGCACCAGATACGTGTGAAATTATTGAATGTTTTTTATATAGAACTAGCTTTTGCCCGCGGCTCCGCCCGCGTGGATGTCGGTTCCCGGCAATTATTCGAATTTTTCTCAACGTACAAACCTTCCCTGGACTTCCACAAATAATTCAAGACCAAAATTAGCCAAATCGGTTCGTGCGTTCTGGAGTTATAGCATCAGGAAGGAAAACCCGACTTATTTTTATAATATAGTAGAAGATTATTTATATAATAGTTCGAAAGAATGTTGGTAGATGGCTCCACCGTCGCCCTTAAAGACGAATATGAAGAGAAAGAAAATTTGAAGTGATTCAGGTGTGGGTCAATAGCTTAGTTGGAAGAGCATGTATTTGTGTATACTGCTTAAGACACATATCGTGGACCTTAAGAGACTACTCACACTTATTCAGCTCTATTCAGCCTTTGTCCATAGAAAACAACGATTTAGTATGGAGACGCGTACGCATCCATTCCGCTATCCGCGTCTATTCTTCTTTCGCGGCAAACCAGTATAAAAATGAGGATAAATGTGTTTTTATCATGCAAATGCCATAGGGAGCGTTCAACGCTCAGGGATATTTCCAACCAAATTCCTATTTCTCCAAAGTGGGTCGACCCATTGTCATTTGCGTTTTATTTTTTTACGTCTATTATTTTCTATTTCTTCTGCGAGAAGCGAAACGATAAAAATATCGCACATAGAACGGTCCATGTTGACGGCACAGTACTAAATGAGTAGCTTACCGTCTTCGCAGCATATTCAGCGCCGTACGAAGCGTTTTAGCGGAGGTAGCACGCTTTGACGGCTTTTCTCATTCTTACGACGCCGTACGCGGCTGATAGAAGCAGAGCTGTATAAGTGTGACCAAAATCGTTCAGCGAAACGCGAATGGATTAAGTGTGTGTAGTCCCTAAATGCGCTCAAAATGTGCTTTTTACGCACAGTACACGTTTCTTGGATATATTTTGAAGCACAGGGTGCTAGCTATAGCGATGGGCGAGCTCAAATTCACACAAAAATATAAGATTATTACAAAATAATCAATGCGCACCAGCCTTTTATATCTTGCGATTTAGGTTTAAGATACGTGAGGTATACTTACGCATGTGTGAATTTATTCATGTATCTATTTGTATATAAAGAATTCTAATTCGAATACATCGGAAAAAATAAAATGCTCAAGTGGGACTTGGACCCACGACCTTTCCCTTACAGGGGGAATGCTCTTCCAACTGAGCTATTGAGCCACACCTGAATCACTTCAAATTTCCCTTCTCTCTTTATATCCGTCTTTAAGAGCGACGATGGAGCCATCTACTTTCTTACGAGCTGTTGGAACCAATGAATGATTTTTCAACCATTTATAAACTTTGATTTTTGATGACTCCGCCAACAATTATGCTCTTTTTAATGAACTTTCATAGCATTAAAATTATCACGTCGGTGTCACCATTATTGCGGAGCTGAAGAGAGCTACCACAGTCTGGTTGTAGTATATTTAGTACGACTCAATGATATAATGAAGCAATTTCTTACAAACTAAATAAGTAACAGGCTTATATACTGATTTATCCACCATTGGTGGAGCGGGAGCGATGCTTGTGGTCACGTCCTATCTTCTCGTTGACTTGCATATTTTGTGTTATGGCAGAGGACGCGATTTCTTAGCTTAAATCATTATTATTTGTGCATTCTAATTTCCTTACAGAAATCACGTTCCTTTCTGCCATAAAATCATTAAAAAAAGAGTGTAAATGAGGAATAAGTGTAACTTCAAATCCATAGTGATATTACATCAAAGTCGTGTTCGGAGCTGGTGTGATGAGAGACCCTTCGTTTGGCCACCGCGCGATGTAAGGCTTCCATCTGACAGTCGTCCATTTTGTCCTTTGGGTTTTTTTGGAGTAGCTTGCATAGAGAGTCCCTGAGAAAAGAAAAACAATTGTAATCCATACTAATGTTATAAATGCGAAAGTAACTGTGTCTGTCTGTCTGTATGTTACGCTTTCGCGCCTAAACCACCGAACCGATTTTGATGAAATTTGGTATAGGGGTAGATTAGACCATGAGAAAGGACATAGGTTATGTTTTGTCGCGATAACTGACATCCACGCGAGCGGAGCCGAGGGTAAAAGCTAATTTATTTCATTACTAAGCTGACCCAGCGAATTTCACACCGTTAATTTTTTTTCCGCCCGCACGGCGTCAGATCCCGTTCCCGCTGCACACTCTACTATAGTGTGCATGTATTATACATATAAAGCTTTTATTACTCTATCTATTTAAAGAAACCGCATCAAAATCCGTAATGTGACCTTGTTTTATACAAGGTGATTTTATAGTCGTTTCGGAAAAAAGAATTTGATCACAGTTTCGATAGCAAAATCATCTGGAAGTATTAATTTGGTCAAACATAACAACCCCAATACATTTTCTGTTCACCTGAACATTTTCCATCATACATCATCAACAAAAATTTTTTTTTCTTTCGCCTAATTAATACTTCCAGATAATTTTGCTATCGAAACAGCCCATATTGTTTTTTTCCGAAACGACTATAAAATCACCTTGTATAATGTAATTGTCGAAACTTTTCTTCTGTTTTTAGGACACGTCAAAATAACACTCACGTCACCTGATGGTAAACTGAAGGCAAAAGGAAATACAGCCACTCTCACATACACCAACAATGCTAAAATGGTGGCACTCAACTTAACAATGCCTTTTCACGCCCGCGTTAAATTATCAATTGACTACACTTGACTTCACCTCGCCTGATGGTAAGCTAAAGGCAAAGTCTCGGAAAGAAGGTCACCATCATAAACATGTACAATGTTAACAGTGGTGGCACTCAGCTTGACGGCCTCATTAGATGCATTTTCACGCCCCGCATAAAGGACCCGGGACTGTAGGAAGAAGGACACACGTGAGCTGGCAGGGAGTTCCAGGTCTTAGTGGTGCGGCATAGGAATGAGTCACTGCTCTAAGGTAGGATTAACTAACCAACATCGGAACGTCTCCTCCCAAACTGGCTGAACGCCATTCACGCAGTGTTCTATCTTCCTTAGCAGAGCCATAATACGTTTCTGTAGAGCCGCTGAACCTGAGCAACAGAAGAATACATACATTTATATTCACATCTGTAAACCCCAAAGGGGTAGGCAGAGAAGGTGTATTAACAAACTATTTATACTGTTTATTGATGATGCTTGGTGGAATCCATTGTTACACATATTGAGAAGACTTTTACTTTTTCCACTGTATTTATTATTTAACAACGGTCGGTTTCGCCTTACGGCATTCTGAAAGGTTTATATTTAGTTATTTTTTATCATCCGTAATGCCATAAGGCGAAACCGGTCTGGTTGTATATCCTATATTCGTATCCATACTTAATATTATAAATGCGAAAGTAACTCTATCTGTATGTCACGCTTTCACGCCTAAACCACTGAACCAATTTTGATGATATTTGGTATAGGGGTAGATTAGACCATGTGAAAGGACATAGGCTATGTTTGGTCGCGATAACCGACACCCAAGCGGGCGGAGCCGCGGGCAAAAGCTAGTAATAAATACTGTGGAAAACGCACTGTAAGCGATTCTCAATATGTGATCCATAACAATCTCTGATTTTAGTGTCCCAATACTTGTACCATTGATCTGTAATCCTTCTGCCTATCGATTGTAGGGCTTGTTCCAAGAAACTGAAAGAGATTTTTATAATATTGGGACAGCAGTCACAGATACTTCAAACTTGACTGTTATATCTGGAGGTGCGATCTACAGTTAACTGTAGTTATGTTATTAGGAAACAGCAATCAGGTATACTACTGACTAGTCAAATTAATTACTTTTTACTAAACGTCAAAACGATAAGTTATAAGGTAACTTGTATGAAAAAAGATTTTGGACGTCATAAAATTTAATAGTCAAATCAGTTACTATTATAGGTTGGGTGGATGATTAAAAATAAAAGAAAGCTATAAAATAAGAAACGACGCAATTTTTACCGCTCTTTTACCATTCATTTTAATAAGTTCGAAAAACATCGGAAAAAATAAATGCTCAAGTGAAACTTGAACTCACGACCTTTCTCTTACAGGGGGAATGCTCTTCCAACTGAGCTATTGAGCCACATCTGAATCATTTCAAATTTTCCTTTTCTTTAAATCCGTCTTTAAGGGCGTAAGAATGTTGGTAGATGGCTCCACCGTCGCCCTTAAAGACGGATATAAAGAGAAGGAACATTTGAAATGATTAATAGCTCAATAGCTCAGTTGGAAGAGCATTCCCCCTGTAAGGGAAAGCTCGTGAGTTCAAGTCTCACTTGCGCATTTCATTTTTTCTGATGGTTTTCGAACTTAAAAGATAGCTTAATAAATGCTATAAAAATTCATTCAATTTAATAAGTTCGGTTAGAAGATTTATTTTAACTATAGCATAATACCCAATTAGTCGCCTCATACGACACCTACAGGAAGAGATAGGGTAACCCTATTCTACTCCACCGGGAACCAACTTGCTTGAAATATCCATAACAAAATACTTGTGCTATACTTACTATGAATATTCTTGTAGTAACACCCCCTGCCCATATCCTGACCGGCTGCTTGCATTAGTAAAAATAAATACATTTCACTCATGAGTTACATTTTTGAAGAATATCAAATAAAACTAATATTTGCAGAAGGTAACAAAAGCAACTTTTTTTTATATAGGACACGTCTATTTGAGTTCACCTCGCCGATGTTAAGCAAAGGCAAACTCTCGGAAAGAGGGTCACCATCGCAAACATGTACCATGTTAACAGTGGTGGCACTCAGCTTGACGGCCTCAGGAGATGCCTTTTCACGCCCCGCTTAAAGGACCCGGGACTGTAGGAAGAAGGAAACACGTGAGCTGGCAGGGAGTTCCAGGTCTTAGTGGTGCAGCATAGGAATGAGTCACTGAAACGCTTGGTTACCGTCGGAATATCACGGATTGAAATAAAACCAGGTTACCAGCTGCGTGTTTCACCTTTCAATCAATCGCAGTCCACTGTTGGACATAGGCCTATCCCAATATTGGAAGGCTTTGGCCTACTGTTTCCACGCTGGCCAGACGGGTTGGTACAGGGTTTTATTTCGAGTGTTCCTTCTCTCGCAGTGATATTGTCTGCGTATTTATCCATAAGTCTCCTCTTACGATACCCTTCGAATGAGATAGGGTGGGGATGCTTTGTCCCTTTGTAATTACATGTCGACATGTGGAATGTGGATTCGGCGATTATTGTTCCGATAGTCGTGTCGGTTCACGGACTGATTGCCAACAGCCTCGACCAACAGCCTCGACCAACACCTCAAGAGGCTCGCGTTAGACATTTGATTTAAGGGCCTGATGCAGAAGGCGGTACTCCTCGACACGGCACGCATTGTGAGGAGGTTCCTCTCCATGGAGCCCTAACCACCGGTAGCTTGGTCCCTGTATCCGATACCGGTGGGGTAAATTTTCAAAAAAATCTTTTATACAAACCTTGTACTGACAATAATAAAGAAGAAAAAAAATGAATAATCTTATTTGGTACAGTCATTTGGAAGTTTGACGTTTTTTAACGTGTATATTTTCACACGCTAGGCTGGGCACAGATTCCCCACTGTCGAAGCCAGCGGGGGTGGTTATGCCGGAATCACACCGACCAAAGCCGTGCGGCAAAATCTTTTATACAAACCTTGTACTGACAATAATAAAGAAGAAAAAAAAAGAATAATCTTATTTGGTACAGTCATTTGGAAGTTTGACGTTTTTTAACGTGTATATTTTCACACGCTAGGCTGGGCACAGATTCCCCACTGTCGAAGCCAGCGGGGGTGGTTATGCCGGAATCACACCGACCAAAGCCGTGCGGCAAAATCTTTTATACAAACCTTGTACTGACAATAATAAAGAAGAAAAAAAAAGAATAATCTTATTTGGTACAGTCATTTGGAAGTTTGACGTTTTTTAACGTGTATATTTTCACACGCTAGGCTGGGCACAGATTCCCCACTGTCGAAGCCAGCGGGGGTGGTTATGCCGGAATCACACCGACCAAAGCCGCACTACTCTCTCGGTCCATCAGTTACCGGGGATGAAGTAGCCTCTGACATATTCCTCGCACCGCAACTGACCCAGGTACATTGAAGGCTCCTTCAGGTGTCGGATCCCATGGTGGGATTCCAGCAAGGAGACTAGCCGCCTCGAATGATCCATCTCCAGGTCGATAGACCAGAGGCACACGAGCATACAAGAGTCCTTACCAGTAGTGAGCACAGTAGACGTGTGGGCTATCTCCTGGAAGACCGCGTAGTTGGGCAGTAGACACTGGGTGGTGATCTCATCGGAGCCGCAGCGGATGTCGGCCTCCTGGCACAGCAGGGCGAAGCACGACATGGCGACTAGCACTACGTCCGTGTCGATGGACCACAGGCACATGAAGAACACCACCTGAAGACAGAAGTTAGTGTGATGTCACAGGTGGAGCCATCGGTCTTCTAAGCAGACGCAGGCCGATACAGCGGAGCCATTGATCGCCGCAGTTTCGGTCTGCTTCTGCTAGGGTGACAGGCGACTCCACTTCGCACAGTCTTGGGCTTCCATGGTGGTGAGGCCATTGGCTGGCATGTCACCTATTTTTTTTTTTACGTACGAAAAATTCCCACGCATCCCACCCCCCCAGAGCCGGTGGAGGTGGTTAAGTCGGACTCGAACCGAATTAAACGCACGCCGTCTATGGGTCTTTGGTTGCCAGAGGTGAGATGGCAGAAAACATATCTCTCGTACCCCGGCAGACCCAGGACCATCTCTTTCGAGATGGCCCCCTTCGGGTTGTGGGGACCTTAGTGTCCCCATCTAGCCCCGGGTACGTCACCCTGTACAATGCCGGGTCAGGACTTCATAAGCCCCTCTTACCGCACCATCGGTGTCACGGACAGTCCCCTCTGCAGGGGGTGTTTCGGCACCGAGGAAACGGCTGCCCACATAATACTGGACTGCGAGGCAGTGGCCAACCAACGATCCCAAATCCTCGGCACAGTGAGGTCGCTCCGCGAAGCCTGCGAAGCCCCCAGTAAGCTTCTGCGCTTCTGGGCGGAGCTAGGCTGGCTGATCTAGCCAGTACTCTTCACGTACAATGGCCCAAGAAGAGAGGCTGAGTGCGGAAAAAAAGAGTCCCCTATCCTATCCCCTCTTACCGACAGCAGGCTGTAAGCGCAAGTGTACCTCGAGCTTGATGTGCGCCTGCTTGCAGATGGGCACCTGGCTGCCGACGTTGGCGTACTCCTTGTGCTTGGCCAGGAACTTACCGACAGCAGGCTGTAAGCGCAAGTGTACCTCGAGCTTGATGTGCGCCTGCTTGCAGATGGGCACCTGGCTGCCGACGTTGGCGTACTCCTTGTGCTTGGCCAGGAACTTACCGACAGCAGGCTGTAAGCGCAAGTGTACCTCGAGCTTGATGTGCGCCTGCTTGCAGATGGGCACCTGGCTGCCGACGTTGGCGTACTCCTTGTGCTTGGCCAGGAACTTACCGACAGCAGGCTGTAAGCGCAAGTGTACCTCGAGCTTGATGTGCGCCTGCTTGCAGATGGGCACCTGGCTGCCGACGTTGGCGTACTCCTTGTGCTTGGCCAGGAACTTACCGACAGCAGGCTGTAAGCGCAAGTGTACCTCGAGCTTGATGTGCGCCTGCTTGCAGATGGGCACCTGGCTGCCGACGTTGGCGTACTCCTTGTGCTTGGCCAGGAACTTACCGACAGCAGGCTGTAAGCGCAAGTGTACCTCGAGCTTGATGTGCGCCTGCTTGCAGATGGGCACCTGGCTGCCGACGTTGGCGTACTCCTTGTGCTTGGCCAGGAACTTACCGACAGCAGGCTGTAAGCGCAAGTGTACCTCGAGCTTGATGTGCGCCTGCTTGCAGATGGGCACCTGGCTGCCGACGTTGGCGTACTCCTTGTGCTTGGCCAGGAACTTACCGACAGCAGGCTGTAAGCGCAAGTGTACCTCGAGCTTGATGTGCGCCTGCTTGCAGATGGGCACCTGGCTGCCGACGTTGGCGTACTCCTTGTGCTTGGCCAGGAACTTACCGACAGCAGGCTGTAAGCGCAAGTGTACCTCGAGCTTGATGTGCGCCTGCTTGCAGATGGGCACCTGGCTGCCGACGTTGGCGTACTCCTTGTGCTTGGCCAGGAACTTACCGACAGCAGGCTGTAAGCGCAAGTGTACCTCGAGCTTGATGTGCGCCTGCTTGCAGATGGGCACCTGGCTGCCGACGTTGGCGTACTCCTTGTGCTTGGCCAGGAACTTACCGACAGCAGGCTGTAAGCGCAAGTGTACCTCGAGCTTGATGTGCGCCTGCTTGCAGATGGGCACCTGGCTGCCGACGTTGGCGTACTCCTTGTGCTTGGCCAGGAACTTACCGACAGCAGGCTGTAAGCGCAAGTGTACCTCGAGCTTGATGTGCGCCTGCTTGCAGATGGGCACCTGGCTGCCGACGTTGGCGTACTCCTTGTGCTTGGCCAGGAACTTACCGACAGCAGGCTGTAAGCGCAAGTGTACCTCGAGCTTGATGTGCGCCTGCTTGCAGATGGGCACCTGGCTGCCGACGTTGGCGTACTCCTTGTGCTTGGCCAGGAACTTACCGACAGCAGGCTGTAAGCGCAAGTGTACCTCGAGCTTGATGTGCGCCTGCTTGCAGATGGGCACCTGGCTGCCGACGTTGGCGTACTCCTTGTGCTTGGCCAGGAACTTACCGACAGCAGGCTGTAAGCGCAAGTGTACCTCGAGCTTGATGTGCGCCTGCTTGCAGATGGGCACCTGGCTGCCGACGTTGGCGTACTCCTTGTGCTTGGCCAGGAACTTACCGACAGCAGGCTGTAAGCGCAAGTGTACCTCGAGCTTGATGTGCGCCTGCTTGCAGATGGGCACCTGGCTGCCGACGTTGGCGTACTCCTTGTGCTTGGCCAGGAACTTACCGACAGCAGGCTGTAAGCGCAAGTGTACCTCGAGCTTGATGTGCGCCTGCTTGCAGATGGGCACCTGGCTGCCGACGTTGGCGTACTCCTTGTGCTTGGCCAGGAACTCGTTGCGGCACGTGAGGATGTCCCGCAGCCAGCGGAGCACCTCGCGGTAGTTGCCGATCTGCCGCTGGATCAGCTTCTGGCTGATGTTGTATAGCACTTGCGAGCTGTACGAACACAAAGTATGATTTGAGAATGACATGATCAAACAAACTCAAGGTATTTATTCAAAATTGTGTAGCACTACTACAGCTTTTTGACGTCAAATTCTGCTTAAAACTAAGTTTACCACCGCTTCCTAGGCACCAGTGGAGAAGAAACGGCGCAACAAACTCCACTGTAGCATTTTATAGACGTCAATTTACAAAAAAGTAAGTTCTTGAGACTAAATATGGACAAATGTACATATCGAATGCCAGTTTAGTTAAGTTGAGCAATTTAGTTTGCTTATTTTTCCACCACAACACCCAGACGGATTCAGGCCAATAGCCTTATCATCTGTTCTAGCTAAAATCCTTGAGCACTTAGTGAAGAACAGGCTGGAATGGATTGTGGAGTCTAGGGCGCAACTGCCTGGTTCCTAATTTGGGTTTAGAAAGGGGCTCGGAACCATGGATGGTGTTGAAGTATTAACCACTGATATCTGCTCTTTCCTATCTCAGAAAAAACGGTGGTAGTGGCTTTCCTAGACATAGCATCTGCTTATGATAATGTCCTTCTTCCCATTCTCAGGCAAAAATTGCAAGAGCTGAGAATTCCGGCGAGGATGGTACGATGCATATGTAGAATGATTATGTCCCGCTCACTGGTCTTGAGAGTGCAGGGGGAAGAGTTTGGACAGCGAAGGACTTGGAAAGGGTTGCCTCAAGGCTCCGTTCTGAGTCCTTTGCTGTACAACCTATATACTGCAGATATTGGTCAGTGTCTTAACAGTAATTGTCAAATTCTACAGTATGCTGACGATTTGGCTCTTTATGTTAATGACACGTCAATTACCGATGCAGCCACATCACTTTCTGTCTCCCTGGGATCTCTAAACCAGTGGTTACTGGACCACGGACTGAGTCTGTCTGCAGCAAAGAGCACAGTGGTTATTTTCACTCGAAAGAGAAGTACCCCACAGATCCAAATTAATATTCAGGGTCAGAATATACTACTAAAAAATAAAGCAAAATTTTTGGGCGTATTTTTAGATTCTAAACTATCTGGCATACATCACCTAAATTATCTTGTACAAAGGTGTGAACGGGTCTTCCCAATTTTGAAAGCCCTCGCTGGAGTCTGGTGGGGCGCTCACCCCTATACTATGAAGCTAGTCTATAATGAGCTTATTCGTAGTATTATGGACTATGGCACAATCCTGCTGATCCCCTGCAATAAGGGTGCTCTGACAAGACTAGACAGGGTACAAAGTAGGTGCCTTAGAGCCATAACTGGCTGTATGAAGTCATCACCGATTAATGCTTTGCAGGTGGAATGCGCAGAGCCCCCTCTAGCATTGAGAAGGCAATATCTAGCATCTCGTTTTATATTCCGCCTTGTATGTAAAAATACCCACCCCCTTATTCAGAAATTAACCCACTTAAACTCTCTAACCCATTCTACTCAGTATTGGAGACATAAGGACATTCCCTTGATCCTTAAAGCCTTTCAGTGTTCACTAAATTAAGAATTCCCCTTGGTTAGCTCTGATAAACTCCCCATATTTAGTTTTGACTACAATGTATTATGCTTCAAACCAAACATACTTTTGGATATAGGCATCCCCAAAGGGAGTACTTCAGCGGGTGCAATCTTTAGTGCAAAGGTGGATACTCAGTGGCCTGGCTTCCAAAGGTTTTTCACCGATGCCTCAAAACTGACACAGGATCATGACATTGGAGCTGCGGTATACTATCAGAACTCTAGAATAATTCTCAAGTTCAAATGCCCCAGAGAGTCCTCTGTTTTTACTGGTGAGTGTGTGGCTGTGCTTGAGGCGTGCAGATATATAGAATGTCATAACATCACTAAAGCTGTCATATTCACAGATTCCTTAAGTTGTCTGAAAGCTCTGGAACAGAATCCATACAAGAGCAAACTACACAGCTCCCTCCTATTGGAGATCAAAAAGTACCTATTTGACAGTGACCAAAAACAAAAAATTGTGCAATTGGCATGGATCCCAAGTCTTTCTGGGATAGGGGGCAACGAAGTTGTGGATATGCTCGCCAAAAGTGCCGCATCAGCGGCATCTGCAGACCTCAGGCACTACAATTACCAGGGGTACGATATATTGGGCCTTCCCAGAAAGACACTATTATGTTCTTGGCAGTCCTATTGGTCTGACTCTGGTAAGTTGAAAGGCAAGCACTATTATGCAATACAATGGCGGTAGTGCACGCGACTGCCACGCAGGAGGCGCGGGTTCGATTCCCGCTCAGTGCAAATATTTGTATGCATGAATATGGCTATTTGCATTGGTCTGGGTTTTTCTATGTATAATATGTATGTATTTACAAAAAAAAAGTATATAAGTATGTTTATCCGCATTCTAGATTCCATAACACAAGCTATAAAAGCTTACCAGGGGTCTAGATAGCGTTGTGTAGGATGTTGTGGAATATTTATACCAACAAGGCCTTGGTTTTTCAAGTACAAAAAGGCATCGAAAACGGTAATATCTGTTATTTGCAGACTTCGCATGGGCCATTGTTGTTCTCCAGTGTTTTTACACAAAATCCGCATACGAGACTCTAGTCTGTGTGAGTGTGGACTTGATGAAGGTTCCCTGGACCACATCTTCTTCAGCTGTCCTCGATATAATTTGCCCCCTAACCTCTACAACTACCTTACAGAGTTAAACATTCCCCTTCCTATTAACTTTGCTTCCCTACTAACTTACTCCTCACCACGGCTGTTAAGAACCCTGATGTCGTTTATCAGTGGCCATAATATCAGACTATGATCTGATTCTTAAATGTTGATATTATTGTGTTATTTATGTATTATATTAATTATAATTGGGTTATTTATGTTTATTATACGTAATCGAATTTGTGAATGTCTTTTGTGTATCTGTAATGTTTTGTTTCAGTGTGCTTACTAACATACTTTTCAATTTCGTTTAAAAAATTTAGCAACTACCTACCGTAAAGATGGCAAAATGTACTCGGTGCAATAAACCTATAACCAAAAAGTCCCCAGGACTGGAATGCACCAAATGTAGTGGCGTAACACATGCAAGCACCACCTGTACCGAGCTGACCGCAAAACAGCTAAGTCTACTGCAAGCAGCGGACAACCTCGAGTGGACCTGCCATGAGTGCGCGGCTAAATCATCTAAGCGAAACTCGTGTATAGTCCCGGAAAACGGAGAAGATGATGAGGACGAGGACCTGCAGGGGGATGGAGCTATATGCCCAATCGACACGAAGAAGCTCGTAGCCGATATCACGAAACACATAGATAGGGTCTTCAAACGTGACTTGAAAGAACTACAACAGGCAGTGCAGTTCACAAGTGACAAGATGGATGAATGTCTGGAAAGCATAGAAGCGTTCAAAGAAAAGATCAAAGAGCTTGACAAGAAAAATACTGACCTTGTAAACCGCAACAAACACCTAGAAAGAAGAACGGAGGCACAGGAACAGCGTATCAATGAATATGAACAAAGAGAGCTAAAAAAAATTGTTGAAGTTCAAGGAATTCCTACTCAAGAAAAAGAGAACCTAACAATCATCGCTGGAGTTCTCGCAAGCAAACTGCAAAGGAGTTCGGAGGAGGTGAAGGAGGTAAAACGAATGCCTACAAAGGAGGGAAAACCGGGAATTCTTCACATCAAGCTTCACAGTGAACACCTAAAGACGCAGTGGATAGTCGCGGCTCGGGAAGGGGCAGTACAAGTCTCCGATGTGGTTACAAGTTGTAACGCGGCATTAAAGAAGAATAAAGTATTTATAAGGCAAGCTATAACCTCGCATGTGAAAAACTTACTCTGGAAAGCTAAGCAGGAACTAAGAGAGACCCACAAATATATCTGGTGCAGAGAAGGTAGGGTACTTGTACGAAAAACTGATAACGCTAAAGTAATTATCCTACGTTCTGAGAGTGATATAAAAACACTCATTCGATCGTAATTTTATACCTACTAACATACAGTGCCATAATGTCCATTATCTAACAAAAAATAAACCTTTATAAATGGATGACATACAAGATAACATTACTGAAATACTCGACTGTCCATCCATATCATGTTATTTCAAACAGTTACCTAACCCTTGTAATAATTCAGGCCTTATAACTTACCTGCATGTTAACATACGTTCAATAATTAAAAACTTCTCTAAACTCGAGTTATTAATAAAACATTCAAGCAGAAACGTAGACGTTATCGTACTGACCGAGGTGGGTATATCTGAACGTATTAGCTGTTTGTATCACATACCTAACTATAATATGCATACAGAGCTTCGGAACAGGCGGAAAGGTGGTGGAATAATAGTCTATGTCCACAAAAATCACATATTTACACCGTATAAGACCACCACTATTCATACAGAATGCATCATAGGCAAAATCACTACACAATCCAACATGACCGGCGCTCTGTTTGCACTTTATAGACCGCCAGCACGGAGTAAGACCCGATTCCTTGTCGAACTGGGTAATATTCTCAGGAACTATCCTACACAGGATATCATACTTATTGGAGATATAAACATAGATCTCAAATCCAAGACCTCCACAGCACAACAGTATTTAAACTTGATGTACCAACACGGCCTTGTGTGCGGGATCAAAGACTATACAAGAATTGAATCCAAAAATGATATTATGACAAAAACTTGCATTGATCATATATTTATAAGATCCCGCACGCAGGGAGTGTCTTGTGCGGCGCTTGGAACAGTACTAGCGGACCACCGTGTCACTGTTGCCACGCTCCCATGCATCGGACGCATACAGGATGATTGGAAGTATGTGCTTCGATATAACAAAATTGTGCTCGAGCAAGAGTTAAACAATATCGCATGGAAGAACATAGAGAATGTCACATGTCCAAACAAAATATATAATATAATCAAATCATGTATAGATAACTGTTACGAAAATTCTAAATATCTTACAAAGTTGAGATCATCTGATAGGAATACAAAGAACTGGGTTAATAACAAAGTAATTAAAATATGTAAATTGAGAGATGAAAAACTAATAGAACTAAAAAAAGATACAACTAATAGAGTAGTGAAATTAGAATATGCGAAACTACGAAATAAATGTAACAAAACAGTAGAGAACACTAGAAACCAATATTATAAAAAAATTATCAATACTAATAGGGGCGAACCAAAAAAGCTGTGGGAAATATTAAATGGAATGACAGGTCGACTGAAGTCCTCCTTGGGTAGCGTAATTTTAAAAGCATTCAACAAACAAAATGTAAGTAGTAAAACAATAGCGAATAACTTCGCTAAAGAATTCGAAAATTCTGTAAAAGCCATAGTGCCCAAATGTGCAACTCCACTTCTGGACCCTAGTTCCTATGTCAAAGACGCAAATGTTATCATGTTGTTAAAAACCCCTACCCAGAAAGACATTTGTAAAATTATTCATAACATAAAAATCAATAAATCACCTGGAATGGACCGAATTAGACCAATTGACATTAAAATGATTCCAGAAAAAATATCTTATGCAATTGCAAAATTAATTAAAGAAAGTTTAAAGGTAAGCTCGTACCCAAACGAACTCAAGGCAGGTATAGTTAGACCTATCTATAAAAAAGGGGTTACTAATGAGTACAGCAACTACAGACCTATTACTATATTACCTATTATCGATAAAGTAGTTGAGAAATATATTTGTAACGAAATCCATAAATTTTATAAACAACACCTAAATTCTGTCAGAAAACCAGTTTGGTTTCCAGCCCAAAAAAAGTACAACTCAGCTGCTCTCCTGCTTTACAGATTATGTAAACAGCAGGCTTGATAAGAAAGAACATGTTCTCATGGTCTTTATAGATTACAGCAAAGCATTCGACACGCTGAGGCATGACATACTAATACAGAAACTGGAACATAGTGGCATTCGCGGTCCTCTTCTAGATTGGTGTAGAGACTACCTTAAAGATCGATCTTACCACGTAAATATAGAAGACGAACTAAGTGACCAAGTGAAGGTTGTGGGAGGAACAGCACAGGGATCCGTTCTAGTGCCCCTCCACTACCTTGCCTATGTAAATGATATGAACAATATCATAAAAAACTGTGTCATTTATCAGTATGCTGACGACACATGTCTCATCTCAGCCGATCGTGATATAGCAGTTGCAATTAATAGACTACAAACGGACTTTACGCTGCTAACAAAGTGGTCTCACGATGCAGGACTAGTCTTAAATGCGCAAAAAACTAATATGCTTCATGTGTCATCAGCATACAATAAAAGGGATACGGATGTTGATATCCGACTGGTTGCCCATGATCACGACTGTTTGCATGGTCGAAAAATCCGATGCAACTGTGAATGCATTAGCCAAGTATCTCAAATTACATACCTAGGAGTAACAATAGACAATAGATTCAATTGGTCTGCTCACATTGACACTGTGCGTGACAAGCTTCGCGCCATTCTGGCAAAATTCTCTATCCTTAAATATAAAATACCCTTCCATACCTTGCTCGATATGTACACAGCCCTAGCGGAGAGTATTGTATTATATGGGCTCAGTAGTTACGGCCGCACATTTTCGTCATACCTACAAAAAATATACTCCCTACAACTTCGTCTGCTACAATCTATTGTACCAAAACATGTGCGTATCCAACTTAAATATGAGGATGAAAAACTATTTGAATATTGTAAAATAATACCTGTCTACGATAAGGTAAGAATGACGCTTACGATAGAAAATTATTTTAAATACAATAACAATTTGATAGAACACCCCATAAACACACGCCAAATAGTAAACAAAAGGTTAATTACTAAAACAGCCAACAACTACTACGGCACTCGAACTACGGACTACCTAGTACCTAGACTAATAAACGAAATACCGCTAGAAACCAGAAATAAAATAAATTCCCACAACATACAACGAATAGTAAAAAACATATACCCATAGACATAAATATACAGACGTGAAGCTACTACGAAATTCATTCATAAAATCATATTAGGAAAACGCCAATTCTCCATCTTGCTTTCTAAAGTAGTGGGGATGTAGTAGCACCTGATTGGTCAAATAAAATTGCTAGTGATGCGGTGATAGAATTTTAATTATCGATATTTTCCCAAATATTTAAAGAACGAAGACCACTTTCCATACATAGTGAATGACTTTTGAAATGCCGTTAACTTTTTATTATTCTATCGCATAATGGTACTGGTATTACTGATGAATAGATACTAAAACATTTTTTACAAAAAAAAAAAAACAAAAATATTAAATAAAAATTCGATTTTTTTTGTCCAAATCGATTTTGTTTTTGTGCCAATGTGTTATGTACCTGGAGTACTACTAAATATATATATATATATATCGTTACTCAAAGACTGTAAAGAATCTTTGTAGATTCTACGTCCTTCTGGGCGAATTATTCGAAACTCCGGCTATCACAAGGAAAGTCTGACAGAAAGCCATAAGCACACTGCAACCTGAGAATACAAATAATCGGCATCCACTTAAGCTAATCACTTAATTTTTTCTTTCAAATGTATAAATTTTTAGTCTGTGCCCTTTTTATATCGATAAGTAGTTATCGACAGTTTACTGGATTCCCTACTAGGCCGCCATACTGCTTTCTATTCATTCATAAAATCCAAGTTTAGGTAGGCAGTTTTTTTTCGTAGGTATGGCACCTCTTGATATACTCTAAGCATATACCTAACTAAATTAAACAATAATCTAACATGAACCCAGACCAAAATAATTATAATTTATAAAGTAAATAAAATAAAATAATAATAATAAAATTTAATATGTAATACAATTCATCTTTATTTTTAAATAAAATATTATAAATCTCATAAGTACCTACCTATTATATTATATATAATATTTAAATAAATATAATAATAAATAGTAATAGTAATAAATAGTATTGTAGTTGTAGGTATATTGAAATACATATACCTACAATGTATCTATTATAATTTATACTATCTGTGCTAGTACTGCTAGTACGAATTGTGAATCATGCTGTACCCCTAGCGCGTCTAGGCTCTTAGCGAATGTACAAGCGTAAACAAAAACCGGTTTACATTCAAAAGACTTGCACACCTACCTACTCTGCACTGACTATTTATTGTTATTGGTGAAACTTTTATATGTTTTTATTGATATGTATGTACCTAATTATTATTGTTTTATATAAATTGTATGCAAGCATTGTACCTAATTGATGATAATATATGTACACTCACACCCAAGATAAACCGTTACGGGTTTTATGGGTGTTATCATAATGTACCTACTATGTAATGCTATTTGATAAATAAATAAAAAAAAAACACCGAAAAAGGAGACACACAACCAGTCCAATATTGTCAAGCACTTTCCCCCCATTCGGACAGCACACAAATCTCTCCATCGCACGTTTGACTTTGGCAGAATTGCCGATACCCATATCGGCAACGATTGCCATATACAAAATAGAAATAGAATAGAAATGGCTGTAAAATTATTTACCAATACTTTTACATTATTCCAGGCTTGAATGGCGTATTTAGTTAATTCTATTTTTTCAGAACAAATGAAGTCCAAAACAGTTTTCATTGAGAAAGCTCTATCTAACATTAGAAACGTAGAATTCCAACGTGTTGGAACATCTTTTATGAGGTCTAATTTCTTGTTATTTAGTGAAACGCAGCATTCTTCGTATGTTTGCTTTCTTTTCGGCGATAAAGTTATAAATTTCACTAGCTTGGATACTGCAGATATGGTCGAGTCAGCTTCATCTAGACCTTTCTTAACCACCAAATTTAATACATGGGCCAGGCATCGTACATGTAATATATCCTTATATTCTTCATGAAACAGTTTTAGAAGCCGGATACATTTTGTGTTTGTTGTATCGTTGTCAGTAGTAATGGAGATTATTTTGTCCTTCAGCGAATAATCAGAAAATATTTGCGTAATCTTCAACAAGACTTTTATGAGGATATGGTACAGTCAGCATCAGAAAAATGTTGACGAGTAGAGTACTCAAAATAATCTTAAAACCAACATTTCAATATTATATTGATAATTAGAGTAATCAAAAAGTTGTAAGCATCCAGAGTAGTCAAACTATCTTAACAATCGGTCTTCCAGAAACATGTAAGTAAGCAGAGTGTTCATTTTCATATACACAATCACGCTACTCAATGGTATCTAATCAAACAAAGTGTTCAAAATATCTGGACAATGTCATTTAATCGCATTTTGCATCCCTTTTTTACTTATGTAGCCATCCTTTACACATGATGATGGGATAGTGTGAGATAGATGTATAAGTTAGAAAAGGATAGAAAATGTGTCAAATTAATGATAATTTCTTTTGTATTTTTTATAGTTGCGTAAGTGCTAAATAAGGTGCAATGATAATAATTACATGACTAATTAAACTAACTGACATGCCCCAGTAATCTTTAGACATTTTGATTTTGAGATTTTCAAATGCTTTTAATATGTCATTAGGATCAATATGTTGGAAGTTTGTTTATTATATTTACATAATCATACAAGGTGCTAGAGACAAAATAAACTAAAGAAAATAAGGATATTAATAAAATATTTACATACATAATGCGTCGTGGAATTCCTCCGCATCGTCACCGACCGGTAACGTACCCAGAAGGCTGGCTGCATTGCCACGTTGAATGGCAATGCTTAACCTCTGTGCAAGGTAATAACCAGCCTTCTGGTCACGTGTGGCGTCGATCAGCCGCTTTGCTAGATCTTTATAAAGAAAACGGGCACTTGGGCCCCATGTCCCCAACGTTTCAACCCCAAACGGCTCAAAAACATAATCACCTGTTAAGTTACAGTATTTGCGCCGTTTGAGGTTTTCCGCAGATGCAGCAGCAGCGCCGGCACAGCCTGCTGTGCTTGGAAGATGTGAAGGCGCAAGGGTGTCGACACACGTTGCGTCCCACACCAAAGGCCTACCCATCTTCCAAGGTAGCAACGACATACCATCCGGTCTCTTGCCATCGTCACGCACCAGCCCATTAGGTTCACGAATGGCTGGTACGCCAGCGGTGACAAGAGCACGACGGATAATGTCGTTGATGCAGGCGTGTCGCGATATACGCCCAGCGCTTCTGCTGCATGAAAGGCCATGGTGCCCAAGGCTGTCGACAGCTTCACCGCAGTGGCAACGATGGGGAGAAACGCACGGCGCTCCTAAGCGAAGGCAAGTGGCAAGGCGGAAAGTGGTATCGTCCAACATAGTACCTATGTTGGGCGATGGGAGTGCCTGAATCCACAGGCCTGACTCCCATTCCCCCACAGCCAGCAGGCGCGCACGCTCTGAAACATGGTAAGATGTGTGTAATAATCTTTCTCTTACCAGCTTGCAGAGCGACGCATCCCATTGTCTCTGGGAGAAAAGGTTACCAGGCAACTCGGTGTTGGGACAAGCAACCTTCCAAGCATTAATGGCATCGGACTTACACGACACCTCCGAGTTAACCTGTGTGTTGATAAGAATTTTCCTGGTTAACTCCTCAGTGCCGTGGACTGATGACAAAAATGCTGGAAGGCTAACATCTGAAATTTTGCGAACGCCGAGACCACCCAAGCGAACTGGCAAGGACGCTTGGAGCCAGGCTCGGTCGTTCAAGGCCACATTTAAAATTGTACTGAGAGTGTTTTGCAGTATGTTATCAATTTTGGTCAAAAGTGTCAAATGTTGCCAAAACGGGGATGAACGAAGTGCATGAGTAAATTTAGGTACAAAAAGACAAAACCGAAGTATAGTAAAGGCCGAATGGACACTTATTTTTTGTAAGTGATCTGTGATGTTTTCAAAATTTTGAATTTTTTCCTCGATAAATGAATGAAACCCATCTTCTAAAACTGGGGACCCCAGGAGGCGTAGAGTAGCTTTTTCTAAAATTTTGATATTGGGAGCTAAGTGGTTAAATTTTACTATAGTCGAGAGTCTGTCTGTCGAGTCACTGATAAAGATTTCGCATTTGTCAGAGTTGAGTTGTAAGCCGATAGATTGAAATTTATTTTTAATTAGTTCTAAGTCTTGTAAAACTGTATGTACATCACCCCCTAGAGTCCCGTCGTCTAGGTACCAAATGTTGAATTTTGAATTTATTTGTTGTATGATGGGATGTATTGCAAGACTAAAAATGACTGGTCCCAAAGGATCACCTTGCTGACAACCAACTGCTGATTCTAAAAGATGATTCTTGTAAACTAATTTTGTCGGGTGTCTATAACATTGCCAAAGGAATTTATAAATATGGGGAGTTTCTAATTTGGCTTGGGTCAGCAAGGTATCCCGATTCACTGAATTGAAGGCATTCCGTAGGTCAACCTTCAAAATGACCTCACTTTCACCACTGCCAAGGTACGTCGAAAGTGCGTGTATGGCAGCCTCACAGCCCCCTTTCGATCCGAAACCGAGTTGAAGGGGCTGGAATTTTGCTGCAAGCTCGGTACTATAGTACTTGCAGCAAATTTTGGCTGCCAATCGCCGAAAGGTGCTTCCTACGGCAATGGGACGAATGCCACCGTCCCTCTTGCGCAGAGCACAAAGGTTGGCCCCATACAGAATATTGGTAATACCTTCGTCCACATTGCCGGAGAGCATTAGATTAACTAAGGCCGTCAGCTCCTTCAGAAGGGCATCGCCAGCCTCGCCAGCGCTCGGGCACATTAAATCCTTAAGGTGCTGGGGAGTGAGGCCATCGAGACCGCCAGCAGATCCGCTCCGGAAGGAGCAAACGGCTGCGAAAACGTCCTTGGCAGTAACACTGAGACATTCAGTGTCAGAAGTTGGTGGTTCTGGGAAAGAGAGGTCAATTGATGCCGGTGGATGCTTACTCTGCAACCCCGCGAGCGTGTCTGGAGAGTAAGGTGCCACCACATCGCTACTAAAAAGTAACCTCGACGCTCCCCTAATGTCACCTTCCCTTATTTTATTTTCTATAAATTTAAATTTGTTGGGCTGAGAGTTGTAGGTATAAGTTAATTTTGATTCAAAATTATATGTAGAATTGAAACAGTTATCTTTAATTTGGGTTGTCAAAGATTTTTGTGTACTATTGTTTTTTATATGTAATATTCTGTAAGGGAAGGTTAACAAGTGCTCCCAGGCCGATATAGAGTTCACATTAATTACGTGCTTGATAGCATTAGCTAAGTTTTGAGCCACCGAGGGTCTTGCGCCTCTGGGTATTCTCTTTAAAACCGGGACGGAATTTTTCATTTCACTTAAAGACTGCCAAAAAGGAATTTGGGAGGAGTTGGGTGAAACATCTAATACAGGGGTCGTGGGACTTGGAAGTACATTTTGACATTTGTGGATTTTGCCAATATGCACTTTCAAGCCCCGCTCACCTTTGAAAAATCGGGCCTGGGAACAATATGGGCAGCGCACAAAGTTACTTATAGAAGCGGGTTGACCTGAACACACATCCACATTGTCACTGCCGTTAGAGTTTTGAGACATTTGGATTACACTTACGTATATACACTATTATTAATAAAAATCACTAAAAATATAAAATACACGTATAAACAAATTTGACAGTCTGATTTTCTGTTCTCAACACGCCTGCGCCTTAGCATCCTAGCAACGCGAGGACCGACGCGACGCCACAGCGCAGCGCCAGCGCGATGCACTCACGTTGCCCTAGGATGCGCTGCGTTGTTTTCAGCAGCACTTCAAATAACTTAGCCCAGCTTCTTAGCTGTCCACTACTGGACATAGGCCTCTCCCCGTGTTGGGGGTTTTGACCTGTGTTGGGGGTTGGTTTTATTTCGAGTTTTCCTTCTCTCGTAGTGGTGTCGTCTGCATATTTTTCTTGATAGTAATATATTATTAATTCCTCTTTATTCTTTCTTCTTCTTTTCTTTTTTCTTCCTCTTTGTTAATAACAATTCCGTGGCTGGCGTGAATAAGTTGACAAGTCTAAAATGTCAATTTTACCGAGAAAAGTGGAAGTTAAATTTGGAAGAACTAATATTACTCTCAACTAGGGCAACAGCACTGTGAGCGCTTGAATTAATAGAGGAAGTGAGTTGAATTGGAATATTGGTGAAATAGTCTTCAAAAGCATTTACGACATCTTTTGGAGAGGTTATATCCTTGTTTCCTACTTTAATTTTAGGAACACTATCCCTCCATTTACATCTACCAGACTCTTTGTGAATCACTTTCCAAGTTTCTTTCATTTTGTTAGGAGCCTCAATTATCTTTCTTTTAATGTGAATGGCCTTTGCTTGTCTACATACCTTTTTGAATAACTTTGAGTAATTTTTAACATATTCAATGAAACTATTGTTGAATCTGTACTGTTTTTGGGCGTATAGATCAAATAGCGTTCGTCTACTTTTATATATGCCTACAGTAGCCCATTCACAGAATTTAGATTTGGTAGAACAGCTAGTATAAAATTGTTGTCCCCCTCCCGAGGGCCAGACCGTAAGGCATGGCCCTAGGTCAGCCGGGGTGCGAGGGATATGTCGATGACAACCTCACCTCCGGCCTAGTACCACGACCCAGTCAGCGTGCGGTTTTAGTCGGTTCGAGTCCGACATACCCTCCCATTCCGGCTCCGGCAGGGGAGGTATCCGAGGGGATTTCCGCACGAAAAAAAAAGCTAGTATAAAATACATTAACATTACCTTATATCCCAAAAAGTGTTCAGAGGAGCCTCCGGGTTCCACATATGTACCCTATCAGGCCTGTGTAGGGCTAGTAAGGCGTCCATAGCGGCCTGAGAGATCTCGCCCATGCCGGTCTGGTGCACTAGAGACACCAGACCGTTGATCAGTTCCGTGGTTGAGGATTGGATCTCTATGCTGGAGCGGCCAGGGTTCTGTAATGAATTTTTGGAAATTAATTTGGATATTAAAAAACGATAGGCGTAACAATAAGGTGCCTTCTAACTTTTGATATACCTAGTAATATTTTGAATCAACGGTTACCATGGGGACCTTGAATTGTTCCGGAGTATAGTATATATATAGGACACTAGCTTTTGCCCGCGGCTCCGCCCGCGTGGATGTCGGTTCCCGGCAATTATTCGAATTTTTCTCGCCGTAAAAACCTTCCCTGGACTTCCACGAATAATTCAAGACCAAAATTAGCCAAATCGGTAAAGGCGTTCTGGAGTTATATCGTCAGGAAGGAAAACCCGACTTATTTTTATATAGTAGATAACGGAGTACTTAACTTGTTAGGGTCCCCCGACATGGCAACCGTTGAATCAATATATTACTAGGTATATCAAAAGTTAAAAGGCAAATTCCATTTATTTTCAACTTTCTGGAGGTGTTTATTCTGACGAGGGATTTTAAATTTTAAATTTTGTTTCTGCCACCAATGGCGTAGGGTGATCATTTACCGATGGAAAATCGTTCTTACCTCAAATTTCGTTCGTTAGTTCGTTTATCAAATTTAAAAATCTCTACCACATGTGCAAAGGGAAGCAAGCTGGAAGGAATCGGGTTATTGGGACACCTCGCCACTGTATTCTGCCAAACCTTTACATTTAATGGTACTTACACTCAACATGAGCATGGGGTCCGCATGTATCAGCTTCACCATAGACAGTAAGAGGTTCCTGTAGGCCGGCATCTCCTCACTCTTGTTGAACTTGGACTGCACCTCTTTGGACTTGAGGGTGAGGGAGATCATTCTGAGGGGGGTGTGGACCACGTAACCCTGAGAGCAAAATGTAATAAATGAAAAAAATATAAGCCTAAATTCTAGTAATTTTTCCTGTTAATCCCGCCAGTGAAGCTAAAATTGATTGTATTAGGAGTGGGTTCACGTCTTTTTAACACGCTTTTATTGGATTCACTTGTAACTACGATAAAAGAAAATCTTGGGATCTTAATTTGACCCACTTCCTGGTCTTCGATTAGGATGAAATTTTGCACACGCCCTGTTTGTTGACAATACATGGCTAGCAAAGAACGTCCTTACAAATCCAATATGGCGGCCTCCCCAAGATGGCGGACTGAATGTTTGAAATCCACCCCCATGATATGGGTACCACATGAAAGGGGTTTGCTGTCAGGAATACGAAATACAGTATAAAAGCGTGTTTTATAGTTTTTAAATACTCTTTTCCGTGTGGAAACCCCCACGGATACCTCCCCCTCCCCCGAACGGGAGGGGGAATGCCGGACTCAAACCAACTAAAACCGCACGCCGTATGTGGGTCATCATGCTAGGCTGGAGGTGAGGTTGTCTTCGCCATATCCCTCGCACCCCGGCTGACACTGACACCGGTATCCCCGACTCGCCCCTGGGGATGGGGAGCCACCGTGGCCTGCTTCTGCTGGGGAGACAGGCAGCTCTACCCGTCACCCCCAGCCCAAGCTTATGACGAAACTATAATAATCTACAATAGTAGATTGTACACCAAGGGGATAAAGCACTGTATTATGTCACGGGCGCGATATTGAATCCTGAGCGTAACGAAGGACTCCAGATTTAACTCCTGAGCGTAGCGAGGGGGTTTTGAGTTGATTCCCGAGCGAAGTGAGGGAATTAAAATGGAGTCCTGAGAGCAGTGAAGGATTTAAGCGGGCCCAAGGCAAAATCAGTTTTATCCCTGAGGAGTATACTCTACTTTTCTCACCTTTTGCGAGACAATAAAAACCAGGGCTACTAGAAAAAGTATTTTAATTATTAAAATACTATTTCGTCACTCGACATTTTCTTAATGTTTTATTCTATCTTCTTTTGCAGTTTTGTCTGATACTGATTGCACCGTATTGAAATACTCGCGGCTTTTGTTTTAAGTATTGATTTTTTTTCGTTCGGCTTGCCGTGGCGTGGCCAGCTCGATTTTCGAATAAGTTCGATTTTCAAATACCAGCAGCTGCAGCAGCCGCGCGCCGCGCGATTTTGACGAAATTTGACTTTAAATGCATAACAATAAGAACTAAGAGAAGTGAGAATCACATTACTGCCCGGCGGGTTATAATGAAATTCAGTACAACATTACACCCCGGCAAAAGACAAGGGCTATACTTAATGATTTACTTTGAGTAAGGTTTGCATGATATATTATGAGGCATTGTCGAGCAGGTGGTGTGAAAAAAATATAAATACCTGAGTAGCCTTGTTCGAAGTATCCGTGAACATAGCTCTGAGTTCCGCCGCCCTTGGATACAGTAACTCTATCTGCGGCCACCACGGTAACCGCGGTTGTTTTATTATTCTGAAACAATCAATCAATTAGCCCACCGCAGTCCACAGCTGGACATAGACCTCTCCCACTGTGCGCCATTTCATCCTATCCTCTGCCTTCCGCATCCAGTCAATCCTAGCCACCTTTTTCAGGTCGTCAGTCCATCTGGCTAGGGGGTACCCTACTTTCCGATTGCCTTCTCGCAGTCCCACTCTAGGACTCGTTTGCTCCAACGGCCATCAGTCCTTCGACAGATGTGACCAGCCTACTGTCATTTCAGCTTACTTATTCTGCGAGCTATGTCGGTAAATTTGGTTCTGTGTCGGATGACCTCATTTCGAATTCTATCCTTCAAAGAAACTCTAAGCATAGCTCGCTCGCATTATGGACTAGAATCACTTTTTAGGCTTAAGGGTAAGTGGTAACAGACGATTAGCTTTTGCTCAAGCCATCGGTACTGAGGCATTATTCTGAGTGACATCAAGTTTCAAACGCAGTCGTATCGTGAGAAACCGAAGGATAAAAATTGGTTAAATGATAAAGATGCATGGTCATCCTAATTTAATATCTTGCTCGCACTGTATAAATTTGTTATAAATAAAACCATATTTAAAAAAGGAAGATAATCGAGTTCACTGAGTTTCTTGCTGATATCTTCTCAGTAGAACCAACGTACCCAACCAGCGAAAGAATCAATTTCAAATTATTTACATTATTTTATTTATTATTCATGACATTCCATTCATCAATGTAAAATTATATATATATATATATATTTATATATATTTATTTATTTTTCTTCCACAAAGGTAGGTCAATTCATACAATATAATTATAAAGTTAAATCCTTTGTGGGAGACTGGTATCTGCACTAGGAAAACCTGTCATATGTGCTCTTTAAGTGCCTAAACAGAATAAATGAAATTGATTCTTTGATTCTTGGTTAACATAGAAGAGAGAAACAGCGTAAAGTTGCGTGTATTAACGAAACGGTTTGTCACTTAGAATAAGAGTCCGAAGACGAGAAGACGAACATCTGTGGCAGTTGTTACAGGTAGTTGGATCCCTAAAAATGCCAACAACTGATCTAACTGCAATGCTTCGAAATCCCCTTTGGTAGCCCGGTCAATTTAGACATTCATAGTTACATAAATTCCCACTAAGCTGAAAATGAGTAAAATTGTTCAAAACATAATTATAAACAATACCTGAAAGTTCCCCATCATTCTTGTGTAAGAAAAAAAAAAATTCAAGGTCAAAGGGCAAAAAAAATGAGTTTTTCGCGATTTTCAGCAAAACGGTAAGTTTATCATAAAAGTACCTCAGACTAAAATTGTAGATTATAAAATTACCTATCTATAAAAATGTATCAATAGTTTGAATGAATTTTTTATAGCATTTATTATGCTAACTTTTAAGTTCGAAAAACATTGGTATAATGAACATCCAACAGTTCGTAAGAATGTTGGTAGATGGCTGCACCCTCGCCCTTATAGACGGATATAAAGAGAAGGAAAATTTGGAATGTATCAATAGTTTTTTCCTACGAGCCACCGTTTCTGTTTTTTTTTTACCTTTGACCTTGAATTTTTTTTCCTTACACGGGAATGATGGGGAATTTTCAAATTTTGTTTTCAATGATATTTTAAACCATCTCACCGATTTTCAGCTTGGTGGGAATTTAGGTAACTTTACTCTTATTTTTGGTCTAATTTGACCGGACTATGGGTTGTGCAGGTCAGATGGCAATCGCTTCACAGAAAATATCAAAGTTCAGCCAAATCCGCAGTTAGACTGGTAAAGCGGACAGACTCCAAGTTGAAAACTTCGGATGCGACTGGGATTAAATAATAATAATAAATAAATAAATATTCCACAACATTCTACACAACGCTATCTAGACCCATGGTAAGCTTTTGTAGCTTGTTTTATGGAATCTAGAATGCTGATAAACATACTTAAATACTTTTTTTTTGTAAATACATACATACTATACATAGAAACACCCAGACCAATGCCAATAGCCATATTCATGCATAATTTTTTTTTTGCAAAAATATTTGCATTGAGCGGGAATCGAACCCGCGCCTCCTGCGTAGCGGCCGCGTTCACTACCGCTACGCCACAGAGGCGTATGTATCTCTTACGAATTTTTATCGCATCTGTAATCTACTATATAAAAATAAGCCGGGTTTTCCTTCCTGACGCTATAACTCCAGAACGCACGAACCGATTTGACTAATTTTGGTCTTGAATTATTCGTGGAAGTCCAGGGAAGGTTTCTACGTCAAAAAAAAGCAGGGCAAAAGCTAGTTAAGACATATAAAAGCTATACTAACCTAAGCAAAGAGCTGATAATCACGCTATGGTAAGATATATGCGTGTTTAGATTGAGGCACACTTTGAGAGCGTCGTTGTTATGCGGCATTATCCTGAACAGGGAGACGAAGCAGTCCGTCATCAGGTCCAGCTCCGAGTAGCCAGACATCAGGTTGCCTCGGATGTACGACTTCGATGGGTTGAAGAGAAGGGACTGCGGAAGAGAAGACATTTTTATTCTCTCGTAGACTGGTAAGAAATGTCGTGTTTTATTTTATTTTATACTTTATTGTACACTTAAAAGGCATTTAAACATAGAAAAGAAATAGTATGTACAAAGGCGAGCTTAACTCAATGTTGAGTTTTCTTCCAGCAAACCCGGGAGTGCACAGAGGAATAGTAATCCAATGAGAGGCAAACGTCTTGTGTACATTAAATGTCAAGTTTATAATGAAGGGGTATACGAAAAGTATACTCCTGACAAAGGCATTATATAATAAATACTTACATACATGTATAAACATCTTAGACCTACATACACATACAGTACAGTAGAAATAATTAAGAATATATAAACATACATACCTACATATACCTACATACATACATATACCTGCATATATACATTATACTTAAATACATATTATGTCTGCTATTGTTGAGAGAGAAAGTAGTCACTCGTTCGTTTTTTGAAGATATTTAAAGAAGGGCTGTCGCGTATGGAATGTTTTAGATTTATGTACTGACATGAATGTTATTTAAGATTTACTTCTGACATCCATATTGTAAATTTAAATATATCTTGATAACCATATTGCTAATTTTAAACAATTATCTTTTTCTTTGCCATCCATATCATTGTTTGGGACTCATAAAAAAATGAGAATGTTCCTACAATGTTAGCGATTGACTAAAAAATTCATACGATCCATTCTAATATTATAAATGCGAAAGTAACTGTCTGTCTGTCTATTTGTCTATCTGTCTGTATGTTACGCTTTCACCCCTAAACCACTGAACCGATTTTGATCAAATTTGGTATAAAGGTAGATTGCTGGAGCAAATGCTGGAGACACGGGTGTCTCCTATCATATTTCTGCCCCGGTTCAAAAAAACATTTACTCGGCACTGTTAACCAAAATGATCTTACCTTGAGATCATTGATGACAGATTTGACTAATATGAAGGTGACGTTTCCGGAGTCAGCTATATTGAGGTATGTAGACGCTTTGCAGAGCTTCACACACGTCACTACGGCGGCTTCGGTCATCTGTTTAGAGTTGTTCTGAGGGCCTGGGAGTAGAAATAATATTGTATACGAATATTCATAGCCTGTTTGAGGACGTAATAGGGTATATGGGGTTATAAACTGGACGCTGAAGCCATCTACCAATTTTTTTATGAAGAAATGAAAGCAATGAATACTATACTATCAAACAACAAATTTTATACAACACAATAATATGACACAATCAATTTAAAAAATATATTTTTAGATTTCTCTGCCAGTTGTTTGACAACTTCTAATTTCTAACATAACATAACATAACATAACATCACGCATTATCATCATCACATAAACTCACGCCTATATTCCCCGAAGGGGTAGGCAGAGGTGCCAGCACCCACATTTCGCCAGTTTATGTTTAGGTCCCAATGTAATAGGTGGCGAGCCTATTGCCATTAACCGGGCACTTATAAACCTGCGATAAATACACACATAACTTCGAAAATCATCGAAAAGTCATTGGTGTGTGCCATGGTAAACCTGGGATCGAACCCGAGACCTCGTCTCAGCAGTCCATTACCCATACCACTAGGCTACCGCAGAATTTCTATTCCTTATTATTTTAAACGGAAGCCGGTCAGATAATTCACCCGTGACGTCTGCGATCCACGTCATCTGCTTCCCCATCTCCCCTTTTAGGGAAAGCATGGACCAGTTAAGCCAAGCATTTCACTAACTACAATTTACCCACAAAATAGAGGGTGAGCATATTTTCGTCAAGCAGGCACTTTGTCGTGAGATGTATGTATAGGGCTGTATGTAAGAGTGACCTTTTTAAAATTGGAATTTTTTTTTTTTCATGCAAATGGCAACTCTGAAATTTTACAGTTGTCACCTCAGTTTATTCTGATGATTAAAAATGGAGCGCTTTTCGACAGAACAACGCGTTACAATTGTAAAAACTCATTACAAAACAATCGATTTATTGCAGCAACGATTTCCAGAACACATTATCTCACGAAATTCTGATGTCAACTGGCCACCAAGATCGTGCGAATTAACACCGTGCAATTTTTTTCTTTGGGGTTTTGTGAAATCTCGGGTTTGTGCGAATAAACCCGAAATAATTCCTGAGCTCATATCGAAAATCCAACGCGTCATCGGTGAGATACAGCCACATCTCTGTGCAAAAGTCATGGAAAAATTCATGAAAATGCCGGATATTTTATTCCATACTTAATCGGAACATGTCTTCTTTAAAATACAATAAAAATATGGGTTAGGCGACATGTCGCCCTCTTAATATCTTGCCCGCAGGCGAGTTGTACCCTCTTGCAAAATGTTAATACCACACTCGCCCAGATATAATTTTATAAGTGGGCCAGTTGTACCTCTGAATATCCACTAGGAGTCAAGTGGCCCAGTGATTTAGTTTACAATGATAATCGATCGTTCCAATATTATAGGCATTATCTAAGTAAACAAATTCAATTTACATACTTATAATTTTGAAAAAATATGATTATAATTATGATACGCATTTTGTGTACATAATTATTTATTATAATATTTTGTTGGCTAAGTGTTAATGAATCTGTAAACCTTTTCCAAAATTACATAATAAACACGACAGAAAAGGCCAACTAACTGAAATGAAATATTAATTTGTTACTTTGTTTATTTACCTTTGTTTTGTGTGCGCTATAATCGACGCAATAGGTTTAAATGGAAAAGTCAGATATTAGCTAATTTTTCAATACAATGACCTACACTGATTTCGTTATCAATCAATTCCTTAATAACGCTTCTTTATTTCTTCTGGGACCACATACTTTCTTTTGTTTTTACACTAATAAATCCTTTTTTTTAAGTAACCCAAAGTAGTATATAGAATCCTTCTGTAAATGAAATAATAACGTCGTCGCAAGATTTGGTTTTGGTTGTAATTTTTTATTTAACCTGCCATTCCAGGATTCAACGGCGTTATTAGTTTTATGCCTTACGTCGAAAAAATGCCACTTATCATGTAAACACCCCCTTTCCAAAAGCCATGTTTTTTCAAAATAATTATTGAAAAGTAATATTTTGTCATCTCCAATAGATTCTCCTTGAACGTACAGCCAACCGTCTGTACATTTACTAAGATTTTTTTTTCAGTCTATCAATATATTAGCCACAAAATAAATCCATACTAATATTATAAACGCGAAAGTAACTCTGTTTGTCTGTATATCTGTATGTTACGCTTTCACGCCTAAACCACTGAACCGATTTTGATGAAATTTGGAATAGGGCTAGATTAGACCTTGAGAAAGGAAACAGGCTATGTTTGGTCGCGATAACTGACATCCACGGGGGCGGAACCGCGGGCAGAAGCTAGTGTTATAATAAATAATTATGTACACAAAATGCGTATCATATTAATTATAATCATATTCCTTCAAAATTATTAGTATGTAAATTGAATTTGTTTACTTAGATAATGCCTATAATATTGGAACGATCGATTATCATTGTGCCGCCTCCTTCTGCGAACAAGTAATGCTTGAGAAGGAGGTCGGGTCCGGACCAGACTCCGGGCCCGGGAAGCCCGTGCAGAGCGAAGGCGAACCGGACGTCGGAGGTCGCAGAACGACCTCCGTCCTCCATGAGCGCTGGCCTGGGGGTGACCGGTGGAGCCACCTGTCACCCTAGCAGAAGCAGGCCGCGGCGGCGGCGCAAAGTGCGCCTCCCCGTAACAGGGGCTAGATGGGGACATTTTGGTCCCCACAACCCGAAGGGGGCCATCTCGAAAGAGATGGTCCTGGGTCTGCCGGGGTGCGAGAGATATGCTTTTGGCAATCTCACTTCCGGCAGCCAAGGACCCAAGACGGCGTGCGTTTTAGTCGGTTCGAGTCCGACATAACCGCCTCCACCGGCTCCGTGGAGGTGGCATCCGTGGGGATTTTTCGCACGATAAAAAAAAAAAAAAAAAACGATTATCATTGTAAACTAAATCACTGGGCCACTTGACTCCTAGTGGATATTCAGAGGTACAACTGGCCCACTCATAAAATTATATCTGGGCGAATGTGGTATTAACATTTTGCAAGAGGGTACAACTCGCCTGCGGGCAAGATATTAAGAGGGCGACATGTCGCCTAACCCAATAATTTCACAACTCTGTCATAAAAAAAAATACTTGCTTTTATTTTAAAAATAAAAAGTGCACTCTTATTGAGACACCCTATATAATGTCGTTTGAAGAATAGAAAGCTACTTACTAAGGCCCCGTTTCACAGAGTCTATAAAATGCTTCTTCTTGCTATGTCTTGGGCTGCACGGCGCGCCACTGTCCGCATTCACTATTTCTTCTAAAACTTTCTGTGAACAGAATATTATTTCCACAAAATTTTACACAACGCTATCTAGACCCATGGTAAGCATAGCTTAACTAGCTTGTGTTATGGTATCATGAATGCATACATACATACATATAATCACGCCTTTATACCCGGAGAGTTAGGCAGAGGTGAATTAACACCCCCATTTAATCAATTAATGTATTTTCTCGCGTAATAGGGGGTGAGCCTATTGCCGTACTGCGGGCACTATTATCTATGCATATGAGGCTGACTCTGGGCTGTATATATCTGGCTGTATATTAAACAGCCCTATCCCTCAGTCGCCTTTTACGACACCGCATGGGAAAAGATGGGGTGCACCAAATTCTACTCTGCCGGAAACCATATTTAGACACTATTTTTTCTTTTTTTTTTTGTTAATTATACATTTTACATCAATTATACATACATATTATACATAAAAACACCCAAACCATTGCAAACAGCCATATTAATGCATACAAACATTTGCACTGCGCGGGGATCGAACCCGCACCTTCTGTGTGGCAGTCGCATTCACTTCCACCATACAACAGGGGCTATCTTACACCTGTACCCTGCCCCATTCTAGGTGCAACCCTCTGTCTTAGAGAGAAAAGACGAGGATAGGGAGGCCTTCTCAAAAATGGCCCTGAGTCAGCCAGAGTGCGAGAGATATAATATATCTTAGGCAATTTTACACCCTGATTACTTATAATCTATACTTAATATATCTGTAAAAACAAGCCAAGCCAGAAACGGAGGTTATGTCGGACTCGAACCCACTAAAACCGCACGCCGACTAAGAGTCGTGGTGCTAGGCCGGAGGTGAGGTTGTCTTCGACATATCCCTCGCACCCCGGCTGACCCAGAGCCATCCCAACAACGTTGTCCCCGAATCGCCCCCGGAGTGGGGAGGTGCCGTGGCCTGCTTCTGCTGGGGTGACAGGCGGCTCCACCCAGTCAGTCAGTCAGTGGTATTCAGAAAATATCTCAGATATTTGTAGTGTATAAATTTATAGTCCTACAATATTTCGATCAAGTGTCGCAAAATGTGCTCAACTTATCTTTAGCCACCTTAGTCAAGCTAAATTGAATTCTATGCTACTACTCACAGGGTTGAGGACTAGCAACATGATCTGTAGCGGCCACATCGCCACGCGAGACTTCTTGTTGTCCGAGAAGCTGTCCTGCAGCATGTCGAACAGAGTGTCGCAACATTTGCTCAACTCATCGTTAGGCCGACACTGGACTTCTGCGAATTCCTGAAAAGGTTTTGAAATGTACATATTAGGACTACGGTTATCTTTTTTTTTTTTTTTTTTTTTTTTTTAAATATTCCACAACATTCAACACAACGCTATCTAGACCCATGGTAAGCTTTTATAGCTTGTGTTATGGAATCTAGAATGCGGATAAACATACTTATATACTTTTTTTGTAAATACATACTTATTATACATAGAAACACCCAGACCAATGCAAATAGCCATATTCATGCATACAAATATTTGCACTGAGCGGGAATCGAACCCGCGCCTCCTGCGTGGCAGTCGCGTGCACTACCGCCACGCCACGGAGGCTGTCTACTAATATAAATATGAAAGTTTAGATGGATGATTGGCTGGATATAAAGATAGACGGATACGCGGATAGACGGATAAACGGATAGACGGATAAACCAATAGACGGATAGACGAATGTGGATAGACGGATACGCGGATAGACGGGTAAACCGATAGACGGATAGACGAATGTGGATAGACGGATACGCGGATAGACGGGTAAACCGACAGACGGATAGACGAATGTGGATAGACGGATACGCGGATAGACTGGTAAACCGATAGACGGATAGACGAATGTGGATAGACGGATACGCGGATAGACGGGTAAACCGATAGACGGATAGACGAATGTGGATAGACGGATACGCGGATAGACGGGTAAACCAATAGACGGATAGACGAATGTGGATAGACGGATACGCGGATAGACGGGTAAACCGACAGACGGATAGACGAATGTGGATAGACGGATACGCGGATAGACTGGTAAACCGATAGACGGATAGACGAATGTGGATAAACGGATACGCGGATAGACGGGTAAACCGATAGACGGATAGACGAATGTGGATAGACGGATACGCGGATAGACGGGTAAACCGATAGACGGATAGACGAATGTGGATAGACGGATACGCGGATAGACGGGTAAACCGATAGACGGATAGACGAATGTGGATAGACGGATACGCGGATAGACGGGTAAACCGATAGAAGGATAGACGAATGTGGATAGACGGATAGACGGATAGACGGATACGCGGATAGACGGGTAAACCGATAGACGGATAGACGAATGTGGATAGACGGATACGCGGATAGACGGGTAAACCGATAGACGGATAGACGAATGTGTATAGACGGATACGCGGATAGACGGGTAAACCGACAGACGGATAGACGAATGTGGATAGACGGATACGCGGATAGACGGGCAAACCGACAGACGGATAGACGCATAGATGGAAAGGGATAGATAGATGGATAAAAGAAGGAATGGAAAGATGGCGTTTTTTAAATGAATGTATTGGTGTATGAATGTTGTTGAAGTTTGGCACAGACATAGATTATAGTCTGGAGTAGCTCATAGGCTATGATAATGGTGATTTTTTTTATCGTAAGAAAAATCCCCACGGAGCCGGTGAATGTGGTTATGTCGGACTCGAACCGATTAAAACACACGCCGTCTTGGGTCTTTGGTTACCGGAGGTGAGATTGCCGAAAGCATATCTCTCCCACCCCGGCAGACCCAGGTCCATCTCTTTCGAGATGGCCCCCTTCGGGTTGTGGGGACCTCGGTGTCCCCATCTAGACCCGGGTACGGGGACCGCCGCCGGTGTGTGTGTGTGTGTGTGTGTGTGTGTGTGTGTGTGTGTGTGTGTGTGTGTGTGCGTGTGTGTGTGTGGGTGCGTGCGCGTGCGTGTGTGTGTGTGTGTGTGTGTGTGTGTGTGTGTGTGTGTTGATGTATGAATGTTAACACAAGTACCTGTGGATACGTGTCCATCCAGTTCCATATGGCTTTCTCCAAAGAGGATACTAATACTAAATGCGCAGATTTCCTTAACAACCTAAACTTTTGTATTGATTCTGTAACAAACATAAAAATATATATGTTACACACTATGACGCTTATAAGTATACTTTGTGATTTTTAGTCGTCGTATAGTCGTTTCGGATAAAAAGAATTTGGGCACAGTTTCGATAGCAAAATCATCTGGAAGTATTAATTTGGCGAAAGAAATATTGTTTTTTGATAATGTATGGGAATAATGTTCAGGTGAAAGGAAACGTGAATGGGGGTTTTAAAAAAAAAACTGTATAACATGAGTATTTAACTATAACTCATTAATTACATAAAACTGATCAATATTTAGTTGACACAAACGGTTTTAACCCCTCTATAAAAGTATCAGACTCTTAGTCGGTAGTGCAATAGAGAGAACTATACAAAACCGAAGCTAATCTTCTTTCCGACGACGATGTGCTAAATTTAAAGCCTATTCGGCTTCGGATTAATATATCTATTTCAATATAATAGGTTTTTGGTCGACGATAAATCAGTTATTTACAGTAGACCAAAATAACTTGAACTTTTTTCGTACTTTGGTCTTTTGGTCTACTAGAAATAATTATTTATAGTATAAGTATACCAAAATAACTTGAATTTTGTTCGAACTTTGGTCTTTTGGTCTACTGTAGACAATTATTACAGTAGACCGAAAGACCAAAGTAAACTATAAAAGAAACCACTACAATATTCACCTGTTAAAAGCCGTATAAGCCTCAGTATATCAACATTGATGTATTGTATCAACTCTATGTCTGTATAGTCTGGGTTTTCTTCAGAGCTGGACGATAGTTCCTGGAACAACTGTAGTTACATTTGTTATAACATGTATATCTTTTACAGAAAGTGCTAGAATATTGCTATTAATGATTTTTTTAAAGCATTAAGTATGGTAACTTATTTTTTTCGCTGTGAGCAAAGTGGCGGGTGTGAGGACTCCCAACCCAATAAAATAAGATAGCGGATCAGACAGTTTAGAACCGCTGTGCTGACAGCTTTCCTGTACTACGAAACACACAACGACAGCTGTCGCTCGGCCATAGTCACGTACTTGTGACATGTGCGGCAAGGACAGAAAAATCGCTAGTTATAGCAACGTAACTCAGTAACGGTCGCTTTGTTTACCTTTTTCTCTCGTCTCGTTGGCTTCACTTTAGGTACATTGCAGAATTGCAGGTATAGACAATAGGCAGCCTTATCTAAGTTGTCCTCAAACCATCTACCCATTTTGTTCTCGGTAAGCGGCAACATTACTCGCAAACCCCATGTAGCATACAACTATTCTAAAGCAGACTTGTTCTCTTTTCGCCGATACCTCGACAACAATGTCTCCCTGACTAGCTCTGTGTTCAATTGTACTTCTGATATCGACAATCAAATTGATCGCCTCACCAAGATACTGATCGATGCGCGTAACCATAATGTTCCTAAAAGTACCACAAACAACAAGCTTAAACTGCCTAGACGAGTCAGGAGTGACATCAAGAATAAAAACAAAATTCGTCGAATTGCTTTAAAGGAGCAGGATCCGGCTCTTAGGAAACGTCTTTTCGCTGTTGTCAAGGGGTTGCAGTTCAACATAAAAAACGCTATCAAAGCTGCAAATGACATCTCCTGGAGCAAAAAATTAGCCAGCGTTGACAATCCCCACCAAGACTTGTGGCGAGTGGTCAAAAGTATCCACTACAGGCCTAACATCATTGCACCTCTCGTTAGACCTGACGGAACCTGGACCAACTCGGTACACGAGCAATGTGAGGCCCTAGCTTCTGCCTTCGGAGAAAACATGAATCTCACCAGGGAATGGCCTAGCACACCAGAAATTGAGTCGTCTGTGTCGGAATCCATGAACAAATTAAATGACGCCATCAACGATGCAGATCAACAGACTGTTCTGGTCCGGCCCTTTGAGATTCGTAACTTGGTGAGCAAGCTTAAATCTCGGAAGGCCCCGGGCATTGACGGGATAGGTAACCTATTGCTGAAAAACCTATCTCAGAAATCTATTGTGTTGCTAACAAAAATATTCAACGCCTGTTTACTCTTAGGCTATTATCCTTCTGCCTGGAAAGCCGCTAAGGTAATTGCCATCAAAAAACCTGGTAAAACCCAAGCAATTATCGCCCAATAAGCTTGCTTCCCAGCTTTGGTAAGCTCTTTGAGTCGATAATTCTATCCCGACTATCTCAAATTACCGAACCCACTCTCGTGCCCCAACAGTTCGGATTCCGCAAATTCCATTCCACCACTCAGCAACTGGCAAGAGTCTCAGAACATATCGCCCACTGTCTCAACTTAGGTAAATCCATGATTCTGCTCGATGTCGAAAAAGC